>CAMZMU010000038.1:5751252-6326041 GCA_947311845.1 Poa pratensis
GGAGCTTGGTCTTGGCCTCTTGGGAAGGCGACCGGCGAGGAACTGCGCGTCGGCGGCGGCCTCGCGGAGCCATACGACGCGGCCTGCTGTGCCGTGTAGTACTATGAAACCACCGGCTCCATCCTCCGCATGCTCCTACAGCATGGGTACTCGTCCAGCGCCACGCACCTTGGCCGGACGGTGCTCCACCATGCCATCCTTTGGGGGAGCGTCGGCGTCGTCGAGGCGCTGCTGGTGTCTGGTGTGGACTGCGTAGCACCAGGGAAGACGTCCCGGAGCACCAGGTTCAGGCCTGTTCACATGGCGGCGCCCCTCAGGCAGCCGGAGATCTTACAAACGCTCATGGACAAAGGCTGCAACGTCAACGCGAGGGCAGAGGGTGGCGATGTCGCTGCTATCCTTGCTGTGCGTCATAAGCGCGAGGAATGTCTCAGAGGTCTCGTCTCCGGTGGAGCGGACGTACCGATGCTGAACTTGGCTGGCGTGTCCGCGGCCTCCATCGCATCTTCTGGTGGCTGGAAGGCCAGCTTTGAACGTGATGTCCTTGGCGCGATTCGATCAGGGACCATCCCTCTTTCCACTAACCGGAACGTGTTCTCGCTGATGATGTCCGCAGCGCGCTGCGGCGATGCCGCTGCGTTGGAGGTGACGTTCGGTGCCGTGGAGGATGGGCGGTGGCGGCGGCCGTCACGTACGAGCCGTTTCATTCTTTTAGCGGTGGCAAATCCCGTAATTATCACGAAACGAAAAGATGTGTTGAGTTGTCAAACATTGGATCAATCTGGACCATTAGTCAAATATTGAAGGGCTCAGATTTAATGTATCAACACAAGTTTGCTCTTTTAATAGTAGTACTAGTGAATGTGCACGTGCAATGCACATATAATTTTGGAATTTTTTCCATATGCTAATCACGACTAAATCAAAATTTTGAATAAGATAGTCACCACAATCACATGACAAGTTCAACATAAATCTAAACTGATATTTTCAGGGCAGGTGTACTCATCATCAATCAGAGATGAAAGAAGTGATCTACGCTTTCTTTACTAATGTCTTTCCCCCTCTGTAATCAGGCACACGCAGTACATTCTTGCATTCAAAAGACAAAGTTGCGACAATTGTATTAATAAAGAAGAGAGTGCATGTTTACATGGAAAAAAATCGACCAAATACGCCCCATGTCTTAATTCAAAAAGACACCCCACTGATACGTCTCCAACGTATCCATAATTTCTGCTGTTCCATGCTTATATTATACCATTTGCTACATGTTTTATATACACTTCGTATCACTTTTATGCATTTTCTGGGACTAACCTATTAACAAGATGCCACAGTGCCAGTTCCCTGTTTTCTGCTGTTTTTGGTTTCAGAAAGTTACTTCTGGAAATATTCTCGGAATTGCACGAAACAAAAGGCCAGGTCCCTATTTTTCCAGCACGTACACGGAGTCCGAAGGAGAGACGAAGGAGAGCCACGAGGTGGCCAAACCACACCAGGCGCGGGTGGGCCCAGCCGCGCCTGCAGGTGGTTTGGGCCCCTCGGGGGTCCGCCGACATCGCCCCTTCGCCTATTTATTCCCCGAGACGGAAAACCCTAAAACACCGAGCCTTTCATCCAGAACATATTCGCTGCCGCCGCCGTCGTCAACCCTAACTCGGGGGGTTCTGAAGCTCTTCCCGGCACCCTGCCGGAGAGGGGAATCATCACCGGAGGGCTCTACATCGCCATGCCCGCCTCCGGAGTGATGCGTGAGTAGTTCATCCTTGGACTATGGGTCCATAGCAGTAGCTAGATGGTTGTCTTCTCCACTTGTGCCATCATGTTTAGATCTTGTGAGCTGCCTATCATGATCAAGATCATCTTATTGTAATGCTACATGTTGTGTTTGCTGGGATCTGACTTATATTGATACCTATGTGGAGCTGAATATTATATTATCATGTCTATGTCATTTGTGATCTTGCATGCTCTCCGTTACTTGTTGAAGCCTTGGCCACGTGAATACTTGTAACTCCAAGAGGGGGTATTTATGCATGATAGTTGGGTTCAACCTCTATTTAACCTGGGATAGTGACAGCAAGTTCTAAGGTTGTAGATGTGTTGTTGCCACTAGGGGTAAAACAGCAATGCTTTATTCAAGGATGAATGTATTGTTTACATTACGCACATTACTTAATGCAATTGTCTGTTGCTTGCAACTTAATACTGGAAGGGGTACGGATGTTAACCGGAAAGTGGACTATTTAGGCATAGATGCATGCTGGATAGCGGTCTATGTACTTTGTCGTAATGCCCAAATGAATCTCATAGTAGACACCACAGCTCACACATGCATGTTATATGCACTTATCAATTGTCAATTGCCCAGCTGTAATTTGTTTACCCAGCATGTTAGTTATCTTATTGGAGAGACACCACTAGTGAACTGTGGACCCCGGTCCATTCTTTTACATCTGAAATACAATCTACTGCAATCATTGTTCTCTACTGTTTTATGCAAACAAACATCATTTCCATTCGATACGTTTAACCCTTTGTTTTCAGCAAGCCGGTGAGATTGACAACCTCACTGTTAAGTTGGGGCAAAGTAATTTGATTGTGTTGTGCAGGTTCCACGTTGGCACCGGAATCCCTGGTGTTGCGCCGCACTACACTCCTCACCAACACCTTCGAAGCAAACCTCGTTTTCCTACTGGTCGATTAAACCTTGGTTTCATACTGAGGGAAAACTTACTGCTGCACTCATCATACCTTCCTCTTGGGGTTCCCAACTGACGTGTGACGTACAAGCATTGTTTCTGGCACTATTAACCTAGAGCCACCAACACGTTTTCTGGCGCCGTTGCCGGGGAAAACGAATTGCTTCTGCAAGGGGAGTCTCTCACACCCAATCTCTTTACTTTGTTATTTGTCTTGCTTAGTTTATTTTTATTTAGTCTTGTTTGCTTCTTTTATCAAAAACACAAAAAAATTAGTTACTTGTTTAATTCAGTTTGATTTTGTTTTTCAAAATGAGTACTCCTGAGAACACTAAGTTGTGTGACTTCACTAGCACAAACAACAATGATTTCATATGCACTCCTATTGCTCCACCTGCTTCTACAGCAGAATTTTATGAAATTAAACCTGCTCTATTAAATCTTGTTATGAAAGAGCAATTTTCTGGTGTTAGTACTGATGATGCTGCTGCCCATCTTAATAACTTTGTTGAACTTTGTGAAATGCAAAAGTATAAGGATATGGATGGGGATATTATAAAACTGAAACTTTTTCCTTTCTCCTTGAGAGGAAGAGCTAAAGAATGGTTGCTTTCTTTGCCTAGAAATAGTATTAATTCTTGGACAAAATGCAAAGATGCTTTCATAGGGAAATATTATCCTCCTGCTAAGATTATATCCTTGAGAAGTAGCATTATGAATTTTAAACAACTTGATAATGAACATGTTGCTCAAGCTTGGGAAAGAATGAAATCTTTGGTGAAGAATTGTCCCACTCATGGACTGACTACTTGGATGATCATCCAAACCTTTTATGCAGGATTAAATTTTTCCTCAAGGAACTTATTGGATTCAGCCTCTGGAGGAACCTTTATGTCCATCACTTTAGGTGCAGCAACAAAGCTACTTGATGATATGATGATCAACTATTCCGAATGGCACACCGAAAGAGCTCCTCAAGGTAAGAAGGTAAATTCTGTTGAAGAAACCTCCTCTTTGAGTGATAAGATTGATGCTATTATGTCTATGCTTGTGAATGGTAGATCTCATGTTGATCCTAATAATATTCCTTTAGCTTCATTGGTTGCTCAAGAAGAGCATGTTGATGTAAACTTCATTAAAAACAACAACTTCAACAACAATGCTTATAGGAATAATTTTGGTAGCAACAATTATAAGCCTTATCCTTCAAATGGTTATGGCAATTCTTATGGTAATTCCTACAGCAACAATAGAAGTGTGTCCTCTGATCTTGAAGCTATGCTTAAAGAATTTATTAGCACACAAAAAGCTTTCAATAAAACTGTTGAGGAAAAGTTTGAAAAAATTGATGATCTTGTCTCTAAAGTTGATAGTCTTGCTCATGATGTTGAAATTCTAAAACTGAAAGTTATGCCTAATGAAGTTAAAGATATTAAGTCATTTGCTACAGCAAATGCCATCCAAGTTCGAATTGATAATAATATTAGGATGTTGGCTGAATTGCATGCTAGGTGGGAAAAAGAGGAAGAACTTGAAAAAGAGAATAGTATAGTTAGAGTTTGTACTATCACCACCACTAGTAATGCTAATGTTTCACATGCTAGTAAACCTCCTACTATTGATGGTAATGTTATTGGTGTTGTAATGTCTCTACTACTTCTGCAAAGCGTTTGAAATTGCCTAAAACTGCTGAAACTTTTTCTGATAAAAGTGCTGAAATTTTTCAAACTATTGGAGACAATGGTTCCACCACCATTGACAATAATGATTTTGATTTTGATGATTGTAACATCTCTGAAGTTATTATGTTCTTGCAAAAATTAGCTAGAAGTCCCAATGCTAGCACTATTAATTTGGCTTTTACAAAGCATATTACAAATGCTCTTTTGCAAGCTAGGGAGGAGAAGTTGAAACTTAAAGCTTCTATTCCTAGGAAATTAGAAGATGGTTGGGAACCCATCATTAAGGTAAAGGTGAATGATTTTTATTGCAATGCCTTGTGTGATCTTGGTGCAAGTGTTTCAGTTTTGCCCAAGAAGCTTTATGATATTCTTGATTTGCCACCTTTGGAACATTGTTATTTGGATGTTTTTCTCGCTGATAATGCTATGAAGAAACCTTTGGGGCGAGTTAATGATGTTTTTATTACGTAAAAATAACCTTGTCCCCGTTGATTTTATTGTTATGGATATTGAATGCAATGCATCTTGTCCTATTGTTTTGGGAAGACCTTTTCTTCGAACTGTTGGTGCCATCATTGATATGAAAGAAGGTAATATAAGGTACCAATTTCCTCTCAAGAAAGGTATGGAACACTTCCCTAGGAAGAGAATGAAGTTACCTTTTGACTCTATTGTTAGAGCAAGTTATGATGTTGATGCTTCTTCTCTTGACAACACTTGATTTTCACTTTCTGCGCCTAGCTGAAAGGCGTTAAAGAAAAGCGCTTATGGGAGACAACCCATCGTTTTTATTTGCTGTTATTTTTGTTTTCTTTGAGTCAAGGAGTTTTGTTACTTCTGTAGCAACTCCTTTGTATCTTTATTTTATCGCAATGTTGTGCCAAGTAAAGTTCTATATTGAAAGTTGATGCAAGATTTGGATTTCTGCGCAGTGACAGATTTTTAGCTGTCACGGATTTGAGCTTATCTCCCTGTAGAAAATTCAAAAAATTCTGAGAAAAATCACGCATATTCCTGAGATATGTACGCAACTTTCATTATTTTAGGCCAGATCCATCTGAGCAACTTAAGTGCCTCGAAAAAATTCGTCATTCCAGACTGTTCTGTTTTTGACAGATTCTGCCTTTTGTTTTGCATTCGCTCTTTTACTGTGTTTGTGTGGATTTCTTTGCTCCACAAAGCATTGGTGGCTGTAGCTAATGTCCAGAAGCTTTGGGATTGATTGTATCATTACAGAATATGAGAATTTTTGATTATGCACTAACCCTCTAATGAGAACTGTCTTGAGTTTGGTGTGAAGGAAGTTTTCAAGGATCAAGCGAGAAGGGTGATATTATGTGATCAAGAAGAGTGAAAAGCCTAAGCTTGGGGATGCCCCCGTGGTTCATCCCAACCATATTCAGAGAGACTCAAGCGTCTAAGCTTGGGGATGCCCAAGGCATCCCCTTCTTCATCAACAAACTTATCAGGTCATCTCTAGTGAAACTATATTTTAATTCTTTCACATCTTATGCGCTTTACTTGGAGCGTCTGTGTGTTTTTATTTTTGTTTTTGTTTGAATAAATTCGGATCCTAGCAATCCTTGTGTGGGAGAGAGACACGCTCCGCTTTTTCATGTGAATACTCATGTTCTTCACTTATATTTGTTGAGTATTCTTAACTAGCTACTGCAGTGCTTTTAGCTCCTGTTTTTCATGCATCTCTTCGAGCTGTTAGCACTTGTTTATAAATACTCTCTTGCTGCATTATATTATCATTTGGAGAGTTTATGTTTAAATAAATTATTGGTGTTTGTTTGGAAGAAAGAAAATGCTACATGTAGTAGTTGGTATTGGAAAAGACATATGCATTCTTGTAGATCATTGTCTTGTTTTGATTTGATGCTTTGCAATTGTTTTGAGCTCTCAAGTAGATCATGTTTAAGCTCTTGCATCATGTAGTTAAAGCCTAGTAGTGGAGAACTACCGTAGAGCTTGTTGAGACTTGGGATGCATATTTGTTCTCTCTAAGGTCTAGATATTTTCTGGTAAAATGTTTGAGCAACAAGGAAGACAGTGTAGAGTCTTATAATACTTGCAATATGTTTTTATGTGATTCTTGCTGTACCGGTTTATACTTGTGTTTGCTTCAAACAACCTTGCTAGCCTAAACTCTGTACTGAGAGGGAATGCTTCTCGTGCATCCAAAACTTGAGCCAAAACCCATGCCATTTGTGTCCACCATACCTACCTACTATGTGGTATTTCCTGCCATTCCAAGTAAATATTTCATGTGCTACCTTTAAACTATTCAAAACTTTATTACTCCTTATTTGTGTCAATGTTTTATAGCTCATGAGGAAGTATGTGGTGTTTTATCTTTCAATCTTGTCATTTACTTCTGACAGACTTTCACCAATGGACTAGTGGCATATACATCCGCTTATCCAATAATTTGCAAAAAGAGCTGGCAACGGGGTGCCCAGCCCCAATTAATTACAACTTTCATTAATAATTCTCTTCACATGTTTTGCCCTGATTTATCAGTAAGCAACTTAATTTTGCAATAGACACTCCTCCATGGTATGTGAATGTTGGAAGGCACCCGAGGATTCGGTTAGCCATGGCTTGTGTAAGCAAAAGGTTGGGAGGAGTGTCATCTATAAAGAAACTAAAATACATGTGTAAACAAAAGAGAAGAGGGATGATCTACCTTGCTGGTAGAATAACGTCCTTCATGGGAGCCGCTCTTTGAAAGTCTGGTTGACAAGGGGGTTAGAGTGCCCACTACCATTCGTTGACAACAACAAACACCTCTCAAATACTTATTTTGTGCTCTCTATATGCTTTCGAAAACTTAAAAAGCTCTAGCACATGATTTAATCCCTGCTTCCCTCTGCGAAGGGCCTATCTTTTACTTTATGTTGAGTCAGTTTACCTACTCCTTTCTATCTTAGAAGCAAACACTTGTGTCAACTTTGTGTGCATTGATTCTTACATATTTACTTATTGCACTTGTTATATTGCTTTATGTTGACAACTATCCATGAGATATACATGTTACAAGTTGAAAGCAAATGCTGAAACTTAATCATCCTTTGTGTTGCTTCAATGCCTTTTACTTTGAATCTATTGCTTTATGAGTTACCTCTTATGCAAAACTTTTTGATGCTTGTCTTGAAAGTACTATTCATGAAAAGTTTTTGCTTATATGATTCATTGTTTACTCTTTATCTATTTGTTAGCAAACTATAGATCATTGCTTTGAGTCACTTCATTCATGACATGAGCCTTGCAATATATTGATCAAGATTGTGTGAAAGCATGTCTCCTCAGAAATTATTTGTTGTTATCGTTTTACCTACTCGAGGACGAGTAGAACTAAGCTTGGGGATGCTTGATACGTCTCCAACGTATCCATAATTTCTGCTGTTCCATGCTTATATTATACCATTTGCTACATGTTTTATATACACTTCGTATCACTTTTATGCATTTTCTGGGACTAACCTATTAACAAGATGCCACAGTGCCAGTTCCCTGTTTTCTGCTGTTTTTGGTTTCAGAAAGTTACTTCTGGAAATATTCTCGGAATTGCACGAAACAAAAGGCCAGTCCCTATTTTTCCAGCACGTACACGGAGTCCGAAGGAGAGACGAAGAGAGCCACGAGGTGGCCAAACACACCAGGCGCGGGTGGGCCCAGCCGCGCCTGGTGGTTTGGGCCCCTCGGGGGTCCGCCGACATCGCCCCTTCGCCTATTTATTCCCCGAGACGCGAAAACCCTAAAACACCGAGCCTTTCATCCAGAACATATTCGCTGCCGCCGCCGTCGTCAACCCTAACTCGGGGGGTTCTGAAGCTCTTCCCGGCACCCTGCCGGAGAGGGGAATCATCACCGGAGGGCTCTACATCGCCATGCCCGCCTCCGGAGTGATGCGTGAGTAGTTCATCCTTGGACTATGGGTCCATAGCAGTAGCTAGATGGTTGTCTTCTCCACTTGTGCCATCATGTTTAGATCTTGTGAGCTGCCTATCATGATCAAGATCATCTTATTGTAATGCTACATGTTGTGTTTGCTGGGATCTGACTTATATTGATACCTATGTGGAGCTGAATATTATATTATCATGTCTATGTCATTTGTGATCTTGCATGCTCTCCGTTACTTGTTGAAGCCTTGGCCACGTGAATACTTGTAACTCCAAGAGGGGGTATTTATGCATGATAGTTGGGTTCAACCTCTATTTAACCTGGGATAGTGACAGCAAGTTCTAAGGTTGTAGATGTGTTGTTGCCACTAGGGGTAAAACAGCAATGCTTTATTCAAGGATGAATGTATTGTTTACATTACGCACATTACTTAATGCAATTGTCTGTTGCTTGCAACTTAATACTGGAAGGGGTACGGATGTTAACCGGAAAGTGGACTATTTAGGCATAGATGCATGCTGGATAGCGGTCTATGTACTTTGTCGTAATGCCCAAATGAATCTCATAGTAGACACCACAGCTCACACATGCATGTTATATGCACTTATCAATTGTCAATTGCCCAGCTGTAATTTGTTTACCCAGCATGTTAGTTATCTTATTGGAGAGACACCACTAGTGAACTGTGGACCCCGGTCCATTCTTTTACATCTGAAATACAATCTACTGCAATCATTGTTCTCTACTGTTTTATGCAAACAAACATCATTTCCATTCGATACGTTTAACCCTTTGTTTTCAGCAAGCCGGTGAGATTGACAACCTCACTGTTAAGTTGGGGCAAAGTAATTTGATTGTGTTGTGCAGGTTCCACGTTGGCACCGGAATCCCTGGTGTTGCGCCGCACTACACTCCTCACCAACACCTTCGAAGCAAACCTCGTTTTCCTACTGGTCGATTAAACCTTGGTTTCATACTGAGGGAAAACTTACTGCTGCACTCATCATACCTTCCTCTTGGGGTTCCCAACTGACGTGTGACGTACAAGCAATTGTTTCTGTCACTATTAACCTAGAGCCACCACCCGCCAATAATTACATACTCCCAACAATGAGGTTCCCAGGTCACAAAAAAAAAACAATGAGGTTCCCAAATCCTTACCCCTTGCAATATAGGCGGCCACCTCATCCTTGATCCTCGATTTGATGCAATTTGATGCCCGTGTCTCCAAATAAAAATGCTATCTTAATGGAATTTGTTGTTGTTGCCATCTAAAACGTCGTCAACAATGTTCTCCCTATTAGCAGCACCGGTTCCTGAAGTACGTGCCTATGAAATTACACTGTACATCTGATTTGGGAGTGATAACAGAGACATGAGCAAACCATAGTAAGGAATGATTAGCACCTGCTCATATCTCCAAGTAGCTATATGTGACACAAGAACACATAAACCGTAGAAAAAGAGTTGGCACTAAAATAATTATGAAAATACTTCAACATCCAGATGATGATATCTTTTTAAAAAAATCTTCCAAACTCGAGCAAAGGTGGAAAAGGGCATTCTGACTTATTTTCACTACTAAAGTTACACATATTGTAACGATAGTTATAGTTGCAATTAACATTTGATTAGACATCACCTAGGCGAAGCAGCACAAACTGCTAATTGTACTCTACCAAACATTATTGTGCATTTTTCATAATTATCCAAGTATTATTTTATTTTCAGGACGAAAATAGAGCTGCAAAAAGTTAGTTAAGTAGCCGTTAGTCTAGTACACATGCATTCAGACATTCTATCTTTTTTTCTTTTTTTTTGAGGAAGGATCCGATTCATATAAACAAGCAGCACAAATTACAAGGAAGCCCAAGAAAACAAAATAAATACAACAGGACCCTGAAACTTGCACGGAGCACCCTGAGCAACTTGAAAGAATTACAATCGGACACAAACGCCGGCGCCCAAGAACCCTAGACCACGCCGTCGTCGCCATATTATTTAGGATATTATTATTCACGTTGTTAATTAACAAAGAATCCCATGAATATTACAAAACAGAGGAGATACTAAGATACAAATTATAATGGTTAGCAAGAACTGTGAAGATATTCGAAGCACACCTTTGTGTCATATAATATAAGCTGGAGTCATTGGACATCAGTTTTGAACGTAAAGCATTTCAGATGAGGAAGCAGAAGATTGTGTCACCTCCTCGTTGATCCCCTGCTCCTTCAATTACATGTGATCATGTATGTCGTGTCCCTGATACAATGTAGAGAATGCAAATACATAAGTCCTGGAAATTTCAGACAGAACACAACACTCAAAAATATTGGCGAAAATTGAAAAACTTGAGAGGCGAGCTATCCCTACCTGGCCGTCGGGAGGCTCACCTGTTCCTCTTGCTCGGTGCGCTCCCGGCCGCGATAACCGTCCCACTGCAAACCGAAGAAGGGCCACTCTGCCACAGAATAAAGCAATAATAGTTAAAGCTGCTGGCAGTGTGCATTACAAAAGGCAAGGCCAAATAACATACAAGCGCATATTCAAAGACAAGGGAATATTTGAAGGTCTATTGAAATAAGAACCACTTAAAGATGATAACTTGATTTAAAAGAAAAAATGGCAGATCTAAAACAAGCTAATAAATGACACTTTGTATGGTTCTTCCATTAACAGTGACATGGTACATTGTGAAGGTGCAAAAAACCTGCATCGCCACTCGTTGTCATACTACAACAGGAGCTTCAGTGCTTCATGAACTTGTCATTCAGAGCAATTACGACCTTGGCAATAAAAGATTATCAACATGTGATTGGAAAGTAAAGAAGACAAATAGCTCAGATGCCTGATACTGCCAGTACAATTATGTATAATCTACAGGTTGTACATATGGTAATTTGTCGTTGGGAGCTATGCGTGATACTTGCCACCAACGAAAATGACCTCGATCCACCAATATTGCTCCTAAAAAAAGAACAAATCAAAGTGCAGGTACCTGAAAATCGTCAGGCAGTTGGCCGAATGAGAGCAACACCGAGAACCTCAGAAGCCTGCCCCTCGCGTCGCTCCCCAGGCGACGCCAGGGGAGCAAGTCGCACCGCCGGAGCTCCCCACCGTCCGGCGCCCCCCCTGCCGCTGCCGTCGCCGGATCCGTCCGCGACGGTGGCGGCGCCCCCCGCTGCCAAAAATGGTGGTCGGGGGAGGTCCGACGCGAGCTAGAGAGGTGGTGGACCGGGCCGTGGGGGCGGCGACGGTCGGGGCTGCGGACGCCGAGCCGGCGGGCTCGGGCGGAGTTAGGGGCTGGCGGGGGCTTCGGTCGACGGTGCAGCGCGGTGGGGGCCATTGGCGCCGAGGACCTCGCCGGTGCGGCGCCGTGCACGGGAGCTGGGCCGCGTTGGGCTCGTTTCTGGAGCTGGCGGGTCCGCGCGGGCGGCATGGGTGGTGTTGCGGTCGGCTGGCGCGGCGCGGCGGTAGGGGGATGCGCCGTGGCCGGCCGTGGAGGAGGTGGAGCGTCCGATGGGCTTTGGTGGGCCCGATTTGGGCTCGCCGGGCTCAGGCTGGGGCTTGCTGTTGGGCGTCGTTTGTGCAGGCACAGTGGAGGAGGTGGTGGTTCCGGCGCGGACGCAGGAGCTCCTGCCGACGTGCTCCGGCGCTCGGGCGGCGCGGAAGTCGGGGCGGCGGCCCCGGATTGAAGACTGTTGCGGTGCGGCATGGTGGTTGCAGTCATGGGCGCTGCGGCCGCCATGGTCGGGTGGTCAAGCTCGGTGGATGGCGGCATGGCAGCACTGCCCGGTGTTGCCGCTCCCTCACTTTGCGGTCGGGACGACCTCCGGGCGAAAGCCTTGCTCCGACTTGGTCGGAGTCGGCGACGGTGGCGCTTTTTGGGCGTCATTTTCCCTCTTGGGGGCGTCGTTGTGGAGTGATCGTTCCCGCCCGACGTGGTCGGTGCTAAGATTTCCGGGTGAAAGCCTAAGCTCCTTCGCGAGCAGGCGGCGACGACAGACGTGTCGTTTCCTCGTTGGAGGCGCCGCCTTTGGAGGTTCTTAGCCATCACGGTGTGTTGGGCTCGCGGCGCTCGGAAGAGCAATTCTGTTGTCAGGGGAGCGGATGACCGGGGCGGCGGCCCCGGACGGTGGCGGTACGTCGAGACGGCGGTCTCGGGTTCCCACGCTACGACGGCTCTATGAGGCAAAGCCGTTGTCTAGCGGGGGTCTGGTGGCGACCTGGATGAAGACTGTGTGGGCAGAGGGTTCGTCGACCTGACTGGATCACCTTCGGGCAATGCGAAGATTGATCTGGTTGTTATGCCGGGGCGGCGGCCCCGGAACATGGTGGTGTGGTGGCAACCTTGATGAAGACTGCACGGGCAAAGGGTTCGTCGACCATGACTGGATCGCTTTCGGGCAACGCGAAGGTCGATCTGGTTGCTACGCCGGGGCGGCGGCTCCGGAGCTGGTGGTGTGTGTTGTGGCGTTTGTTCGACTTGTGTCGTGTGGGCGGCGGGTCGCTTCGTCTGTGTGATTCTTTTGTATAGTTTGTATGGTTTTTGGACCCGGTTTTCCTTATAAACTGGGTCAATTCTTTCTATCTATTCGAGCGGTGGTACGACCACTTTGTCCTCAAAAAAAAAAAAAAAAACACTACTGCAGCAATCCATCTCCTTGTTTCCTCTATCAAGAATGTGGGAAATATATAATATAATGCATTCACAAATAACCAAGCGAACTAATCACTAAATCAAGTAGAAGAGATCAGCCCGGAACCCAGATACGCAAACAATAAGATATTAGCAAAGGGGAAACCTGAATTTGTGAGGCAGCAGCTATCAGACACCGTTATATTTCCACCCGAGCGGGGTGGCCGGCAGAGCGAGCTCACGAAGGGAAGAAAGGGGCCCCGTTGTGCAGCTAGCGGCCACAATTGGTGCAGGAGGTGCACATCGCGCTTGGGGCGGAACGCGGAGGATCTCGGGGTGCAGCAACCGGGGCTGGAGAGGCCCTGGGCGCTGGCGAGGCCCGGGTGGCCGGATCAGCGGCGAAGGGGATGGTCAAGCGCCAGCGGTCGGGTGGGGGTAGAGGTCGGGGCCGGAGCAGCGGGATCCGGCGCCGGAGCATCGATATGCGGCGGCGGCGGGGATGGAAACGGCTGCCGGATGCGGTGCCGCTGGGGCTAAGGTGAATACCGTTTCGGGATTTGATGGTTAGCGTTGAGCTGCGATCTGGGCCGTATATCGGATATTAACGCGTGAGATTTAATGTATCAACACAGCACAACACATGTTTGCTTTTTAATAGTAGTATAGATAAAGACATGTTCCATGTGAAAAAAAACTACTTGTTAACATGATGGCGTGGGTACTTGTGGTGCGAAGTTTCACATGCTCCTATTGCCGTCAGGATACCAGAAAAGAGGAATTCATATTTTTATATCTGCAGTTGCTCAGGTTAACTATTTCCTGGGAAGTCTTCGGGATATCTCCTGTGGAAGAGACCTGAAGAAGTTCCTCATGATATGTAATGCAGTTGATTTATGAGCTGGAGTCTATCCAATCAATTTGTTCCGTCCCACGAGCACTAGCAAAATTTTCTTTCAGGTGATTGCCGGGTTTGTTCGTCGCTGCTTTTATCGGGAGCTGGTCCAGTCTCATATATGTCATCTACATCGGTAACAACTATGATTTCAGTTGATATTGATGAGGGACTACAACCAGGACAATCTTTTGGTTTTTCCTGACTACCATTTGCATTGGTGCTGTGGTTCAGGGTTTGTGAGTGCACATACTCTGCCAGTGTTCTATGAGAAGTACCATGATCAAGTCGATGAGCTTTTCTACAACATACCTAAAGGGAGCCTCAAGTTCTAGAAGAGCCAGTATTTTTATTCACAAACTGGTAGCCAGTAGTTCAAGAATGGCCAGTAGTACAACGAAGCAGAGGAACGAGAGAATAAGACTCTGATCTGCTACGTTGCTTGGAATATCTGGCAGGAGAGGAACATGCGCATTTTCCAAGCAAAACAATCTTCTGCTACCGAGGTTACAAGATTAATCAGAGAGGATATTGAGCTTCTACGGAGGGCCTTTTTGGCAGATTAGAAATCTGCACTTTTAGTCCTTTTTTTTGTTTTCTTACTCTGTAAGCTGCCTTTGCAGCCCATGTACAGCATTTCCCCCTATTAATGCAAAAGGAGAGTTCCTCCTGTTCCCGTCAAAATATCTACAGTCGTCACTATGTACACTCGATGTGACAACATTCTGAATGTTTGATTTACTCCCACAAAAATATTTAGATGGTAATTACTAACGGATTTGCTGCAATAGTGATGCATGCAAGCAACCAATAAGGGAAGTTGCAATTGAAATGTAGGTTCAGAAATTAAGGCAAACCCAAGAGTTTTCAGTCTGTACATACAAACCTATACAGAATCAAGGAAAAAGAAGATGGTGCAGGAACCCTCTGTTCTTGCTTTGCTTTGTTTTGGTTGTCTGCCAGTCAATGCTTGCATATTTCAGGCAATGATGTTTCAGACAAACTGAAAATTCTGCTGATACCGAATCATTCTCTTTACTCTAATTCCTGTCACTAAAGTTGTGAAGGTGTTGTGAGCACGTGAAATCTGTTGTTCTTATATATCGAAAAGCTAGAAACCTGAACAATCACATTCATGATTCATCTAGTATAAAGAGCAATGGCGCTCAAACTGGTCGATGCTATTTTTCTGTAGTAGTAAAAGACAATGGACGCAGTTGGAACTTCTCGATGGAAGATTCCTGAGGAAGTATATATATTGTATTGAAGGCACAAAATCAATTTGAAGCAGATGATTTCATTCCATTCATATGAGAATTTCATTACATTACAAGAATCCATGACCCCGGACTTGGAGGGTTACATTTGGATGATACATCCTTTGACTAGCTAAACCTTTGGCCACGCATACAAGAGTGGTTTCTTCTAGGCAATGCAGACTCCACTCAACAAAACTTCCAATGCATATGAACGAAAGCCAAGCATCACAATTTTACACGAGGAATGGCAAAATCCCCAAACTAAGGCAGCTCAAACAACTAAGGGTCGCAAACTCCATTCAGTTTCTCCTTTTACTGCTGCAAACCAGGTAGCAAACGGGAGTTTGATTTGTTTCGCATTGAGGGCGTTTCCACGCTTATTTCTCATGCTTTGCAGTAGCATTTTAGCAGCAGTTTCGATGCTTTGCTCTGGTTCCTCCTTTCGTTTGCTTAAACCTTCTGTTTAGGACCAGCAAAGGAGCTAATTTCATTTGCGACACAACCTTAGTAAAGATCTTGCTGCCTTAGGTTGGAAACCCCACTACTACACGTGTAAAATTGTAAATGACTGAGCAAGGTTCACATAACACTAGAAGCTCCTAAGTAGAATAACTGCGGAACTTAAAAGAAACAATTAACACCCAATGTATGGTTTAGAAGGAATAGCCAGCAAAGAAAAAATTCCAGGGACTCAAGAAACTAGGACTCGGCGGTGGTCGGCTGGAAGGCTTCCGCTTCATCACTTGGTGGGTGGCATGATCTTCACCTGGTCCAAGGTGTAAATTGTGTAAACTTGGGGCTGCAGATCGCAAGTTCCCGTAGCAGATCGCAAGTCCGCCCCCGGAGGCAGGAGCTCGCTCGCCTCCAGCGTTGGCAAGAACGCTATTGCCGCTAGCCCAGAGAGCGGAGGCAGCCGAGTGCTTTGCGTCTGTCTTCTTTTGAGCTTCCTCAAGGACGAGTGCAGAACGTGTCTGTAGGAAGGAAGGAAACGGCGCTTGAAAAGGGAGAAACGAGCGAAGGTGTGCATACTGTTCGCCAAGTCCCCGTAGCAGCGTGAGAACTAGGGTCTCGTCGGAGAAGGACTGCCCGACGTCACCGAGGGCGTCGGCGAGGTTCTTGAGCTTAGCGCAGTACTCGGAGATGGAGAGATCACCCTGCGGGGTGTTGCGGAACTCTGCCTCGAGAGCAATGGCCCTTCTCTTCCAATTGTGTTGCCACGCAAAATTGCACAGCACCACGATAACCGTCGTACTTTCGTGACGACGAAACGATTGCTTTTCAGGCAAAACAACAAAGATCCCCTCGCTTTCGTGGAGGAGAGACGACCGTTTTTCAGCGCAAAACGGCAAAGATCGCCAAACCCTAGGGCTGCTAGGGCTCGGTGGTGGAAGAACGATAAGAAAAATAAAGATACGTAAAAAGTAGATGTATTATTGTTGAATAGCGATTGGTTATTCCGTCAATCGGCCGTATGCCCATGTTATATAGGCAGCCTGGTCTTTGGCGTACAGGGAGTTCCTTGGCATGCAAGCCGGACTTTTAAATTCCTAATCTGTAATCAATCCGCGATCCGGCGATCCGGCCAGTGCTAGTACATACGTCTTAACAAACGAGGAAACCTTTGGTACACTTGCCGTACGTGATTGAATAATCTCGAATACGCCTTCAGCCTGGTGCTTACCGAGGCCTGCTAGGACTTGTCCTATGTACCTGCAGTTCAACGCAGCATATATCTCTGAATTCATGAAGAACTTATCCTCAACAGCCGCTAGTCTAGAAAATACTCCATATATTTCCTCCGAATCAATAGCTCGTTACGCTTGATCTATTGTTGTGACATCTGCTCTGGACTATAATCAAAGCTGCATTTTCAAACTAAACGGCAAGTTCAAGTATATGTCGGCTAATAATCTAACCACCATCATTTAAATTAATTTGGCTTAAGAATACCTATAGCAGCCAAATTATACCATCAACACATGCCCCCCTGTTTTTGGTATAATATTATTTATCAAAAACAATATAAGCGTACCTTGGAAAGATGTCGTCGCTTTCTCGACGATATCATTACTCAGGCTATGTCCAAAGAACACATCGGCCAATTTTCTTAGGGCGATACTTCAAATAATATATCGGCCATATCTTCTTCGGACGATACATGAAATAATATATCGGCCATTGCATCTTTAAGCTTTGGGTGCACAAAATTCTGCGGCAGATGCGAACATCATATTAACATCCATATCAGTAGTTATATCCTCGCTATTCTGTGAGTTCTCATCCCCAATTGTGTCATCTGCGAGTTCATCAATCATGTCATCTTCGAGATCGGCAATCATGCCATCTTCGGCCTCATTCTTCTGTGCTACGATGCGCTTCTCCTTCCAAATTTTTGCAGGAACCATTTGTCTTTCTCCACTGAAGAATTTATCACGCTTCTTCTCGGCTATCTTCTCCTTTATTTCCAAAACTCGCAGCCGCTGTACACGTCGTTTCTGAGTGTGTGTGAGCCCTGTCGGACACCATCGAGGTCTCGGTTTAGTCCCTGGCATAACTGATTTAATCCTGCTGCCCCCCGAGTCTCTCGGCCTATACTGTTGTATTGTCGTTCCCGGGACAAATATTTTTTCCTTGGCCGAAATATTTCTTTGCTGATGAAACACACCCCCAGCTGCAACTACCTGGGTTCCGCTACTGCTTGGATTCACATGATAGGTAGACGTACCAAAACCAGGTCTGAAACTCATCACAGATAAGCTCGGTAATGTTCCTGGGCTACTCCTTTTCATGACTGAAAGTGTACGTGTGCTAACTGAATCAGGTTTCTGACTAGTACTAGAAGATGCAATGATTGTATTACCCAAACCTTTATCTTGTGTACTAATATATTTCTTCTGCACCGATCCACTCCTTTCAGCATCAGAGTATGTCGCTTCTGTACTATTCTCATCACTTTTAGCTGATCGGCCTTCCCCAAGTTCCAGAGCATGATAATCCTCTGAATCATCTGAGCTTCTTACAGTCTGAGGTCCAACACGCTTCACCGGCACCCAAGTGAGTTTGCAGACACCATTATATTTTCTTCCATCTGTATTGCAACCCGGTGATCGGTTCCCTCGAATGACAATTGCATCACGTGTTTCTGCATGGCTTTCGGGACTGATTGGCACCCACTTAAACCTCTGACCACCAATATGAATTATGCCATCAGCATTATGTCTTCCAATTGTATATGAAGCTCCCGAAACTGGCCTCACATCACTGCCATGAATTACATTGCCATCACGTGATCTAGATCTCTGATTAAACCGAGCCCTTCTCTCATGCGAATTTGCTCTGAACATAGGCCTCGATGAAATCCACTCCGGTTGGAAGTAACATCCTGTCCCTTTAGGATTTGGTACCCAAGGATTTAAACCCCAGGGAGGAAACTGCGGATACATAGGAGCTGCACCGCCCCAATATGCAGGCTGCATTGCAAAATACGGCTCCTGGTCATATGAATTACTTTTCCATCGTTGATACCCACCGGGTCCAGAAGGTGACCTATAACGCTTAACGCCTACAAACCGACTAAACACATTGCTGGTTTTGCGTGATGTATATTTTTCCAACAACATGCTAACTGTCGGCTTTATTCTAGGAGCTTGTTTCTTTCCTCTATTGACTTTCCATCCTCCTACTTCTGAATCTTTTGGTTTGATCATCCTCGATGCAGCACTATGATCAACAATAACATTTTTACCTTGGGTAGATTCGGTCTGATCCGACCGAACAAGAACTTTCTTGTTCTCAAAGTCAATCTTATTGATAGGAGAAGAATCACTATCGAGTTTCGTGTTAGTATTCTTTGTAAATGTCAATCGTCCGTCATTAATGGGCGATTGCACATTGGGCTGTGGAGAATTGGTTTGAGCACCAGATGGAACGCAGTCACACGGTGGAAACTCCGGCATCGATGTTTGAGCATGCGATGTTTGCAACGGAGGACCACTAAAATATGTATCGGGTACCGGCCCGTATGGAACCCTGGTACCGACAGGCGTCAATGGTGTTGTATTGTATGCTACCGACTGATGACTAGCTTGCTGCAAATTAGAATTAAAGGATCCACTTCGGTTACTGCTATGATAATTTTGTGGCACCGAAGTTGAGATAATAGGAACAGCTATGCTAGACATATAATTATTAGCCGAACTACTTACATAATTCCAGCCAGCTTGATTGTTATCTAAAGGGACCTGAGGCTGGGCACCTTGAGGCGATGCATCAGATACATGTGTAAAGGTAGGAACATTATTAAATTTGGTACTAGCCGGATGCATCGGCCTTTTCTCAGAATATTCATCGTTGCTTTGGAGCACTACAGAACGAACATGACCAGATAGGCTAGTTTCTAGTTGCTCCTTAAATTTATCAAATGTATTATCTAAAGCTACTGTCTGATAACTAGATTGCTGCACATTAGAATTAAATATTGCACTTCGGTTATTGCTGTGATAATCTGGTGTAACCGAAGTTAAAATAGCAAGAGGAGCAGCGCTAGGTACAAAGGCTTCGGCCAAACTGCTCGCATAGTTTTGGCCACTTTGAACGCTACTTGAAGCAACTTGAGGCAGCCGTGCTAGATTAGCCGAAGCGCCGGAAGTTTGATTAGGAAATTTAATTAACCTACTGCTTTCGGCTGGAAGCGTCAGCTTTTGAGCAGAATTTTCATCGCTATTAGGCAACAGTACTGAGCGAACATGACTAGAAAGACTAATTTCAAGCTGCTCCTGCGATTTCTCAACTCTATTAGCTGTTGATAGACTAATTGCGCTTGCCATAGTTGACATATCAGAATCATTCTTACTAGCTACGGATGCATTAGCTAGATGAGCAACTTTTTCGGTTGGCTTTTTTACCTCAGCGCCGAGCAGATCGGAGGGACTCGGCGCAACTACCTTCTTGACGACGCGGTTCCTTGTCTTCTGGTATTCAGCCAACCTCAATTTTCGTTGTCCAGTCATATATTCTTTAACCTCCCGTTCAACCTCGCGCCGATCATCTTCCGACAGATCGTCGAGTGTAACGGCGATGGTGTTGTCCGGGTCGATGTCGCTCCTGTTCTTGAGGTCGGTTGTCATCATATGTGTTCTTGTTCTTCGTCCCCAGCGGAGTCGCCAATTGTGTTGCCACGCAAAATTGCACAGCACCACGATAACCGTCGTACTTTCATGACGACGAAACGATTGCTTTTCAGGCAAAGCAACAAAGATCCCCTCGCTTTCGTGGAGGAGAGACGACCGTTTTTCAGCGCAAAACGGCAAAGATCGCCAAACCCTAGGGCTGCTAGGGCTCGGTGGTGGAAGAACGATAAGAAAAATAAAGATACGTAAAAAGTAGATGTATTATTGTTGAATAGCGATTGGTTATTCCGTCAATCGGCCGTATGCCCATGTTATATAGGCAGCCTGGTCTTTGGCGTACAGGGAGTTCCTTGGCATGCAAGCCGGACTTTTAAATTCCTAATCTGTAATCAATCCGCGATCCGGCCGGTGCTAGTACATACGTCTTAACAAACGAGGAAACCTTTGGTACACTTGCCGTACGTGATTGAGTAATCTCGAATACGCCTTCAGCCTGGTGCTTACCGAGGCCTGCTAGGACTTGTCCTATGTACCTGCAGTTCAACTCAGCATATATCTCTGAATTCATGAAGAACTTATCCTCAACAGCCGCTAGTCCAGAAAATACTCCATATATTTCCTCCGAATCAATAGCTCGTTACGCTTGATCTATTGTTGTGACATCTGCTCTGGACTATAATCAAAGCTGCATTTTCAAACTAAACGGCAAGTTCAAGTATATGTCGGCTAATAATCTAAACACCATCATTTAAATTAATTTGGCTTAAGAATACCTATAGCAGCCAAATTATACCATCAACACTTGTTGTCGCGGAAGAGGTTGTCAATGGCGTCCCAAATTTGCTTGGCGGTGGAGCCAGGCGCCATGATGATGCCGAAGAGCTCGAGCGAGATCGAGCCGTAAATCCATGATAAGACGGTAAAGTCATCCCCTCCCCACTCGGATGTGGGCGAGGTGTCCGAGGGTGTTGCGCCTTTGTCCCCGAGGATATGAGAGGTGAGGCCATAGCGGCCGAGCGCGATGAGAAAAAGTTCACGCCACTTGGCGTAGTTAGAATCCTGGAGGTCCAAGGTGATTGGAACATGGGTTTTAATGGAGGCGACGTAGGAAGCAGAGGTGGTCGAGGAGGGCTCCATTGATGATTTGCCCTTGGCGGCAACTTCGCGGGCGAGCTCGTCTTCACGAGTCTTAATCTCAGCCTCACGAGCTTCAAGTTCTTTCTCATGAGCATTAATCTCGCCGGGAGTCATGGCGGCTGAGGAGGAAGGAGAAGGCTAGGGCTGAGGATTGGTTTAGCAGGAGAGGATCGACCTACCTGATACCATGTAAATTGTGTAAACTTGGGGCTGCAGATCGCACGCCTCCTCAATCTATTCTCACGTATATATATGTCGAGTACAAGAGTTGCAAACTTGCATCACAAGTTTGGATACACGTGATGGATCCTAACTATACAATTAGGAAACACAAGTTATACTACGAATAGGTAACAACACGGTCTGGTGGAACAGCATCACGAGGAGATCTTGCCTGACAGCTTGCGTTCTCCAACACAAGGCGATCCTCATGGGAGGGTAGTGAGTGTTACCCTTGTAGACCACTTCAACATAGCCATCCTCCACGTCGGAGACGACGACGGCATGGTTCAAGATGACCAGACGCTGCCCCGTTGGCAGGGTCCCCGCCGCCGTGCGCATCTTCACGGTCATACCCTTCTTGATCGGTGCGGACGAGGGCTTCTTGGTGTACTTAGTCTCAGCTCCGGTTGTCTGGTTCTCGTGCTCGGTTCTTGCGGACAGCTTCTTCGTGGCGGCAGCTGGTGCTTGCGGGATCAAGGCCGCCGCAGTGGGCTTGGGCGCCTTCGTAGCGAACCTCGGGATCAGTGCTTCTCGGCGTGGCATCGTTAGCCTCTTTGGAGCTTCTCCCAAGTCCATGTAGACAATCTTCCTGTCAGCGCCGGGTGCTCCGGTCGGGATGAGCATGCGTGGGAGCGGAAGCGAGGCAGAACCTTTCTTGGGCGCGCTGGCGAGCTTCTGGGTCGCAGTGCCTGCGGACGGGATCAGGCGCGGCGGCGGCGCGGCAGAGGACTTCTTCACGACTCTCCCCTGTGCGACGTTGATGGCCTTCCGGCGGCGCTCCAACTCACGACGGATGTCGTTGCGTGCCACGGACGAGCGCTGCGCCATGATCGCGGGCATGGTGCTGGCGTGCTGGCTACGGATGGGAGGAGGGTTCAGCGAGAGAGTGCGTCCAAATTGCAGTGCGGCACTAAGCTTGTATCGATTGTGGGAGGTCGCCGAGGTGCAGCCGGAGTCGGACAGGGATGCGTGGATGTCAAGCAGAGTGACGCCAGAGCTGTAAGTCGATGGCAATGGCGGTGGCAATGATGGTGGAGTCGAACTTACGAAGCTCAGTCCTAGTAATTGGACACAGAAACTTGCCATGATCGGTACGATGTACGCGCTTCGGCAATCCGAGTTCGACTCGAAGGGTGATCGCGCCGTGGACTCATACTCGTAATTGGACACAGCTGGAACTTCCCAAATTATCTGTTGAAAGCATCACATACATACATGAGTCAAACTCTTCCCTGAGAGCTCCCGCGACTAGGGTTCCGCCCCCCCCCCCCCCCCCCCGCCGCCGCCGCCGCCGGCCACCTCCTCCGCCACCCCCCCCCCCCCCCCCTGTCGCACCCAGGCGGCACCGGGGGGGCCCTCCTCGCGCCGCTAGAGTCCTCCTCCCCCCCGCGCCTCTCCCGCCGCTGCCGTCGCCGGCCCTCGCGCCGCGGCGGTGGCGGCCTCCCCGCCGCCACACATCTGGTGCGCGGGGGTGGGTGCTCACTCCTTCTCGTGCGGCGGCCGTCGGGACCGGCTGGGACGGAAACGGCGCCGCCGGTGCGGTTAAAGCCGGAGCGGCGGCTCCGGGGACACCGGGCTTCGGCGTGGTGGCGGATCCGGGGCTCTCTTGCCCGGTTCTGGTGGGGACGGGCCCCTGCCTGGCCGTGAGGGCGGCAGGCCGGGATCGTCGGCGGCACGACGAAGCGGGCATCGGTGCCCGGTCGGGCGCGGCCCTGGCCACGGCGACAGCGTGGGCTGCCGGCTGTGGCGGTGCGGAAGCCGGGGCGGCAGCCCCGGGTCATGGTTTCGGCGTGTTTGGTGCGGCGAGGGGCGTCGTGGCCGCCAGGGTCGGCGTGGGGAGGAAGCCGGGGCGGCGGCCCCGGATCGATGGCGCCACGCGAGGGCGAGGCTTTGGCGCATCGGTGCGGTCGGGGTTTCCCCGGCCGTGTGGCCGGCATGAGGTGGCCGTGCTGCACCTCCGGCTGTGAGCTTGTTCTCCAGCCGGTCGAGAGGATGCCGGGGCGGCGGCCCCGGGCGGGTGGCGTCATGCTTCCTGCCGTGGAGTGAGGTGCCACGGTGGCTGCGGCATGCGGGTGTCGGTGGTCTGGCCGGTCTCCGTCGAGCGGATGCGGGTTTGTGACACATCGCCAGGCAAAAGCCCTGCCCCGATCGTCGGCCGGGGCCGACGACGGCGACGCCCTCGGGCGCCGCTTCCTTCTTGAAGGCGTCGTCGAAGTGGTGCTCTCGCTTCCCCATGCCGGGTTCTCCGGGGGAAACCCTTGACCCCTCACGGGATCGGGCGAGGGCGGCGCTCCTGCGTCGCTTGCCTCTTGGGGCCTCGCCTTGGATGTTCCACCAGCCAGGGGACCAGTGGATTCAGATGGTGGTTGGCGGCGGCGAGCCTTCGTCTTCGGCTAGGGGGTGCGCGGCAATCGGACCGGTGTGGATGTCGGAGCGGCGGCTCCGGATTTCGTCGTGCGTTGAGTTCGTCTCCGCCGTGTTGGTTATCGGCTATGGTCGCTAGGGCGACATGGTCGTCGACTAGTTTTGGGGCGTGGCCTTGGGGCCGGTGTGGTTGTCGGAGCGGCGGCTCCGGGTTTGCGTTGAGGTTGCCTCCGCCGTGTTTGTGTCGTCTATGGTTCGCTAGGGCGACATAGTCGTCGACTCGTTTTTTGGGGCGAGGCCTTGGGGCCAGTGTGGTGCGTTGTGTTGTACGGTTTTCGGCCGGTTTCCCTCATAAACTGTCCAACTCTTTTCGACTTTATCAATCAAAGGCATTGCCGAGGTTCAAAAAAAAAAGAACTTCCCAAATTACGCAGCGGCGACGACTCATACTCGGATCCGGTCCATCCGGAAGCATTAACTGGGCCACGTCGATCGATGCCAACTTCCAAACCAAGAAACCACAGAAGGCGGTGCCAAGTTCCAGAGGATGCACGGCTCGCGGCGGCCATCAGAGACCGTGGATGCAAGGCTCTTGAGTTAATTGCAAATGCGCTTCGTTTTCCTCAATGTGTTGCTTTGCACTTTTGTTCATTCTCTACGTCATAGTTTTCTGATGCAGAATTAGGATTTTGCATTCTTAATTCTTTCATGGAGCTATCACTTCCCTCTTAGTACAATGTGGATTTTCTGCATTTCAGGTTCTTAATGCCAGCTTGCCAGGTGCTGATCTGATACAAACTGAATCCTTTTGCCTGCTCTGCTTGGGAACAACAAGTTGATATCTCCTATGCTAGCAACATTCATCAGGTACACTTAATTGTTACACGCCACCCTCCTTTCCTATTGCTAATCGCTTGATAAATCAGCATATGAGCGATAGTTAGTGAAACATGTCTTACAGCACAAAGCATGAAAATATCAGACAAAAATCCATGGATCGATGATGTTAAGTGTATATCTATATTGTTCAGGCCCATAGTCTAGAGTTTTAGGCCCAGCCCATGTAACTTGTATATCTCTCTCAGGTTCAATAAAGAAAAGTGGTTCGGTCATTTGTTTTCCACAACGATATTGAACATGGTATCAGAGCGAACCCTAGCTTGGCTTCCGCCGCCGCCACTCATGTCCCCGCCGGCGAGTTGATTCCGGCGAGCTCTCCTAGTCCGGTGATTTGCGCATCCCTGGCCTTCTTCTTTTCCGTCATCAACCTGAGCGGCCTGCTCTCCAGCAGCCGCCCCTTTCTTCGGTCTTCGTCGCCACGGGCTGCTCTTCTGGCATCAGCACCTGCGTTCCAACAAGGTGGTGTCCCGTGGTGTTGTTTCTCTCAGAATTTGTGTTGCTACTGCTCGGTCTGTTGCTCTCCAGTTTTTGGCCTGCTGCAGTTTGGTCTGTTTGTGCCGCTGCTGTCTGATTTTAGTAGTTTGTGCTGCTGTTGTCTAGTTGCTGTTACTGTCCAATTTTAGTGGTCTGTTTGCTGCCATGGCGAGGAATGAATTTGGGACAGGTTCCATGTCTATTGACATCAAGCTGGATGGCTCAAACTACAGGGAATGGGCCTTCTCAGCTAGGACTGTTGTGAGAGCTGCTGGTCTTGCCTCTCACTTGACCGATGATCCACCTACTCGAGATGATGAAGCAGCAAAGAAATCTTGGCAAAAAGCTGATGATCGTGTGATGGGAGCCTTGGT
Source organism: Poa pratensis (assembly GCA_947311845.1). Lineage (NCBI taxonomy): Eukaryota > Viridiplantae > Streptophyta > Magnoliopsida > Poales > Poaceae > Poa > Poa pratensis. The sequence continues at coordinate 5,776,945 of CAMZMU010000038.1, forward strand.
TCTGGGTGTTGACCCTTCTCTCCGGATGAGTCTTGAGCATCACACATCAGCCAAGGAAATCTGGAAATATTTTGAGCAGCGGTATCTTCAGCCTAGTGGTGCTCTTCATTTCTCCCTGCTACAAAATTTACACAGTACTCAGCAAAATGACATGTCCATGGATGAGTACTATGCTTCCTTCACTCGCATTAGTGGCCAACTTGGCTCCATGGTTCCAAAGAGCAGCCCCGGTTGCGAATCTTGTGCGGCTAGGGAAGAATTTGAACAGCGAACCCTCATGTACCAGTTTGTTATGAAGCTGAGGCAGGAGTATGAGAACATTCGCATTCAGCTGCTTGGTCGTACTACTTCTCCCACCTTGACTGAGGCACTTGCTAGTCTGATTGCCGAGGAGACTCGTCTTCGTTCTATTACTGCCACTTCTTCCCCGTCTCTACACAACAGTGTTCTGGGTTTTCCTCAGCGGACAGGTCCTCCCAAGGCTTCACCTCCGTCGCGTTATTTCTGCACACAATGCAAGAGGACAGGACACAACATGGCTGGTTGTTTCCAGCTTCACCCAGAGTTGTTAGCTGAGTCTCGTGCCAGACGAGCAGCCCTTCAGGATCAGCAGCGTCGTGCACATTAGTACAGAACGACACATCGGAAACGGGCCAAAAAACCCATCGGCAACGGAAAAAGGGTCCGTGTCCCCGCCTCCGTGGCTGATGTGAAGGCCCTCATCGGTAACGGAGGCAAAACACCGTTTCCGATGAGGTCTCCATTTGGCAATGGTTGTGCGCAGACCTCCGTTTCCTTAGTTTTCCTTCATCAGATACGGAGTTTGCCATCCACCCGTTTGCACTAAGTATTTCTCATATTTCGGTTAGATACTTAAAATCTCACAGCACAAGCTCAAATACTAAAACGGTAACAGATTTCATTCATATCACAATGTAACTTTACATTTCCATCACAATTTCACCTTTACAATTGCATCACAAGATATGACAAACATAAGAGGTAAAACGATAACAGATTTCATCTATACTAAGCCTATCATGTCAAAGGACGGAAAGAATATATGATTTCTTCCCTACATACTTTTCCACAATCCTCGCAGGTGTCACTCTAGCAATCTCTTTTTATCTCAACTTCTTGAGAGAAGGATGTTAAATCTTTGGACCATATACATTAGTAAATAGTAAATAGAGTTACAATTGTTAAATACATATGCTAAAATAAATACACTATGAATTTAAGCAAACTGAAATGATATCTTACCTATGTCTTGAGGTGTCTCTTATTGATGAACCGGAGCAGCCAACACACGGCTTGTCAACAAGATATTGCGATGTCAGTAGCTTCATAGGATGCCTGACAACGATCATCCTTTCCATGGAGGCCACCACCGGCTCTGGATTTTTTATGCAGTGTCAACGAAATCTAATCTAATACGTCACCGATGTGACATTTCGGCGACACTGTATAAAACACTCTTACTTAAAAAAGTATTTTATGCAGTGTACCAAAACGTCACAATAGCGACGGTGGATATGTATGGTGGAGTTTGAAAGGGAACAGCTTGATATCCCTAAATGTAAATAAGAATTTATGTTAGTTCTGACACTACTAGATAGAACGAACAATTTAACACAATAATATGAAGTATATAGTAGCATTTAGTATATACTGACTTATGTATATAATTGGAGGACATTATGGGAAAGTTAACAAACACTACTGTCTTGAGTAGTGTTCGTTGTTTGTTTTGCGTCTCCGACTTTTTTATGCAGTGTCACCGAAATAGACTCCTGTTTTCACATGGACTAGTTAGCTAAATTACAACCGGTTGCAAGTGCACAATAGGCAAGTTAACTACATCAAGAAATGATCTAGATAGAACTACCGGATGTGAACTGAACTCAACAAGTTAGCTAAACTACAACTAGTTGCAAGTGCACAATAGGCAAATTAACTACATCAAGAAATGATCTAGATAGAACTACCGGATGTGAACTGAACTACTATCAACAAGTTAGCTAAACTACAACTAGTTGCAAGTGCACAATAGGCAAGTTAACTACATCAAGAAATAATCTAGATAGAACTACCGGATGTGAACTGAACTACTATCAACAAGTTAGCTAAACTACAACTAGTTGCAAGTGCACAATAGGCAAGTTAACTACATCAAGAAATGATCTAGATAGAACTACCGGATGTGAACTGAACTACTATCAACAAGTTAGCTAAACTACAACTAGTTGCTCTAGATCATGTGCACAATAGGCAAGTTAGCTACATCAAAGAGTGGATCTGATACCTTCTTCACGTCGCCGTTGGATCGATCTAGCAGATCCGGAAGTGGTGGAGGCAGAGGAAGCGGACAGAGCGACGACCTCGCCGTGTCGGGGGAGATGGCGAAGACCTCGCCGTGTCGGGGGAGATGGCGAAGACCTCGCCGTGATAGCCGTCGTCTGGGCGGAGACGGCGTCGCCACAGCGTCGGCGATGGCCGCAACGCCAGGAGCCACCGCCACGAACAGATCTAGCATACTGGGACAGAGTGAGGAAACGAGTGAGTGTTAGGTTTTGCTCTGTACGCCCATATATATAGGTAAAACATAGGAAACGGTCCGAAGGACCGTTTCCTTTGTGTTTTTTCCACTGAGGTGTGGGACCTACGCGCCCACTCTGTGGAATTTCTTCTACTCTCTAGAATAATATTTTCCTATATGGAGAAAACCACTTATAGGATACTTATATTAATATTAGTGATTACTACATTACATACGCAGTACATATTAATAATAATAAAGTAAATTACAGATGGAGAACTTATAGAACTACTACTAGCTACTTCTTGTTTTTCTTGCGCCCTGCTTCCGCGCAATCCTCGTCCTTCTCACAGCCTCGCTTGTTGGGGGCCATTGGAGGTGGCGGCGGCGGCGGCAGCATATCGGAGGCGGTGGCGGCGGCTTTCTTCTCCGTCGTCGGGGCTCCCTTCTTCGTGACCGGCGCCTCCGCCGCGTCCTCCTCGTCGTCCTCCTCCTCCTCCTTCTCCTCTTCGGTTGACTCCTCATCAGAATCAACCTTCGGCGGGCCCAGCATCAAGGTGGGATCATGGAAGTTGGCGTATTCGTCGTCGCTCGTCTCCGGCGTCGGTCCTTCAACGGACTCGCCGCTGACGGGGGGACTGTCCCGCGGCGACTCAGTGTGCTCCTGTGTGTCGTTGTTGCGAGGCATCTTCGCTAATCAGTAGGAGGGAGGGAGCGAGCGAGAGAGAGAGAGAGAGAGAGCAGATTATGTGGCGTCTAGAGCTAGCAAGGATTGGGGTTTTTAAGGAGTAGTGGGCGGTGCCACTACGCCATGGCATTTACTCGCCTCGCTTCGAATTCGAAGAAGCTTGAACGCGACCACTTTGGAAACGGACACATCGAATGACCGTTGCCATAGAACCACATATCGGAAATGGAGGCACATTGGGAACCGTTACCAATAATATGGGTAACGGAGATAATACTTTCTCCGTTACCTATGTTGACGGGCCAGCCGCGGCCCAGGTCAGGTTTGTACTTACCGGCCGCGCGGAAAGCGCGATTCTCCGTCGCCTAACGCCTGCCGTTTCCATAGAGGGGTATCCGATGTGTCGTTCTGTACTAGTGGCACCTGACCGTGCTCAGTCTCAGTTTGTGAGGCCTTCTACTGATGTTGTCACTGAACCACCAGCGAGGAGTGCTTCTGTCTCTGCTCTCTCTTAGTCTGCTGTGGTTCCAGCTCAGCCTTGGGTTTTGGACTCTGGCGCCTCTTTTCACGTGACATCCGACCGCTCTCAGCTTGTGTCTTGCCAGCCAGTGCAGGATGGCGCATCTGTTCAGACTGCTGATGGTACATCTTGTTCTGTTACCCACCAGGGTTCTCTTTGCACATCCAAGTTTACTGTTCCTGACATCTCTTTTGTTCCTCAGTTTTCCATGAACCTTATGTCTGTTGGTCAGATTACTGATATGAACTATTTTGTTGGTTTTGATGCCTCCTCTTGTTATGTGCAGGATCGTCAGAGCAAGAGGATCATTGGAACTGGCCATCGCCGTAGAGGATCCACATCCCTCTACATCCTTAACAACTTGCACCTTCCTTCGGCTTCCACTGCATCGTTGTTTCGCTCTGCAGCATCAACATCAAGATCTACTTCGTCACTTTCGTTTGCCCAGTGGCACCATCGTTTAGGTCACCTGTGTGGTTCTCGTTTATCTACTCTTGTTCAGCAAGGCGTTTTGGGTCGTGTCCCTGTAGATTCTGGTTTTCATTGTAAGGGATGTAAGCTAGGCAAGCAGATTCAACTCCCATACTCTTCTAGCACTACTCATTCTAGCCATCCTTTTGATTTGGTGCACTCTGATGTATGGGGCCCCTCTCCCTTTGTTTCAAAAGGTGGTCACAAATATTATGTCATATTTATTGATGATCACTCTCGATATACTTGGGTGTATTTCATGAAGCATCGTTCTGAGTTGATTTCTATATATAAGGCTTTTGTGTGCATGTTGCATACTCAATTCTCTAGTGCTATTCGTGTTTTGGGGGGGAATATTTGTCTACGTCTTTTCGTGAGTTTCTCTCTTCTGAAGGTACTCTCCCTCAACTTTCATGTCCTGGTGCTCATGCTCAGAATGGTGTTGCTGAACGTAAGCACCGACACATTGTTGAGACAGCTCGCACTCTTCTAATTTCATCCTTTGTGCCTACTCATTTTTGGGGTGAAGCTATCTCGACTGCTGTCTACCTTATCAATCTCCAGCCTTCTTCTCGTCTTCAAGGCAAGTCTCCTGGTGAGATTTTGTTTGGTTCTCCTCCCACGTATGACCATCTTCGTGTTTTCGGTTGTACATGCTATGTTCTTTTAGCACCTCGCGAGCGTACCAAGTTGACTGCACAGTCTGTTCAGTGTGTTTTCCTTGGCTATAGTCTCGAGCATAAGGGCTACCGTTGCTATGATTCTTCTGCTCGTCGCATTCGCTTTTCTCGTGATGTCACTTTTGTTGAGGATCAACCCTTCTTCTATTCCCCTTCGACTCAATCTTCATCATCAACCTCTTTAGAATCTACCTCCTTTCTTTCACTTCCACCTATCTTTTCAGATGATTCTGCACCTGATCAGTCTTCGGATCCACCTCCAGCATATGATTCATCTTCTTCCGCACCAGCTCCTCCTCTAGCTAGTTTTTCTTTTCATTATAGTCGTCGTCCTAGAGCTCCATCAGATATTCAATCATCTATTCCTTTGTCTTCTCCTCCGGCCAGTACTACTGATCCTTGCACTGACGACTCCTCTCAGACAACAAGGTATGCACTTCGTGATCGCTCCTCTCTTGAGATTCCTAGCAGATACCAAAATGATTTCTGTGCAGGGGCAGCTTATGAGCCTACTACTTATCAGGAGGCAGTTGTGTTACCTGAGTGGCAATTGGCTATGTCCGAGGAGCTTGCAGCTCTAGAGGGTACTGGTACATGGGATTTGGTTCCTTTACCTTCTCGGTCTGTCCCTATCACTTGCAAATGGGTGTACAAGGTCAAAACCAAGTCAGATGGATCTGTGGAACGCTATAAGGCTAGACTTGTTGCAAGAGGTTTTCAGCAGGCTCATGGGAGAGATTATGATGAGACTTTTGCTCCAGTTGCTCACATGACTTCAGTTCGCACTTTGATTGCTGTGGCTGCCACTCGTTCATGGAAAATTTCCCAAATGGATGTGAAGAATGCTTTCCTTCATGGTGATCTGCATGAGGAAGTATATATGCAGCCACCTCCAGGTATTGAGGTTCCATCTGGTCATGTTTGTCGCCTTCGAAAGGCTCTATATGGGCTCAAACAAGCTCCTCGTGCCTGGTTTGAGAGGTTCACTTCTGTGGTTCGAGCTGCTGGCTTTTCTCCTAGTGAGCATGACCCAGCCCTCTTCATTCATACATCAGAGCGTGGGCGTACTTTGCTTCTACTGTATGTAGATGATATGCTGATCACGGGAGATGATATTGGATATATTTCCTTTGTTAAGAAAAAGTTGAGTGAGCAATTCAAGATGTCAGATTTGGGGTCCCTTAGTTACTTTCTCGGAATTGAGGTCCAACACACAGATGATGGTTACTATATCTCCAACAAAGGTACACTCGGGATTTGATTTCGCGCTCTGGCCTCACTGACACATGCATTGCTACTACACCCATGGAGCTTCATTTGCAATTGCGTCCTACCGATGGCACTCCCCTTGAGGATTCCTCTCGTATCGTCATATTGTTGGCAGTCTAGTGTACCTCACAGTAACAAGACCTGATATTGCACATGCAGTCCATATTCTCAGCCAATTTGTGGGTGCTCCCACCTCGGTACATTATGGCCATCTACTTCAGGTGCTTCGATATTTAAGGGGCACTACATCTCGCCGCTTGTTCTATGCTAACTCAAGTCAGCTCCAACTTCATGCTTACTCTGATTCCACTTGGGCGAGTGATCCCGTCGATCGCCGTTCAGTCACTGGTTATTGCATATTTCTTGGAACATCTCTCATTGCATGGAAATCAAAGAAGCAAACTGTTGTGTCACGCTCTAGCGCTGAGGCTGAGCTTAGGGCTCTTTCTACTACTACATCAGAGATTGTGTGGCTTCGCTGGTTATTGGCTGATCTTGGGGTTTCATGTCATACACCTACACCTCTTCTCTGTGACAGCACTGCTGCTATTCAAATTGCTAATGATCCTGTCAAACATGAGCTGACTAAACACATTGGTGTGGATGCATCTTTCGCTCGATCTCATTGCCAGCAATCTACTATTAAGCTCCAGTATGTTCCATCAGAGCTTCAAGTTGCAGATTTCTTCACGAAGGCTCAAACTAGAGATCAACATAGGTTTCATATTCTCAAACTTAGTGTATCCGATGCTCCTGATCCACCTTAAGTTTGAGGGGGGGGGGGTGTTAAGTGTATATCTATATTGTTCAGGCCCATAGTCTAGAGTTTTAGGCCCAGCCCATGTAACTTGTATATCTCTCTCAGGTTCAATACAGAAAAGTGGTTCGGTCATTTGTTTTCCACAACGATATTGAACAGTTGAATCCTCATTTGTCAAACAGATGTATTGAGCATAGGGAAATATGTTACACATAATAGTGGATGTTTAGGTACAGAGCAAAGCACACTGCTCTTATGTATAAGGTTTCATACATCAGACCTTTCATGGTACATAACTACAGTACCATATATACAAACAACCAAAGGTAGAACACCAGGAAGCATAGACTGTTAAGAAGGCTTAGCCAAACAGGATGGGCAAGGCGAGATGCACCGATGTGAGCGGATACAGGGAGGATAATCCTCGATGTACCGACCGTCGCGGTCATAGTCATACACGTCGCTCTTCCAGTGAGGTGGCGGTGAAGGATTTGAGTAGTAACCTCGGAAGTGGGAACTGATCACCTTCGCTAGAATCAGAGTATGTATCATACATATTTCTTCCCACCTTCCGAAGTAGATCGTTTATACAAAGGTGAGTTGGTCGTGGTGTGCTGTGCCTTTCTGAACTTCTCACAGAGTGGAGTTGACGTCATTGGTACACCTTGTCATTTGTTGTAACGACATCAACAATGAAGTCATCTCAACTTCTTGTAACCTCTTTAATCTGATTGTCCCCCTGATTAGTTCTCTATTTTTCATGTCCTTCATAATACCCTGTCTGAAATGACAGTCCTCAGACTGTTTTTCTTGGTAAGCTCGTCATAGTTATAATCTTTAAGTCCTCAAACTGTGTTGCTCCATCATTCTGTGCAGCCTCCAAGTCCAAGGTTTCTGCATCATGGCCTGTGAGTTGCATTGTGCCAAAGGAACACTTGAGACTGTTGATGGGTAAAAGGTGACACTGGCCAGCAGTTTGCCTTGCGTAGCCAGTGGCGGGGGAAGGTGCAGCTTCTTAAACATAGCCTTGAACATGAGCGGGGTTGGAATCTCGACAATCTCCATGCGATTAGCTGTCGAGTAACAACAGAAACAACAATCAGGTATAATCCAATGCGGTGTTTAGGCGAATAAAATGCAGTAACAGAGTTCTATTTTACACGAGGAAGAAGGGTAGAAGCAGAATCAAAACACACAGCCCTTCAATATCACTGTAATTTGATGCATGGTAGGAAAAATAAAACAGCACGCTAGTGTCAATTTTGAAATCATACAACATTCTTGCAAATATTACTCAGTATCAGTCCCGTAGCCAACATGAATTACATGGTCAGTGAACACGTGTAATAGCCGGTACCAAAAAAAGTATGAAATAATATTGGAAGAACCATGGTTGCAGCCTGTAAGAATATAGATGGTATTTTATCAGAATGGAATATAGTAGACTTTTTAAGATAAAAGGCAACAAGTGCCTGGCTTTAACTTAGTAATGGAATTTGCATCTTGCTTAGAAGTAATGGCAAAAACAGATACAGGCTTGACTGGTGTGCTTCTTCTGTATCGTTTCATCAATTCATGAAGCAAAGTGTACATAAATTTTATGCATTACTACATATATTTCTAACCAAACATCTTATTAGGATTTGTACCCATGTGCAAAATAACAGATACACAGCAGAAAAAGAACACAGGTAACTTGCGCACTGACATTTCTTTTGGGCAGGAGTAACATCTGAATAATATAAACGCTATTGGCAGCATTGTTCATACACAGGGTAAGAAGTGCCTAGATATAGGAGATAAACGAATAAAACTGAGTTAAGAGTCCAGGGAGAGTTGTATCTTTGTGAGAGCAGCAACGTAGGACCAACCGTTGGATCCGTCGGCGGTACCAGCTGGAATGAGGATGGTATGAAGAAAGAGTGAAAAACAATGAATATCGACAGAGGAAATCAAACGTGAAGGAGATCTTGGATCTCGAAATGGTAGAACTGTTGTATTATAGGCGGTAATACACTTTTATCCCTATTAAAACAAAAGGTGCAATATAGTTCAAAAGAATTGATAGCCAAGGCTCATATTAGTCGAGAAAACAACTCACTTTTGGTTCTTCATATATGTTCAACCAAAATATTAAAAGTGTATGAAACAAAATAGGAGAACAACCTGCTTGGATTTCTGTCAAACACCTTGTAGGCGCAAATAAATACAGCCTGCACAAACAAATAGATTTTTTGGGGATTAATTCATGAGAGATGGAATCACGAGGAAGAGAGTTTTTTTTTTACGGAAGAGGAAGAGAGTTTGTATACCTGCGTTTCATTGGATCTCAGCTGCAAACGGTCAAAATCGAGACATAACCAAATACGCCACCGTGACCGAGAAAACCCAATTGGGACGTACGGAGTACCTTTTAGCCTCCAGCGACCGCTCCATCGCCAACGACATCCACCCCCACGCGCTTCCGGGACCTGGACGAACTCGTCCCACGCTCCTTGGCTTGAGCACTGAGGAGGAGGGTGCTTGCAGCCGTGAAGAAGTGGCAGTGTGTTGTTGACAGTGTGCTCTCCGTCAGTTATCGTACGGCCGTGATCAAAGCGTACCGGTTCAGACGAATCGGACGGCTCGTTTTGCAACTAATGAACTGGACCCACACTTCTGTGAACTATTATGTGAGAGATTTGCTGGTCTTGAAGAGCATGAATCCATGGAACAATTCCAGAATCTTAAGGAGAAGACAATAGTGGCCAACTACATTGATATATTTGAAGAGTACATGATCCAAATGCAGAGAGATCATCCCTACCTAACTAACAACTTCTTCTTGCTCAGATTTTTGAGTGGCCTCAAGGATATTATAAAACATGTTGTCAAGAGTCACAACCATTCAACTCTTCAATTTTCTTATTCGCACTCCAAATAGCAAGAGTTAGCCTAGCTGTCCTTGAGCAGGAGATCAAAAGTTCATGTTACCAGACATCTTGGATGTATTTGGTCGGCGGTTGACGGAAATTGATAAATGGCTCCAAAGCTCATATGCTCGTGTTAGAATATTTTTTTGGAAAAAATGTAAAACATTTCAGAAATTTGGTGAAGAACATATACAGATGTTCCACAGACGTGCCAACTTTCGTAACGGCGAATCGATGTCGTGCCGCCTGCACAGTACGTAACTGGGCTCGTCCCATCTGATTGCGCGAATCGTTTTCTTAAAAAAAAATTGAAATTTTCGTTTTCTTAAAATTCGCTCCGAAACTGTTTTATTTCTTCATTGTTTTGTCTGTCTCGGGCAGTTTGCTGCCACGAAGCAATCCAGAAGGAGCTCCAAATATGCGCGTTAATGTTTCTGCTGTTTGTACTATCAATTCGACCACAAATAAACATTTTTTCGGAACAAACTCACGAACATGCAAACTAGAGATAGGTGTTTCTCCAGGAGCGTTAGAAGATGCTTCACATAGAATTGAATGAAGTACTAGATAGATAAATGTACTGGCTGACATTGCTGGCTCACATTGGTGCAGTATTATGCATTCAGATAAAATGTACTGAATCAGAAAAGTTCAGTGAACATAAACTATTTTTGAACGATTTCACAAGTGAACAACAAAAGGTCCTTGAACTGAAAATATTATTGAACGATTTAAAATAGTGAACAAAAACAATTCTGGAAGAATTTTAAAAGTGAACAGAAAATGTCGATGAAAAGAAATTATTCTTGAAAGATTTTAAAAGTGAACAGAAAAGTCGGTGAACAGAAACTATGTTTGAACGATTTTAAAATTGAAAATGTAAACGGAAACTATTTTTAAACGATTCTTAAGTGATAAGGAAAAAAGATGAACACAAACTATGTTCGAACGACTTTTAAGTGAACATATATTATGTTCGAACAATTTTATAAAGTGAACAAAAAAATTCGTGATCATAAACTATTTTTAAACGATATTTAAGTGAACAAAAAAGGGTCGGTGAGCAGAAATTATTTTCGAATGATTTTAAAAGTGAACAGAAAAAGTGAGTGAACATAAACTATTTTTGATTGATTTTAAAAAGTGAACAAAAATGTCTATGAACGTAAACTAATTTTAGCAATAGTGAATTCTCAAAATGAGTGAACAGGAATAGTGAATTGTCAAAACTAATTTTGACCGATTTTAAACTCAATATTGTCTGTGAACGTAAACTAATTTTAGCAATAGTGAATTCTCAAAAAATGTCTGTGAATGTAAACTATCCGAAAACAGCCAGCGAACTGTATTTTGAATTCTTTATCGGGCTAATCTCCAGAAAACACCACGAAGTCGGGTCGAGGTGTATTGGAGACGCTTCTGCCTCCTCGTATTTTGGGCATTGGCAGCGCACGTCGCTAGCACATGACGCCTATCAACGCCACGTCGACGACGCCACCGGCCGCGCCATCCCGCAGCTACCTCGGTATCGTGCTGTCCTACTCCCTGTTTTAACTTTTGTCTACATTCACATGTATCTAAATATATGTGCAGCTACCTCGGTATCGTGCTGTCCTACTCCCTGTTTTAACTTTTGTCTACATTCACATGTATCTAAATATATGTGGACATATTTTAATGTGTATGTACACTCATTTGGTTTTGCATCTAGCCAATCTAGCTAGAACATCTTATATTGTGGAACAGAGGGAGTACTTAGCTTGAGTAGCTAGGTAGCTATAAGCATACACAGCTAGTCTTCTTGTTGCTGCCAGCTCATTGTTTAAGCGGCCCGGATGAGCAATGCTAGATGCATGCCATTGGCATTATGGCGGCGTCGGACATGCACTTCTTGTTGGTGCCGCTGGTGGTGAAAGATCGAGAATGACACCTAGAGGCGGTGTCGAGGTATTGGTAACGCAGGCCTGAATTAGGGTGACATGCGTCACGTGTAGAAGGTGGGGAAGAACGTGGAGGGTTCCGGTGACAGGATTGCACACAAGGTTTTATCCAGCTTCGGATCTCGCATCGGCGGCGAGCTGCTATAATTCACTAGATGCGACAGGTTACAATGAAGAATGTAAACCGTAGCCCTAAGGGTTCCAGGAGGCCAACTTATATAGGTGTTGTGCCTTCTCTTACAAGAAAACACCTAATCAACCTTGTTAAGGAGTCCTAGACTAACACGGCCTGTACTCCGTAAGGCGGACGTCGTCAGGCCTTTATCTTGGACTTCACTAAGCCGGCTTTGGGCTTCTCCTTGCTCTTCAGCCCACTGGGCCGCCCGGTAAGCCAGAAGGCTTTACCACCCTGGTAAGGCTGGTTATTTGTCAACGTGGTGAGCATACCCATTCGGCATATCCTCCACATAAGTCCCCAAAAAGGTTTAAATTCTCCGGCTGTCGTCTTCTAGATAATGCCAAAAAGTGTTCGTCTTTTATCCATGATGTCTTGAACGAGCTACGGCAGAGTTTGAAGCATTCTCAAAGAATAAATAAAACATCCGGCTTTGACTAAGCCAAATCTAGCCGTTATGTTTGTATAATGTGTTAAGCCGAATAGAACGCATCCATCTGTCAGAAGGAATCTGTCAGTGTTCAGTCTTGTCATGACGTCATGTCAGTCTACACTCGGTCCACGACAGTTTGAACGAGTGCAACAACTGTACACTAGCTATGATTGTGTTTTTCTCGCACAGGAAAATCGATGTGTCGTGGAAAAGATAGTCGTGATCATGGCAATTCTTTGACGCGTGGCGAAAATCACGCGGTCCACCGATCTGTTGCACGAATCACGGTGAAACCCTACTTAAGGGATGAGCCAGGCGACGAGTTTGAGCACCTCCGCCGGCAGGCTTGCGGCGGAGACCATCTTGCTCGCCGAACCAGGGCAGGAATTTCCCTAGCCTCTGAGGAAGGCGATGTGATGGACGCAGAGGAGGAGGGAGAGGAATCTTCGTCACGCCATTTGCTCCCGTCAACCATCACCGACGGCGAGCTATCGGAGTTGGAGAAAGAAGGAAATCCTCCCCACGAAGAACCTTTGCCATTGGAGGTCAGCAGAGGGGCACACCATTCCTGCACCGGAAGGCGACGAGCGGGTAATGCTTGTTTCCCATCTCTTGCGCGGCTTGTCTTTGTCGCCTTCTCCATTCTTCATTTCCGTCTTAGAGTATTACGGCCTTCAACCGCACAACCTAGGCCCCAACAACATCATTTACATAGTCGGTTGTCAAGCTTTATTTGAAGACTATTCAGGGATAGAGCCTAGTCTAGATTTCTTTAAATACTAAATACTGCTTTCACAACGTCAATCAAAAGGCGAAGAACTGCTCACCTTAGCAACTATTAGCCTAAACCTACGTAGAGGTAGATCTGGGTTTCCAAAGACTCCAAAGGTGGACTCAGTCAAAGGCTGGACCAACACCTTCTTTTATGCAAGGATATGCCGCCAAGCGAAAAGGCGGAGAGTAGACCTTGGTAACATCAGTAGACTTTAGTTTTGTTTGGCCGCGAGAGTAGACCTTAGTTTTATTTGGCCTTGACGATGCTTGGTCAAGGTGGGTTTGTAACACTCTTAAAACTTCTCTCTTAATCAATGAAATTGGTAAGTCTTTTGCCTTTGTTTTTTCTATAAAAAAAACCTTCTTTCATCAAATCAATTTTGTATATTTTACCTACTCTTGGCGTTTTTTGCAGCCAATGCTGCCTGTGCCGCCGGTCCCGATCGCACCGCACGCCCCAGCTTGTTCTAGAGTGCACGGACGGTGTGGTGTTGGGCTGTTGGAGTCAAAGTGCGGTGTACTCTAGAAGCTTGTGAGGCCTGGGCAACAAACGGGAGGGCAGAACGGGGCAGAGGCCCAGTGGCAAAGGTAGCAGTGGATCAACCTAGTAACCAAAATTCGAATTCCGTCGGGAGCGAATTTCTGCAATTCTCACAAAGAAGCAATTCTTTTATAAAAAGAAGCCACCAAGGGCTAGTCTTGGTTGGTCCTGTTTTTTTTTTAAGTGCGGTGTATGAGGCCGCAGGCGCGGGCTCAGACAAGCGCCAAGCAACAACAGAGTCCCCTCCAGGTTGCAGGCTTTCAGCTCCAGAATCTTATAACGATGTTAACAACTTGCAATTTCGAAGAAAACAGAATACGAAGAAGTTGAGACACTGCTCAAATTAACAAACTGGTAAACTACACAATACTGTATGGTTATGCCTGCCTGCCCACAGACCCCAGCATCAACCACATTCCAGGTAAACAAACATGAGACAGCTTTAGAACAGGGCCACGAAGATCACACCAAATAGATGGGCAAATTTTTTGGACAACCCAAAGAAGGGTGGGATGAATGAACCTTGTCACCCAGCGAGTCACCCTTTCCATAAGAAATGGAAGAAAACAAGATGACCAGTCTACAACCAACCTACCATCCTTTTTTCCACTCACGCCGTTGTTCCCTCGAGCCTAAAACCAAACAACCAGTTCCCAAACCTATGGCGACCGTGCTCTATTAAAGCACCCACATCATGCACACAACGAAATTACAGGAGTAGAGAACTTATCGACAAAGAGTGATAGCATAAGCAGCAATGTCTGGAGTTGGACTCGGCAGCCTCAGTGGTGAAGGCAATGGCAGAGGCCATGGCTCGGGAGGCAAGGCGAAGCTGCTCGCGCTGGGCAAGGGTCTCCCTGAACAAGTTCTGCCTCAGGACAAGCTCGTCGAGACCTACCTCCAGGACACCAGCTGTGATGATCCCGCCACCAGGGCCAAGCTCGAACGCCTCTGTGAGTTCTCTTCCTTCATGCCATTGCTTTTTCTTTTTACATCATGTTTCTCCGGCTGAGACTTTTAAGTTGGTAATAATAGTTGCTCTCCTTAAAGCAATCATCGACATCAATGAATTGCAATAGGATTGTCATCTGGTTGTAGCATCATAGTGTACAAAATCTACCATGCTTTAGTTTGACATCAATTATCATAGGAGCAAAATGCTATTACAATGGGAAAGACAGATTACTTTTCGTTCAGTAAATGAAATGTTCACCTGATCATTACTACTAAATTCCAGTTGCATTTTTTCTTAAGAAAATAGGCTATATCTAACCTACTTTGATGTATCTATCATAATGTGGAAAATAGTGCGATAAGAAAGCAAATTTTCACCTACAGACAACATGTGAAGTTGTGGACACAAGTATTACTGCTCATCAGTTGCACTCAATCTAAGAGAATCACTAGGACACCAATTTAGTTTAGCTACCAATTATCATAGGCGTGAAATAGAATTAACGCAATTGGAGACACGGATGACTTTCTACTCTGTAAATAAAATGTTCACATGATCATTACTACTAAATTTCTAGTTAATATGGAATGGAAATAGTGCAATGAGAAAGAACAAATTTCCACTTAGAAATAGCATGCACAGACCATAAGTATCACTATGCATCAGTTGTACTTTTGCTCTAAGAAAATCACTAGGACACCAATTTAGTTTTTTCATGTTTCTGGTGATGGCTGAGCAAATAAGAATTCATAGTATAGAATCGGAATTAATAGACTAAGTTTTGTTATGCAGTGATTTGCATTAGTACCTCCAATGTATGCATAATTTTTCACATGTGATTCGAGTTTCACAGGCAGGACCACCACAGTGAGGACAAGGTACACTGTCATGTCAAAGGAGCTCCTGGATGAGCACCCAGAGCTGAAGACAGAGGGTACTCCAACATTGACACCACGTCTTGACATCTGCAACTCCGCGGTGCTTGAACTTGGTGCTGCTGCAGCTCATGCTGCCCTTGGTGAATGGGGTCGTCCAGCAGCTGATATTACCCACCTAGTCTACATCTCATCCAGCGAGCTTCGCCTCCCAGGGGGTGATCTTTTCTTGGCAACTCGTCTTGGCCTCCCTCCAAACACCGTGCGCACATCCCTTCTCTTCCTTGGCTGTTCAGGTGGTGCTGCCGGCCTTCGCACTGCCAAGGACATTGCAGAGAACAATCCAGGGAGCCGTGTCCTTGTAATAGCTTCGGAGACAACTGTGCTAGGTTTCCGGCCGCCAAGCCCTGATCGTCCTTATGACCTTGTTGGTGCTGCCCTGTTTGGTGATGGTGCATCAGCTGCAATCATTGGAGCAAGCCCTATCAAGGCAGAAGAGGACCCCTTCTTGGAACTTGAGTTCTCAAGGCAGGAGTTCCTACCAGGGACAGACAAGGTAATAGATGGCAAGATCTCAGAGGAAGGGATTAACTTCAAACTGGGGCGTGATTTGCCAGAAAAGATCGAAAGCCGTATAGAAGGGTTCTGCAGGACACTCATGGACAAGGTTGGGATAAAGAAGTTCAATGATGTATTTTGGGCTGTGCATCCTGGTGGACCGGCAATATTGAACAGGCTAGAGGTTTGCCTCGAACTGGAGCCAGATAAACTCAAGATCAGTAGGAAGGCCCTGATGAACTATGGGAACGTGAGCAGCAACACAGTCTTCTATGTGTTGGAGTATTTGAGGGATGAATTGAAGAAAGGTGCAATAAAGGAAGAGTGGGGATTGATCTTGGCTTTTGGCCCAGGTATCACATTTGAAGGGATGCTAGTTCGGGGCATTAACTGAAACTGAAAGAGGTCCAAGAGGTTTCTACCAGCTACATGAAAAGATCCAAGAAAAGCTTTACATGGCCCAATACCATTTCATGATTATGAATTATAGTCTAAGAATGTAATAAGGAACATAGTGTCTTTACGCTCTGTAACTACTTCGTCACTATTTACTGTAGTTCAATGCTTTATATATCGATTATGAAACAATGTCAGGTACTCGACTTTGTTCCCAAGACAAATATACAAGTCAGGCACTGATACCGCATCCAGTTCCACCATATGCCTTATTAATTTATATAAGATTATACTTGTGAATATTAATTCTAGTATACTATGGTTGTACCATGGACATAATAGGGGGGGGCAGCCCCGGTGCAGTAGCTCCCGCTTGCGCAGGGTCCTACTTTGGGTCTTTAGTACACCATGGACATAATACATGAGCAAATTAATACCAGTACAACTACCTTCCTCTCAAAAGGAAAAAAGAAAAGCAGAACAACTTAAGGCTGAGACTTCAAACAACCCATTATCCTTCAACTATTCTGAAGTGTGCTAAACAAACATGTTACAGTGCAGGATAGTAGATAGTATCATGATCCGCTTATCACTTCAACAAATGTTTAACATCTTTTTAAATATAACTAGAAGACAAAAAGATAGAAGAAGCTCTTACAGAAAAGGGGTTATGAAACGACACTTCTTACCATTCTGCTTTACAGAGACAGACGTTACATTCTGACCTTAACCATTTAACCTTGGAAAAATATCCCTACGATAGGACATGAACCAGATTCCATGTGAATGCGCTTCTTTTCCTTCCTCGTTATTACAATGCCAAAACACATGAACAAATCAGAAGTAACGTGCATGCCTCCACCAAATCATGGATTTGAACTTGGTGCTCCCTCTTCAAGAGACAATGCACCAGCAAGCTTCTCCCAAGTAACTTTAGCATCCCCTTTCACAAGGAAGTTCATCTTGGCAACAACATCCTTTGCCTCTTTAGACCTCCCAACCTTCACCAAACCCTCCACTAAACCCTTGACAGCCTCAAATGGTGGGGCTGCCTTCATCGCGAAGCAGCTGTTACAAATCCACAGTGCATCATCGAGCCTTTCATTCTCTACCAAACTCCTAAGAAGCACCATGTATGTCAGTGAATGCACCGGCACTCCCAAGTCACTCCTCCCCTCCCGCCTCTTCATCACCTTCATCTTCTTGAACACCCGCATCGCTGCCCCGACATTGGCCTCCTTGCAGTACCCCTGCACAAGCGCATAGTAGGTGACGTAATTCGGCAGCACCCCCTTGGACTCCATGACATCGAGCAGCTCCTCCCCCCTGAAGGTTTCCCCCTTCTTTGCAAGCCACTGTACCCGGCAGTTGTAAGTGGTGATGTTTGGCTCCAGCTTGTTTTCATTGATCTCCTTCAGCAGCTTCTCAAACTCCTCAGCATCGTCCTGCGCGGAGAACCCAGCAAGGACAGTATTGTAAGATATGATGTCTGGGGCCGGGCGGTGCTTCAACTTCTTCTTGGCCATTTCGTTGAGCAGCTTGCGGGCAGCTGAGAGCTCAGAGTTCTTGATGAGAGCATGGAGGAGCACGTTGTGGGAGGCGCAGCCAGGGGCGACGTGGAGGGTTGACTCGGCGGATTCGAAGGTGGACTTGAGTTCGTCGAAGCGGCCCGCACGGAGAAGCGCGGAGAGGAGGGCGGAGAGGGAGACATCGGAGCGGGCAGCGGGTGGGGAAGAAGAGAAGGCGCGTACGGCCTCGTCTGGGGCTGGGAAAAGGGATATGGCGCGAGCGAGGAGGCCGGGGGAGGACGGGGCGGAGGCGAGGAGCAGGTCAACGAGGGAGGCGGCGAGGTCGGGGCGGTGGAAGCGAGCGAGGCGGGAGGCGGCGAGGGTGAAGAGGGGGCGTGAGGTGTGGAGGCGGTGGTAGTCGGGGTTGGAGAGCGCGGAGGCGACGAGGGAGTGGACGCGGTCCGGGTCGGTCGCCGCGCGGACGGCGAGCTGGAGGTCGATGATGGAGGCGCGGGGGGAGGCAGGCGCCACGAGGGCGGGGGTAGGGATTGAGGCAGAGGCCGGCGAGGGATCTACGTCGGGGAGCGCGGAGAGGCGGCGGAGGAGGTGGGCGGAGACGGAGGCGGCGGACTGGTGGGTGTGGCGGCGGCGGCGGAGGAGGGACGCCATGGTGATGAGCAGCGAGAACGGGGGTTTGTGAGGGTTTGGTACTGCTCGTGGCACTGGCCATTTCACACACACACATTAAAAAAAACTTTAGGGCTCCTATGGATTTGCGGTATTCTAGAAATGTAGAAAAAAGAAAAAAAAACAGAGGACTATGATTCATGTGAGGTGGATTTCTACGGGATTTTTTTTGAAAAGGAAAAAGAAACACCGAATAGTATAAAACACCTCAACAAAAACGAAAGTTACAACGAAATTCTTGAGATGTCCTTCGTCTTCAACCTCCAGACCGTGTCGACGGCGCGCCGCCGCTGCCGCTCCTCTGTGAGCCGGCCTGACGTTGTTGTTTGTGAATGGGAAGTCGCCGAACGGGTCTAGAAGACCACATACGTCCCGGTGACGAAGAAGGAAGAACCGTCGATTAAGCTCCTTCACGATCCGGAGAACGCCACCGCCAGAACAAATCCTCGAGACCACACCACTCCCAGAGGCTTCTCGACGTCGCCGCCGAGATGGGACTGCTGACGGGGAGACCTTATTGAAATGAGGCGCCGCCGCCGCCATCTGAGCGTCGCCCCAACAAATCTTGACCCTAACACCCAAAAACGGAGCCCTCCCGCCGACGAGGGCCGAGATCCACCGCGCCTCCATGGCCATAAGGCCACAGAGGCGGGGCATATCAGCGACGGCCACCGCCGAGGGGCAGGGAAACCTAATCGCCTTGTCTGCCTTTTACTACGGGATTTGAAACACATAATTTTTACAACAGATGCCTTTGCATGGTACACTGGAAATACACATGCGATTTTGGAGAATTGATGAGAAAGAGTGGAGATATAGGGTGAAATTGTGTTGAACTTCTCAAAGAAAAATTAAAATGAGGTTTGAGTTCATATTGAGATTCCTATGAAATTTGGGGCACAAAAATAGATTTCATAAGAATTTGGTAAGGTCAATACTATGATCAAAAAGGGGTTCCATAGGATAAAGTCATTAAGACTGAAAGCCTCCAAAATTTTATGAAAATCCTACAATCCAAAAAGACCCCTAAAGGGGAAAATCTGTTTTGACTCATAGGTGTAGATGCACCCATTATTCAAATATCATATTCTAAAATGTCAAAAAAAATCAACCAACATTTTCGGGTATATATCCGGACTTCTTATATTCGTACACAAAATTTCGCAATTTATGCCTTGTGTAAAAAAGACAAATTTTGTTGCATAACCCATAAAAAATGATACTTTTTGCGAAACTTTTTGTGTGGACATAGAAAGTTTGGATGTACATCCGAAATTTTTGTTTGGCCCTTTTTACATTTTTAAAATGCGTTTAAAATTTATTTTCATAACAGATGCATCTAAACTTACAAGGCAAGACACCATGTGCCCTTAAAGGCCATATCTTTCATAGGAATCCTTTTTTTAATAAGTCATAGGAATCTTTGACAAAAAAAACATAGCTTATTTTCCTTTCCCATGAAAAAGATATGTTTTCGTGTGTGCTCTCGAACGTGTTTCTCATGTCTCATTGTGTGATTTATGACGCAACCAATTCCTATGGCTTTTTACAGTCAGATGGGGACTCTATTAGCTATTGAATACACTTCCAATATGTTTGACTGTCATGTTATTTCATTTGGAATTTCAGCAAATGCTTACGGTAGTTAGATCGATTCCTATCCCCAAATCTGTCATTTCATTTGGCATGAAATGACCGCTGACAAACTGAGCTCACATCGCTCACTGTAGATTTTCTTTTTTACTTGGACGATGTTGATAAGACAATTATTTGCTGCATCATATCTCCCTTTTCTTTTTTACTTGGACAATGTTGATAAGACAATTATTTGCTATATCATATCTCCCTTTGTATCATGAATAATTGCGCCCGTACTCTTATTTGAGAGTAGACTTCAATTCTTATAGTTTTATTATTCATGTGTTTGATTTCTGAACATTTATTTGATGGAACATCCGTGTGCCAGCGCGACTGTGTGGGTGGACTTCTGCTTCTGCTGCGGGCTCGTTCACAACGTCAGGCACTCTGGCCGACTAAAAAGAAATACGAGTGTGTGGCAAAAGGAATATAGTATTCTTTTACAAAGGCAGCTCAACATACTGTACTTCATAACTGCGTAGAAACTTGTAACGCAACAATATGTGGCAAGGCAGCATAAGATGGCCACCAGGAAGGGGTTGCATGCCCAGAAGACTAAAAATCATGTAAGCTCATGGTATCAAAACTGGCGATGACGATACAAGACATTTTTGTTTTACATAGACAGTGTAAAGGACCGGCCGGGGCCTGAACAGCCCGGCAAAGATGAATAAGTAGGGAAGTACAGGTGGATAATTTCTACCTAAAGTTACCTCCGCCTTGACGGTTCAGAGGACCTATGTTGTTGTCTCACATCGGTGTCCGGTTTCTCTGTATCTGACTTTTTGAGTTTTCTCGCCATATCATCCACATACCGTCGCCAAATAGACTCACGGTCTTTGCTTGCCACTTTGTTGTATCTTGGATCAGATCTCAAAAGTCCTTTTGCTTCGCTCCAAGAGCTAACTGCGGTCTTTCCTTCATCCGTCGTCCGAGTTGCTATCTCTGGGGTGATGGCCTCAGATAAAAGTGCACGGAAGTCACGGACACAACGCTGCAGGGAAATTATAGGATCAGCCAAAAGTATGTGAGAACTTGAGCATTAATTTATTCAAGCTCAAAAATAGATGATACATATCGCGATCAAAATACTAACAAAACCGCTTAAATGAAGAGGCTTTATTAAAGCAGCAGTGAACGAGGCATCAAAGTTCAAACAAGTACATGCCATAATACCATCCATAAATAGTTCAATGTGATAGTTCTGCTGAATATTTTGAGATTCCTCTGTGAATGAAGAGAATGATTGGAAGACCACAATTGTAGGAATTTACCTCATACAAGTCCTTGACATGGTCACGGAATAACTTCTCAGCGTCGCCTTGGCCTAAGTCAGGGTTTAAAGCACGACCTTGTGGGTCCTTTTCAAGTTTTGGTTTGGATTCTGTCCATGATGCCTATGGAAGAAAAACAACATACTTAACATTAATTGCCGTTAATTTATATACTGCAAAGCTGCAATATGCCGATTCCTAAAAGCGAACTACAGTGAATATATATCGTAATACACTAAGAGGAAGTCACTCAAGGACCAAAATAAACAGATCAGCTGAACACTCAAAAAGTGCTATGGCAGGTACAAAAACCAAGAATGTTCAGTTAAATGCAGACTAGTTAAGTCAACAGGGTCACCTTTGGATCTTTTATACTTTCAACAAGTAAGGCCTGATATGAGGACTCGGCATCTTTTCTTCGGATCTTCAATTTTACTCTTTCCATTTCCTGCTCTTCCCTTTCTTTCCTTTTGCGAGTTTCGCGTTCCCTCTCCCTTAATTTTGTCTGACAATGCATACAACAGTATTTGTGAAGCCATAATCACTAAATAAAGCATCATACAGTTCATTGGCTGAGTCGACTGACCTTTTCATCCACTTTGGCCTTGGCAGCTTGCTCCACTTCTCGCTCAGCAGATTTAAGTTCTGCTATGTATTCATTAAAAGCTTTTTCTCTCTCTTCATGATTTACGGCTTTGTACCTTGGATCACTCCGGAAATTTTCCTTCACCTGTAGAATGCGTACGATCTATGAGAAAAAATGACAGATCAAAGCAACATATTCTAACAACATGTAACAAGTTTGCCCCCTAAGTAAGTAGCGGACTAAATGATTTTATATGATGTTCCGAATGGGTAGGAGCTGCTGTAGGACCACAAATGGTTCAGAACAGCTAAACACAGTGATACAAAGCACATGCCAAGTCAATGTGAACACCAGGAAGATGAAACCTGACCATGTAAGCTAGATGGTCAGGTGAACTATGATATCAAAACAGACAATCATACTTACATAAAACCCATCCAGATTGATATCGGCATGTGGTAACTTGAAAAAAAGAACCAAAAGAGCACTTTAAATCACAAATCACGATACTCTGTCACTAGACAACACATGTCCCTATGTCAGAGCTTCAGAGGCAGCTGTTTGACTTGGTCTATTGGTTAGTTTCCATCTTCCCGAAGAAATGGGCTAATCGGCAAGAGAAACAAACCATAACACAAAATACTATGTTTAGACAACGGTTTAAATTTCACAAATAGCAGATCCAATCCAATCCCACCATCAATATTAGAAGATAAAAAAAGGAAGAAAAAATATGTATCAAAATGTTAATACTAATTTGCAAGTTCAGATAGATAACAGAATATCATCCCAAGACGAATTCTTGTATTATCTTTTACATAAATAAGATCTGCCTCCTTTGTCATTTGATCTTGATGCAAGATGTGTAGTGAAATGAGTACAAGGAACTTACTTTGGTCCAACGGCTAGTTGAGATAATATCTTTACATTCTCGAAGCATTGATTTGAAGTCAGTAATGAGAGCATTCCGTACTGATTGAACTTTCTCTTCAATAGCCCTAACCCTGCTCAAATATTTGGAAATGCATCATCGAAATGTACATGACCCATTAATTTGATGTGAAAGATGAAAGTGGAAATCCTTAATTCTACAAGAATAATATAGAAGTGGGCGGCCTTACTTCTCCTTGAAAAGAGCCTCCCTTTCTTTTCGATCCAAGGCTTCAAATCTTGGGTCAGTACCTCTTTTTCTTTTGAATTCCTGGTAGCCTGTTTTGGAATCAATGTCCTGCAATTTATGTATTAAGAAGGCATGACATTCAAGATAGTGGTAGTTCCAAATATAAGCAACAGCTGTAGCCATTTGGCTATCATCGCATGCCCTAATTTCAAGAAAAACTCAAATAACTCGTAAAAACCTCAGATGCTTCTTCTAGTAGCTGTTTATATGCCTCCACAGCAGCCTTCTGAGCAGCTCTCTTCTCTTTCCGTTCCTCGTCGGCACGTGTCCGAACAAAGTGGTCAAATATAGCCCGTCTTGTCGAGTGACTTGGAATAGCCTGTCGTGGGCAATCTATCATTAGTACATCCAATTATAGAATTACACTGTAAAGTTACCAGTAGCAACAGAATGCCAACTCAGCAGTAAGCACTATAAAGTAAGTTTCTTGTATGAGCATATAGCAATCACTACTATTTAAAGTGGAAAGTACAATTTAGGGCCTACTTTGGACATGGCAGATTTAGTGTGATCGTTTACGAACATACACTATTGCAATCACATTAGATGCACTACAATATGAGGTCTTCAATACAGCATAACTGGGATTGGAAAAAGCACAAATGGACAGTTTGGCATTGCTATGTTGTGCAGCCGAATTTAGTTATGCACTATCTTTCCTGATTCAAGTAAACTAATATTCAAGGTTAAGGCGGTAAGGCGTCCTAAGTTGCTGGGGGGCGCTCTACAGCCTAAGCGTCTAAAGCGGGCAAAATACTAAGGCAGTGGGAACGCTCTACCACCTAAGCGTCCATAAGGCATCGCCTTAAAAACCATGCTATTATTGTTATCGTTCTAAAGAAGAGGTTTTTATAACTACAAATAGTAAGATAAAAGCTTTTTAAAATGAACCAGAACCACAAGCACACCCAGAATTCAGTTTTCCAAACGAGTAATCACTGTACATTTGAAGTCTGAAGGCAGATCACGATGAAATAGGTTTGTCGGTTTCTTTTCCAGTTTTGAGTTAACCTCTAACAAAACCTAGAGTCCTTAAGAAAACTTTAGACTTTTCTGCAGTCATAATAAATCTACAGCCTACAGGCATTAACAAATTAGAACATGAAATACATAAAGAAGGCACTGACTTTGCACCATTAAAATATGAACCAAGTTAGGTAGCTACGGTTAAATATGTCACTGGCTCGCTGCCTTTAAAATAAAACCACAACTATTACACCACTAACACCTGGTGAAAAGGAACAAAAAACATGAAAATCTTTGAGATCATTAGTAGTTTCTAAAACATTTGTCACGCAGAAAAAACATTTAGTCACGCAGAAAATTCGATAATCCATTTAGAAGTTTCTAAATATATATTCTCCAACTGAAAACCATCTGAATCGAAATTTCTCAACCTTTCCCCTTTAATACAGCTACAGCAGTCAGCACTCTATGTACAACTATTCAAACAAAAAGATAATGCATCCCATACAGCTGAAAATCAACTTCAAAAAACTCTACACACGTTATGCATTACACGGAAGAAGTTTATGTTGAGTTTGTAAGCAGGAGTACGGTCACAAACTTGGCAGACCTTAAAATATCACATGAAAGACAACGATGACGAACTTCACAAACCTTAAAGCGTGCATCAAACACTAATTTTGGCAGTTCCTTCTCCCACTTTGAAAATGGTGCTACTCCTCGTTCCTTTAGCATTTCCTGTGAAAATTAGAAATGCATCCATGTCATGCTATTTCTTCACAACACCAACAAAAATCATCTAGTTTGTTCCTAAAAAATCATCTAGTTTCATTCATAACCAATTTGTAATAAGTTATGTCCAACTGCGTAAAGTAGAAAAAATACTGCCTTACCAAACAAAAGCATGAAATAGCATATGGTTACAAAGTACAAACAGAATTTAACAAGTACCAACGTTGAATATCTTGGTATAGCATCTGACAGAAAAGCATATCTCGTGGAGACAAAAAGCCCCCTTAACATCTATTCTGAAATACGAGATAACGTCACAAGAATCACCTTAAACTCACGAACACAGTCATCTTTACTTGGTTCATGTTCCTCGTCATCTGAATCTGAAGAGGAATCAGACATATTTTCATTGCCATTGTTATCCTTTGGTTTCTCACTGTTATTTGAGCCTTGCTGTCCTTTAGGTGCACCATCAGATGGTTTAGATCCATTCAACTCGGATGCTGTAGATGAAGGAGTAGCAAGAGGAGAGGACACACTGAAAGCACCGGCATCCTGCAATTTCTTCTTTATTAAATCCAAAGCAGAAGGCGATGCAGGGGCAACTGTTTGCCGAAGTGGCAACGAATCACGGCCACCTGTCTGTATGGCAGGAGTACTTATTTCACCACCCGTATCTCCCTTATTTCCTACTGTGGCAGCATCCGGCAGTGAAGCTGAACTTCCTTTCAAGTTACCAGAATCCGAATTGTTGTTGAGCTCAGCCACCTGTGGCGGAAGTTGCCAGCTGCTAACCTGTTCAGCATTGAGAAAAACAGTATATATAATAAATTGCGATACTGGGAGACCACAGCATTAATTAATGTATTAGATATGCTGACCTTCAAAGCCATCATCACGGACATACCTTTTGTTTATTGTCATAGTAATATTTCTTTCCATCACTTGTGGTTACTATGCTCCAGTCGGTGCCAGAAATTTTGTCACTGGCAAAGTGAGATATTTGAGTTCCATGCGATTATCATTACACGAGAATTGCGTGTGCAAATGGTTTTGTAGAACTCTTAAAGTATAAAAGTGAGAGGATGAGGAATCAAATCCAAGAAGGTTCTTACAACCTTCATATACCAACATATGATTAGTCAAAAACTAACAGGGTAAATGAGTAGTTGCACAGACATACCAAGAAGCTGGAACTGGTTGAGCTGCAACCTTCTCGAGCTATAGCAAAACAGGGGGAAATGAGTTAGTAAATTGTGATGATAAATTGCCATGACCCAGACTAGAATGAAGTTATATTACTTGATAAAGCTATTCTTCTGTGCAACTACCTCCCCCTTGTAACCAGGTGGTCTTTGATAAGTTGATTCCCCTGTCAATGCATTGTAATAATATAAAACACCCGCTTCTGTTTTGTGGGCAGACCATGCATCTGAATCCTGCATTCCTGTAGTGCTCCTGTGCTCCAGCCCTTCAGCATTACACATAAATCATAAGAACTGGAAAATTAAAGGAACACTAAGACTCAACAAGTGAACATCAACTCCAGTAAAAAGAATACCTGTTGGGTGTTGTTCAACTGAAGTATGAATGGACTGCGCAGATCCTGGATTTATTGATGGTGGTTCCTTGGGATCCCCACCAGTTGTAATACCAGGTGGTTGAATGTTGGGCAAGGATGTAGTCACAGCAGAAGTTCCAACTGTTGGTCTACCATGAGGTCCAAGAGGTCCGGTGGATAAGAATGGAAAGGAGCCTGATGAAAACTAGTAGGTTGTGGAGGATATCCCCATAAAGGTTGAGGTGGAACGATACCAGGTGCTGAAGGATGGGATGGATAAAACTGTTGCTGAGTAATCCGTGGAGCAGCACCTGACGGTGATGTTTGAGGCAAAGAAGGAGCAGATGGGGCTGTAGGTCTCCCAATGAGGCTCGGTGGAGTTGATAGGTTCGAAGAACTTTGTCCAGGTCCAGAACCCTCAACAACCCCAAAAACCTCAGGGCGAGGTGGTAGTGACTGCATGGTATGGAGACTTGCCTCTGGGGCACTTGGGACATCCGACTTGGAAGCGCTAACATCCGGGTTACCCTGTTATAATTCAACAAGTTATTAGTACCACATTCAGAAGATTTGAGCATATGGGAGCAAGCTGATAGATGCATGCAGTGTTAAAGGAGACTGGGAGGTCTAGGACTTGTGCCTGTTGTGGGTTGGCGCCATAAATATTGGACGTCCTGGGTGGCACTGGAAATGGCAACCGAACAGATCCTTGAGGATTCGGTGCCATAGCTCCTGGATATGGCACACTTGGGCGAGGTAATTGCCCAGGAGCTGGAGGTTGCAAGGATGCTGGCCGAGCAAACATAGGAACTTGGACAGCATGATTCATCCCCTGGAAGAAAAGGTGGCAGTAGGTGATAGTGCATCAGAGTAGAGGATTAGATCATTAAAAACTAAAAAACACGATAATAAAGCCATGAGAAATTACAGTGTCAAGTTGAAACTGCTGACCAGTAGGCAAGCTAGCATTGGAATGTGAGACTACATTATATGAGAAAGAAGGCCTGTTCCCAAAATACGGCCGTGGGGCTGGTGGCTGAAGAGCTGCTGGAGGCATTGGAGGAGCCATCAGAGCCTGGAAAGGAAAAACATAAGACTACAAGTTATGATAATCCAACTTGCACGTCGGCGGGTTGTTTTGCAGTGATCATAAGTATGGGTGTCAATGCTCTTATTTCTTTTACTCTTTTATAAGATGAACTGTTGCAGAAGCAAGATGCCAAAGCAGTGTAAGTTCAGCTCTACGAACAATTTTCAATTGACTAGTTATGAAGAAGCTATAGGCTATAGAAACCAAACATGTCACAGAAGTATCGCTAAATTGAGTAGGCTTCTAGCATTCAGATGATTTCAGAACATTTTATGCAAGAGACCCTCAAGCTAATAAGGTTCACATCAGACATCCATGAACCGTGATACAACGAAAAGTTTATCTGTCTATGCTTTGCATCAGATAAAAAAATCAAACCAACGACCGTTTCACCAAATCAAGATGAAAACATTGCAGAAGGCATACAACACAATTATGCAACATACACCTAAAAAAGCAATTTCTTCGACAAGAGCATGAATTAGACATTTGTGTTGAAGCTAAAAGAAGCTAACAAAATCCACAGACAATCATAAGCTTAAGCGTCACATCACATGGAACTTGAAACAAATTATCTTGTTTTAAACAAGGGCGATATATGACCCCTCTACAATAGGACTAAAGTAGGGTTATGAATTTGAAATTCCCTAAGTTCAGAGTATCCCTATACTACACAAGAGACTGGCTTCTGCAGTTAAAAATTTGCATCATCAATTAACGCAACCCCATGTCCGTTCAACACTTGTCATCAGAGCTAACCAAAATATAGTTCCTGGCAGTGTTAGCACCATATATTCCTCTACGAAAGTTACAGCATTACCTATGTGGATCATACACTGAAACGCAATATAAAAACAACTCTCCTATACGAGCGCGAACAATAGCTAGGTGAAGCATATAAGCTGAAGCACGGGATAGGATGCTGATACTCTACCCCAACGGAAGCTACCTGCTGGTGGGTCGCGCCGCTGCCCACTGGGCGCGGGGGCGGCGGCCTGGGCAAAACGTTGTAAGAGAACGCGGGCGACGGAGAGGACGCCGGGGGAGTCATGTACGCCGGCGAGGCAGCGAACTGCGGCCGTGGCGGCCCTGGAGAGGCAGACGAGGCAGGGGAAACCGGCGGCGGTGTAACCGCCGCACAGGAGGTGGAGGTGGAGGTAGGAGCGGGAGCGGACGAGGCATCCCCAGCTGCCGCCTCTTCCGCTGATGCCGCCGCGACGGCGCCTGGACCGGACGCTTCCGCTGGTTCTGACACCGGGGCAGCTTCCTCGGCCCGAGGAGGCTCGTCGGGCTGCGGGTTACCCGAGTCGGAGGGGGCCACTGCCGGCGTCGCCATGGGAGTAGACTGTGGCCTAGGGTTTTGCGAGGCGAACGGGACGGCTGACGGGCGTCGCGAGAGAGAGGGAGGGGGCCAACTAACGGAAGCGACGAAGTAGTTCTTTTAAGAAAATAACGCTGGAGTTCATAAACTTGACCCGCATTTGCAAATTGGTGCAAACAAGTTGAAAACTGGTTCAAAATTCCCAAAAATATATGCAATGTCTGTGTTGAATATTTCAGAAAGTACTCTCTCCGTTTCTAAATATAAGATGTTTTAGCATTTGTCCACATTCACATATATGTAGATGTATATAGACATATTTTAGTGTATGTAGACTCATTTTAGTATGCACCTAGATAACATGTTCAAGAGCTAAAATGTCTTATATATTGGACGGAGGGAGTATATGCGAAGGAATGACGGATGTGATCTTGCAATTCTAGTGGGGTGAAGATGGCATTGGTTCCCGTGGTGGAAGTTATTCTTTTTTTTTGAAAGGATCTGATTCATATATCAGGAAGCCCAGTACAAATAACATACAGGTCCTAAAAGAAAAGGAAATTACAAAGAGGACCCCGAAACTTGCACAGAGCACCCCGAGCTGCCTGGAGAAACCACAATCAGACCCACCACCGCCTCGCCCCAAATTCCTAGGCTCTGCCGGCGGCGCCGTACCGCCGTCCGTCGAGAAGAAGGCGCCACCACCTTGTAGAAGACCGCAGACGCCATCCGCCGCAAGCAGCGGAATCTAACCACGCTGAAAGAGCACGGCCAAAGCGCCGTCTTCCCGCTGCCGCCGAACTTCCAGCCGCCACCGCAACGCCAAGGACCACCGCCACCATCACCCACCTCCGCACGGACGCTCCCCTCGCCACCACGGCCGGCCGGAGCAGAACCCACGAAGAAGACGACCACCTGCAACACCACGAACAAAAACGGGAGCCCCACCACCACCAGCTTCTCCCCTCGCCGCCATGGCCGGCCGGAGAAGCAAGGGAGGAGAAGAACGCCCGACGAAGCTTCACGACCTCCCCGGCACCGAGGCCGGAACGGAGAAGGAAGGGGAAGCACCACGCCCACCACACCAACGCCACCATCTCCGTCCTCGGCAGCGCTGACCGGGCACCCACACCTACACCTACCCTAACTATACACGCACGGCAGCCTCCGGAGCTCCCCCCTACCTCACAGCGCCTGAACGGCGGCCGGAGGCAGAGGGGAGCGGCGGGTTCGCCGGCGAGAACAAGCACGCGCTCGGTCGCCTCCTTTTCCGCCTCACTGCACTATAGCGGAGCGGATAAGGTGAGCGCTCTTTACAGAACTACGAAAATGGTGGAAGTTATTCATTCCGAAGAACAGAGGGGAAATTGGATTCGGATATCCTCATTGTTTCACTTTGGCGATGTTGGCAAAGCAGGTATGGCGATTATTGAACCTGATTCTTTATGTGTCCGAAATTATTGAAGGCTAAAATGATTGATAACGAATAGTCCTATAGGTATGGTCATCAAGTGGAGACGAAACACAATTCTCCCAAAGGTTGATATTTCTCTGTGTTGTAAACTACTTCCTCCGTTCTTAACATAAGATGTTTTAACTATTTCACATGTTGATTAGATGCGGACCCAAAATGAGTGAACATACATATTAAAACGCGTTTAGAACTCTAGATACATGTAGATATATGTGAATCTGAAAAGGATAAAACATCTTATATTTAGAAAACGGGGGAGTACAAACTAAGATTATTCTGGCAATGGGTCTTCTGGATATCTCATTACTTTTCTCATGCAACAAATTATATAGCATCATACATGTCTACTCAGATGGATCTAGAGAAGGGTTCGATTTTTTAGGCACTATGTCCTTAAATGGAAACGATTTTAGTAAGTATGAACACATGATCAGATGATGAAAAACTTTGCTCCAAATCACTATAGAACTCGCTGCATATAATTGTTGGGTCCTCCAATTCTTCTTCCCGAGCGTGCCTTACACTTGATTGATGGTTTGCACATCCCTTCATTGTGATTTGCACACCTGCACACTAAGCAGCTCGTTGTGATATTGTGTTTAGTTAGTTTGCCATTTTTCTCACTTGGATCTATCTTCCTATGCTTTTTCGCCTCCCAATGTTTTTATGTGCAGGTGTGGATGCACTTCAATGGCATTCATCTTCTCTCAATGATATTTACTTCTCAATGGAATTATGTTAGATCCAATGAGCTTTTAAGTAGGTTTTACGGTGCAACAATCGTGGACCATGTTCTCTAATTTTTCCTCTCTTCCATGAAAGAACATTACCAAGAACATGATTAAGAAGATAAGTAAGAGCATGATCAACAATATGAAATTTTATCAATGAAATGCTTTACTTGAAGCAAGCAATTGTATGTCCACATGGTATTCCACTCAGTTGCCTTCCCTTGCAGTGAGATGACATGGTATTTATGTCAACTAGTTTATGGATTTCCATCTGGTGCACTCACCTGAAAAACACTCTCCCATGGTTGACAAAATATCGTACCTGGCCGCAAATTCAGTGTTTGTTGTAACTCCTTTTGTTGACATATTATACCGTTACACTACTCTCTACCTTTTTTATCTTTGTTGTAATTTTGTGCATGATCTGGCATAGGGTCTTGTGAAGCATTTACAAGATAGGGAGCTTGATGACCCACAAGTATAGGGGATCGCAACAGTCTTCGAGGGAAGTAAAACCCAATTTATTGATTCGACACAAGGGGAGCCAAAGAATACTTGAGAGCCTTAACAGCGGAGTTGTCAATTCAGCTGCACCTGTGAATAGTCTTGCTCGACACAGATTATCAGTAGCAACAGTTTTATAGCAGTAGTAGCGGTGAAATAACAGCAGCAGTAAATAGAGACAGCAGTAGTGATTGCAGTAAACAGTAGGATTAAAACACTGTAGGCATAGGGATGGATGAACGGGCGCTGCATGGATAAGATAGCTCATATAATAATCAAGACATAGGCATTGCAGATAATAATGATAAAGCATCCAAGTACTAAGTAAACGTAGGCATGTGTTCCGTATATAGTCGTACGTGCTCGCAATGAGAAACTTGTACAACATCTTCTGTCCTACCAGCCGGTGGCAGCCGGGCCTCAAGGGAATCTACTGGTAATTAAGGTACTCCTTTTAATAAAGTACCGGAGCAAAGCATTAACACGCAGTGAACACATGTGATCCTCACATCGCAGCCATTCCCCTCGGCTGTCCCAATTATTGTCACTTTGGGACCGCGGGTTCCGGACAACAATATGTGTATACAACTTGCAGGTATGATCAATAAACAGTGCATATCATTATGAAACAATAACATGTTCAGATCTGAAATCATGGCACTCGGGCCCTAGTGACAAGCATTAAGCTCAACAAGTTGCAACAACATCAATAAGTACTAACAACGGATACTGGGCACCATGCCCTAATGATCTTATAGCTTATTACATGAACAATCTCATCCAATCCCTACCATCCCCCTCAGCCTACAGCAGGGAATTACTCACACATGGATGGGGGAAACATGGATGGTCGATGGAGAAGCGTCGGTGATGATGATGGCGATGATCTCCTCCAATTCCCCGTCCCGGCGGAGTGCCAGAACGGAGTTTCTGGTCCCCGAAATAGGTTTCGCGATGGTGGCGGCGTACGGTGATGTTTCTGGATGAAGTGGACGACCCCCCGACGTTTTTAGGTCAGAAGGGTTAAGTAGTCGAAAGGGGGACTCGGGGAGGTGCCCGAGGCGCCCTCCTCATGGCTGGCGCGGCAGGCCCCTGGGCCGCGCCACCATGTGGTTTGGGCCACTCGTGGCCCATCTCCGCCTCCCCTTCTGGCTCCGTGAGTCTTCTGGTAAAATAGGAGGTTTGCGATCTTTTCTGGTGTTTTTCCCGAAAGTTGACTTTCTGCACAAAAACAAGACACCAGGGCAATTCTGCTGAAAACAGCGTTAGTCCGCATTAGTTGTATTCAAAACACACAAGTTAGAGGTAAAACAATAGCAAAAGTGTTCGGGAAAGTAGATACGTTTTGGACGTATCAACTCCCCCCAAGCTTAGCTTATTGCTTGTCCTCAAGCAATTCAGTTAACAACTGAGTGCGATAAAAGACTTTCACGAACACATTTGCTTCATATGATGCATATATTCTCACTATATGTACAAATGCTTAGGCAATTCAAGATGAGGCAAATGCAAATAATGTCACTCAATAGGCATGTAAACTATGAAAAGATACCAACATACTAATAGCAACAACATGAAACATATTAATTCACAAGATTGTAATGCTCATAATAGGATATGATAAGATGGTATCTCGCTTGCCCGTTTTTGTACAGCAAAACATAAATGCCCAGGCACCTCTGAAGTTCATGGGAAGACTAGAATCAAAGATATCAAAGATAAAAGCATCAAAGTTATATCACAGTTAACCACATTCTGGGACAAGCACATTACACTAAGAATGACAACTATGCTCTCGAGAAAGTGCTCAAAGAAAGGATGGTGACTCAACATGAAAGTAAAAGATTGGCCCTTCGCAGAGGGAAGCAGAGATTATCATGTGCTAGAGCTTTTTATTTTTAAAACAGAAGCAAAATTGTTTTGGGAAGTGTTTGTTGTTGTCAACGAATGGTAGTGGGTACTCTAACCCCCTTGTCAACCAGACTTTCAAGAGCGGCTCCCATGAAGGACGTTATTTCTACCAGCAAGGTAGATCATCCCTCTTCTCTTTTGTTTACACATGTATTTTAGTTTCATTATGGGTGACACTCCCCCCAACCTTTGCTTGCACAAGCCATGGCTAACCGAATCCTCGGGTGCCTTCCAACATTCACATACCATGGAGGAGTGTCTATTGCAAAATTAAGTTGCTTACTGATAAATCAGGGCAAAACATGTGAAGAGAATTATTAATGAAAGTTGTAATTAATTGGGGCTGGGCACCCCGTTGCCAGCTCTTTTTGCAAATTATTGGATAAGCGGATGTATATGCCACTAGTCCATTGGTGAAAGTCTGTCAGAAGTAAATGACAAGATTGAAAGATAAAACACCACATACTTCCTCATGAGCTATAAAACATTGACACAAATTGAGAAGTACTTTGAAGGTTTTAAAGGTAGCACATGAAAATTTACTTGAATGGTTCGAAATGCCATGCATAGGTATTTATGGTGGACACTTTGGAATAACTTGGTTTTCATGGTTTTGGAAGCACGAGCAGCATTCCCGCTCAGTACAAGTGAAGGCTAGCAATAGACTGGGAAGCGACAATCAAGAGAGCAATAACCGTCATAATCATGCTTGCGACAAAATGAAATTAATTGAGACATAAAAGTGATACAAGAACTCTGAGTCAAAATAAATCATCAAGGCTTAATTGACTTTTGTTTTTCAGTCATACGCATGCATGAGCATGTGCCAAGTCAATTCAAATGAATTATTCAGAGGAGGATACCACAATGTCATACCCTCTATGAATAGAACAATGCAAGCAAACATCAACATAACATGCTACCACTATTAATAAATTGGGACCGATCATGAGAGAACAAGAACTACTAAGCATCCACTAAATGACATATACCTCACATGAACCAACTAAGCATGCTCACATAGATGAGTATATGTACAAAAATGAAAACAAATAGAGTTCATACCAGCCTCTCACCCCAACTCAAGTTGTTGTAGATCATCCTTATTGCTTTTTCACTTGTGTTGCTTCGAATGATAAGAATGAAAACCAAGCTCCATCGGAGTCACGGATGGCTGTCCAACTCTGAAAACACTATACAAAACCAAAAAGAAACAACAAATATTTTTGGGTTTTCGAGTTTTTGAAACAAGAGCAAAAAGAAACAAACAATAAAGCAAAATATTTTTGGATTTTTGAATAACAAACCGAATTTTAAAACTAACAAACTAATACTGAAACTTAAAGAAACAAATGAAGAGAAACAACAGAAATATTTTTGGTCTTTTTGTGTTTTGGAATGCAGCAATAAAAGGTAAACAATTAAAAAGAAAGAAAGAAAACTGCAACATGGATATACAAAGTATCGACAAGATATGATATGTAAATGAGTGAGATGTCGATATACCTCCCCCCAAGCTTAGGCTTTTGGCCTAAGTGGAGATCAATCCCATGGTGCCCAGGAAGTGGCGCCTCCATAGTACGACGAGGAAGGCCCTCGTCCTGGTAAGAGCTGGATGACGCTCCAAGGTAAGTGACGGTGTAGCCATCATCAGGTGCTTCTCCCTCCTCCTGGTGCTGCTGGTGAAAGCCTCGCACTCTAAGCTGCTCCTCCAACGCCTCCTTGGAGTACGACCACGGTCTCCTGTGTAAAGGGAACAGATCGGCCTGGGGCAAAGGCACTTCATATTCATCCCCGTTAGTAAATAAAACTTTGTAAACAATGTTTCCTAAATGAGAATTAGGTGTGACAAACTGATGGCCTTTCATAGCAGCAATATCAAGTCTAAAAGGGGTTAGCTTCTCATCAGTAGGACTAACGGAAAGACCTAGATATGCGATAACTCGTGAAGCAACAATTCCTCCATAAATAGGTCCACTAGCAGCCAAACGGCGAGCAATAAGGGCACCAAGGTTGTAAGCAGTGTTACCATTAAGTGCAGCAGCAAGAAAAGCAAGATGATAATTAGAAATGTTACTAGTGTTTTCCCTACCAAGAATGCTAGTAGCAAGATAATAAACGAAATATCTAATGGCAGGGAATTGGATGTTCCTTATCTTGCCGCGCTGAGCGTGCGGTCATCGTCGTTGGTCACTCCTCGGTAAAGTTCCACAAAGTCTTTGGTGTTCCCTGCAATCTTCTTCGCTGTGCCTATAGGAGCAATATCTATGGCAGCACAAAAGTCTCCCAACCCATTGTAACAGGCCTGTCATAAATCTTAAATTGGACAGTAGGCGTATAAGATGAATTCACAAATTTAAAACTCTCAACAAAAGTTTTGGTGAGCCAATAATGTTGGTCGCTCTCATCCTGCATATAAGTGGTTAGGCCAACTCTCTGGATGAGGAACATGAAGTCATCAAGCAACCCTGCATTACGCAAAAACTCCATGCATGGAAAGGATGAAGCATTTGGGATTTGGTCACCCCCTCCATCTCCAATGTTCGGTGCAATGACATCCTCATCATAGGAACGCCTAACTCGAGTAGATGCCCTCAAAGGCCTTCTCGCTCTCTGAGAATCCCTTTCAAACACCTCACCAAAGGTGTGGTTATGCATTTTCCTTTTCTGAATTTTTTAACAAACATTATAAAAATTGATTTTGAGACATACAAATGAGGGGAACTACTATATGAACTTGCTAGAGGACTAAACATGCATCAAAACTGATTATATCAACATAGAACAAGCATGCATACTCACTTAACAAGTCACCTACAGCAGCAAAATACTCAAGGTATACTCTACTAAACAAAATTCTACTTGGATACATGGAGGAGTCACATACCGGAGAGCAAATGGTCCAAATTTCAGCAACAAAGATGGGCTGAGCAAGGAGATCGAAAAATCTCGAGCAAGAGCAGCAAGAACACGGGTTTGAGCAATGGTGGTGTGTTTGGTCGGGAGAGAGAAAGAAATGAGAGGAAGATGGGTGAGTGGAGGGCCAGGTGGGGCCCACACCATGCCACGGCGCGGCCCACACCCCTGCCGCGCGGTGGGGTGGTGTGGTGGCATGGTGGGTCCCCCTGGTCAGCTCCAGGCACTCCCACATTCCTCTTTAAAAACTAATATTTATGGTATAATTTTCAGAAATTTTTGAAAACTTTCATTTTGCACATTTTCTGGATATTTAAATAATAAACTTAGAGCAGAAATAGAATTTTATAAAGACCAGTTTCAACTAAAACTTTGCAAGTTCAGTAACACAACAGTAGGTAAAACAAAGTTGAAGAAAGAAATGTTGTTTAGCTCTTTTATGTATGCAAATACATTTGATAACAAGGTTGATCAAGTCTTGGCACCAAATAAATTTACATGACACAAATGATTTAAACATCATAAACACTCATGTTACCTTGTATTGTATTGATATGGATCCAATCATAATGTTTTGATATCCTTCTTGATGATCATATATAGGGCAATCAATACTTCCCACTTTGATAGTTTTAAAATTGGAGATGGTATTGACTCCATAAATCTTGTCAACTTTCTTGGGGAAATAAACAGTATGTTCTTTATCATTAACATTGAAAGTTACTTTTCCTTTATTGCAATCAATAACAGCACCTGCAGTATTTAGAAAAGGTCTTCCAAGAATAATAGACATATTATCA
This sequence comes from Poa pratensis, assembly GCA_947311845.1. Lineage (NCBI taxonomy): Eukaryota > Viridiplantae > Streptophyta > Magnoliopsida > Poales > Poaceae > Poa > Poa pratensis. Next base: position 5,814,310 of record CAMZMU010000038.1, read on the forward strand.
TCTTCAGGCATTTCAAGAACAACAAAATCAGTCAAAATTAAACAATTGTTAGCTACTTGAACAGGGACATCCTCACAAATGCCAACAGGAACAGCAGTAGATTTATCAGCCATTTGCAAAGATATATCAGTAGGTATCAATTTATCAAGATAGAGTCTCTTATAAAGAGAAAAAGGCATAACACTAACTCCTGCTCCCAAATCACATAAAGCAGTTCTAACATAATTATTCTTGATGGAGCAAGGGATGGTTGGTATACCTGGATCTCCAAGCTTCTTAGGAACCTTGCCATTGAAAGAATAATTAGCAAGCATAGTAGAAATTTCCTCATTAGGAATTTTCCTCTTGTTAGAAACAATATCTTTCATATACTTTGAGTAAGGAGGCAATTTAATAGCATCAGTCAAAGGAATTTGCAAGAACAAGGGTTTCATCCATTCACAAAATTTATTATAATGTTCTTCTTCCTTTGATTTTAGTTTCTTAGTTGGAAAAGGCATTTGCTTTTGAACCCAAGGTTCCCTTTCATTACCATGTTTCTTAGCAATGAAATCTTCCTTAGTGTACTTTGTGTTTTTAGTATGCTTTTCAGGTTCCTTTTCACTAACTTCTTTATCAAGAGCATCATTTTTATCCTTATCACTATCAAGTTCATTACCACTTTCAGTTTCAGCATCAGAGATAGATATACTATTAGGATCATTAACAGTTTCAGAGGATTCTACAACATTTTTATGTTTCTTCTTCTTCTTTTTCTTAGAAGGAGAAACTGGATTTTCAGCTAGTTGAGAATCTTGTTCAATTCTTTTAGGATGTCCCTCAGGATATAAAGGATCCTGAGTATGAGCTCCACTTCTAGTGCTAACATAGACAGGTTTTAATTTTTCCTTAGAAGCATTGGCTAACATGTCTTGTTGCACTTTAGTGAGTTGATCAATTTGAGTTTGAACCATATGGAAATGTTTAATAAGCATCTTAACATCATTGGAGGTTCTCTCCACAATATCATGCATCTTACTAATAGCTAGAGAATTTTCATGCAAATGATTCTCTACTCTCATATTAAAATTATCTGCTTAATAACATAATTATCAAATTCATCTAAGCATTGATCAGGTGGTTTAGAGTAGGGAATATCTCCTTCATCGAACCTGTGGAGAGAGTGAACCTCAATTATGGATGGATGAGGAATTGGCTTACACAAATCTTCAATAGGTGGAAGGTTCTTCACATCTTCAGATTTAATACCCTTCTCAATGAGAGTCTTCTTGGCCTCCCTCATTGTTTCATCATTCAATTCAATCATACCTCCCCTCTTCTTTGATATTGGTGTCGGTGTAGGTGTGGGGGTCGGCGCAGGTAGAGTCCAATCATCATAATTCTGGCTGATTTTAGCCAATAATTCTTCAGCTTCTTCAGGGGTTCTTTTCCTGAAAACACAACTAGCACAACTATCCAGATATGCTCTAGATTCAATAGTTAGTCCACTGTAAAATATATCAAGTAGATCATGCTTTTCCAAATCATGTCCAGGCCGAGCTCTGATAAGAGAGCAAAACCTTGTCCATGCCTCTGGAAGTTTCTCTTCATCTTCCTGGTCAAAGTTATAAATTCTTTGCAAAGCATCATGTTTAGCACTAGCAGGGAAATATTTCTGAAAGAAAACATCAAGCAAACCAGTAGGACTAGTAATAGAACCAGGAGACAAGTTGTTATACCAAGCTTTAGCATCATCTTTTAATGAGAAAGGAAAAATCTTAGCAACAAAGTAGCTACGCTTCTTAATATCATCAGAAAATAAGCCACTCAAAGTAGAGAGCTCATTCATGTGCTCTACAGCACTTTCACTCTTAGTGCCACAAAAAGGAGTTTTCTCAACAATAGATATATGAGATAAATCAAGAGAAAAATCATAATCCTTATCTTTAATGTTTATAGGAGAAGTGGCAAACTTAGGATCAGGTGACAACTTGTATTTAACAGCATGTTGTGCAAGAAAATTTCTCATATTACTTGCACCAGTAGTAGCATTACATTTATCAATAAAATCATCATCAAGTTCCACATAAGTTTCATCAGGATCATCATCACAAGTATAATCCCTTAACTCAGGTGAATAAACAGGAGTAGTAGGACTTCATTAGGTGTTCTAGTATTTTCAAGTTGTTTAGACTTAGCAATAGCAGCATCTAAAAGTGGACCTAATGAAATATTCTCATCAATCACAGTAGAAGCATCATCAACATTATCAGAGGCAATTTCAGATTCAGCAGTAGTACCAACACGTGAAGATTGTGGTGGTGTAACAAGTTGACTCAATACAGATGGTGAGTCAAGAGCAGCAGAGGTACTAAGTGTCGTACCTTTTCTTGTAGTGGAGGGCAATACATGGACCCTCTCATCACGAGCTTTACCCATGATGAATAAATTTCAGCGAGCAGTGTAGATCACAAGTGAACTCCCAAATAAAGCTATGCTCCCCGGCAACGGCGCCAGAAAATAGTCTTGATGACCCACAAGTATAGGGGATCGCAACAGTCTTCGAGGGAAGTAAAACCCAATTTATTGATTCGACACAAGGGGAGCCAAAGAATACTTGAGAGCCTTAACAGCGGAGTTGTCAATTCAGCTGCACCTGTGAATAGTCTTGCTCGACACAGATTATCAGTAGCAACAGTTTTATAGCAGTAGTAGCGGTGAAATAGCAGCAGTAAATAGAGACAGCAGTAGTGATTGCAGTAAACAGTAGGATTAAAACACTGTAGGCATAGGGATGGATGAACGGGCGCTGCATGGATAAGATAGCTCATATAATAATCAAGACATAGGCATTGCAGATAATAATGATAAAGCATCCAAGTACTAAGTAAACGTAGGCATGTGTTCCGTATATAGTCGTACGTGCTCGCAATGAGAAACTTGTACAACATCTTCTGTCCTACCAGCCGGTGGCAGCCGGGCCTCAAGGGAATCTACTGGTAATTAAGGTACTCCTTTTAATAAAGTACCGGAGCAAAGCATTAACACGCAGTGAACACATGTGATCCTCACATCGCAGCCATTCCCCTCGGCTGTCCCAATTATTGTCACTTTGGGACCGCGGGTTCCGGACAACAATATGTGTATACAACTTGCAGGTATGATCAATAAACAGTGCATATCATTATGAAACAATAACATGTTCAGATCTGAAATCATGGCACTCGGGCCCTAGTGACAAGCATTAAGCTCAACAAGTTGCAACAACATCAATAAGTACTAACAACGGATACTGGGCACCATGCCCTAATGATCTTATAGCTTATTACATGAACAATCTCATCCAATCCCTACCATCCCCCTCAGCCTACAGCAGGGAATTACTCACACATGGATGGGGGAAACATGGATGGTCGATGGAGAAGCGTCGGTGATGATGATGGCGATGATCTCCTCCAATTCCCCGTCCCGGCGGAGTGCCAGAACGGAGTTTCTGGTCCCCGAAATAGGTTTCGCGATGGTGGCGGCGTACGGTGATGTTTCTGGATGAAGTGGACGACCCCCCGACGTTTTTAGGTCAGAAGGGTTAAGTAGTCGAAAGGGGGACTCGGGGAGGTGCCCGAGGCGCCTCCTCATGGCTGGCGCGGCAGGCCCCTGGGCCGCGCCACCATGTGGTTTGGGCCACTCGTGGCCCATCTCCGCCTCCCCTTCTGGCTCCGTGAGTCTTCTGGTAAAATAGGAGGTTTGCGATCTTTTCTGGTGTTTTTCCCGAAAGTTGACTTTCTGCACAAAAACAAGACACCAGGGCAATTCTGCTGAAAACAGCGTTAGTCCGCATTAGTTGTATTCAAAACACACAAGTTAGAGGTAAAACAATAGCAAAAGTGTTCGGGAAAGTAGATACGTTTTGGACGTATCAAAGCTCTCTAGCATCTAGTATGTAACTAAGGATGCAAAAACGGGTCCTGTTTGTCCCACTTTTTCTCCATTTTATGCATAGTTAGTGCAAAAGTTTGGTCCAAAATTTTGCACTAGCTATGCACAAAATGGGGAAAAAGTTGGACAAACGGGTCCCGTTTTCGCATCCCTATATGTAACTGCAAATTGACATACGCGTTAACAAATTAGAGAAAGAGGTTAAAACTTGTGTTCAAGATTTGTCCATTATGCTCACTCATAATTATGTAAGGATCACCATTATTGATGATGTTCATATCATTCTTCATATGTTTCAAAAACCACTCCCGACTACTAGTTGATTCTACATCCACATGTCCCATAGCAATAGGAAAATGCAATTATTTGGGTCAATACCAACTGAACAAAGTAAATTTTATTTGAATATGGTTTTGATGTGACAAGTGGAGGGCCTAAACCCCAACTTCCATGTCCCACGTGAGTCTCAGTGCGCTGTGCGTGACCCTATGGTGTAGGACACACCACATCGTGTAGATTAGCCCTGGTTTGACCTTTTTCACCAAATTGCAACCTAGAGACAAGTTTAGGAATCCAACCAAACCAGTTTCTGAGTTGTTGTACCAAATTCCACATGCATCCCAAGTTTATACACTACCAATGTTATTACCATTTTTAGGGAGAGAGAGATGAAGTATAAATTAGACAGGGAAGTCACGGATGCGCACTATTCCATGGAAATAATAGCTCGCTATTTCGGCGGTAATATCGCGCTATAGCATATCTGGAGAGTACACGCGAACTTTTTATACTTTTGCTCGCTATGGTGCTATTCAGGAGATAGCACGCTATTTTGTTTTTCAGCTTATCGACCCAAAGGGCCAAGTTTTCCACCTTAGTAAGAAGAAGAAGTTGCTTCCAGTTTGTCGTGGTGATGAACTCTAATCTGCTGGCTTCTCTTCTGAATCGGAAATTGACATCGCTAATGCTGTTGATTCTGAATAAGCAATGGTAGGTTCATGTTAGGCCTCTACACAATTGGAGAACAAATTTTGTACGTGCTTATGCATATATTGTTCTGATATTTTTTAATATATCCTTTATTATTGTTGAAATCGTTTATTTTAGCTATATCTGATTTATTTTCAAATCGTTATATAAAATATAGCTATAACGTGTATATCATCTGGAGTCATAGCATAGCTATTTTTACTTCTTTTTTTGACAGAACACGGAACTTTATTGATCAAATCACATCATTACAAAGAGTCTTCCGGATAAACTCCGGAGCAAAATCAGAAATAAAACCTACGCTAGATACATCACAAGACCTAGCCAGAATATGTGCCGCTTCGTTCAATGAACGTTTAACATGACAAAAGGAGGCAGATGAGAAACCAGCCACCAAGAACTTGATGTTCTGGACCACGGATCCACCAAGAACTTGATGAGCTATTTTTTACTTTGGCGCTATTACAGGTCGGGAACTTTAAATTTGGCATCCACAGTCAGACTTGGGCACGGTTTGCAGCCCACCCCACTAAAATGCCAATAATGCCGAACCTTTACAAAAAGCAACTATAGAATTCACAGCAAGCAACAAAATTATAGATACCAGTAGCAAATACCAAGAACAGCGAGAAGCTGGTATAAGAAAAACAGTGACAAGCTAACGGTGAAGAATGTGCAACCTAGCAAACTCATAAAGAAATGATCCTACAGTTCAGTCAATTTGAGTTTGCTAGAGATGCTGGCATTGTATTGCGGCGGCCTTGAGGTTACGTAATGATCTTGTCCCATTAAAATAAAGAGTCTCCAACTGTGTACCAATGTGGAAAAATAATCCAGATCAAAACAACCCGTGTTACACCAGGCTGCACAGAGAATGCAAAGAGAGGCTACGATACAAAAAACATGAATCGGTTCACAAAAACATATCAAAATTTCTGTATCCTCAATGCGTTATAATCTGAAACACAATGTTACTATGCCTCTGAATTATCTGATCGAAGCAAACTAGTACAACCCCGTATTGTAGTGTCAGCATGTATGTGCAAGATGGACTAAAACATTAACAAAGAAATCCTCTATCTGTCCGGCCAGTCCAAGTGGTCGATCGGCTCTCCACTAACATGCCATGCTCCTTCAGATAGTTCGTCAAACAGTTGGCTGTATCCCCAACCAGCATAACCGACGAAAAACCACAGGTCCTCAGCAGATTGCTCGCCTGCTTTGATCTCCATGATTATCCGGCTTGTGGCAATTATGTTTCCATAATAGAGATCGGGTATGACTTGTGTGTACCCCTCCAAGGCGACTCTGGACAAACTCACAAGGTGGTAACCCTGCACCACAACAGGTCCACCGTAGAAGAGAGGGGCAAGCTTGATAGGTTCCATGGAGCTGTCCAGGTTCTTGAAGGCATCCCAGCTTAACCTTTTGTTGATGATTAGTCCATAAAAGCCCTCATGAGAATCAGACGATACGATAAGCACTCGAGCGTTATCAAATGGAACTGTGCCGCTGAGCTTTTCGGTGGCACCGAGGATGGACCCTGTGACGATATGCACCTTGCACTTTTCTGAATGACTTCGCAGATGGGAACCAATGTTGCTGCTGCTCTTATCATTGAAGTCAAACTGGATTGTCTGTGGTGCATCACGTTGCATTACCATCCTCTTCTTCCGCAGAAATCCTGTATGCCAAAAAACAGCAAGGCTTTAGAATGTGTAAATACCACAACATACCAAGCAGTAGATTCACAAAAACTATCTTATGGGATGCAAGAGTCAGCTGTCAACCAGTTGAGTAATAAACTATAGGCAATATCGCCCGAATATATTTGAGAAGATTTTTGGTGTTGTGACGCTCCCTCAGGTTTGAAGTCGTTTGAAGACTAAGGCACAATATTAGTAATGTGCAGACTGCAGTTGTGTATGCTTGGACAGCACGTGAACTGTGAGGAGTGGAATTTTTGTGTGTACGAGGAAGGGGAATTTTATAAGAATAGTATAGTAAACAAACATAGATTACAGTACTTGGCAGATATCAATTTTTATGCCATGAGTACACGAATCACCAGATGCTTTTGCACCGACCTTTATATTCCAACATATGGCGAGAATTGCTCACGTGAGACTCCAAAAATTCAATCAAATTGCCCACAGACATTCCTCCTTCAAATGATATTGCGCTTTTGTTCTCCGCCGGAAAAAGTAACACTGAAGGATAAAGCTCCTCCTGTGTGCACATGAAGGTTATATCAATATTAGTCAACATAAGCACTTAGTACAAAACAAATGGTCATGTCATATAAAGCAACAACTTAAGGTGGGGTTGAGAAGAAAAAGTTTCCCAAATTATACGCCTCAATTTAGGCTGTTGCGACAATACTGAAAGGCATATAAAATCCCTAAGGAACTCTCAGGAAAACTGGAAACTGGGTGTGATACTGTAGTAACTTTTGTAAAGGTAGCCAGGGGAGGAGAGGTTTAAGAAAAAAACAGTTTATTTATTGATTGATGATAGATGGATACATGCCTCCATTTATATAGGGGTGACATACTTGGTTCTCAAGTTATAGCGTATCTAATCTCATCTCTAATTTAAAGGAAGCTAAACTGATCTCTATCTCTAGCTAATCTTATTTGATTGCTGATTGGTGCTATGGGCGTGGACATAGCAGATACAAAATAGTGGAAATGGATAGATTGATTATGCATGCAATCAATTTTTACACAAACCGCTTGTCTTGCATTAAATGACTTGAGCTTCTGGGCAGCATTCTGCTCAATATTATGTCTATAAACTGAACAGGTGGTGGGATGTTTGGGCAAAAGAGGAAGAATTTGGCAAGAACCAAATGCCAAATTGGCCCTATAGTTTGCAGATTCCTAGATAATAGGTATGATAATTAGAATGGCCATCTCTGTATTTTATTTCAAGCTCAACCACCGCAAAGCCGCTCGTTAACAGAACTGTAGACATCAGAGTGAAGTTAATGGTTGAATGACAAGATCTTCCGTAGTTACGCTTTTAAACGGGCTGGGGCTGCATTGCATTATAATGGGAGTTACTTCTGTTCAGATGAACTAGAAACTAGCGTACTTCTTGCACGACTGTTGCCAGGGCAAGGAACTTTATTACAGGTTATGACATGCTACATATCACCTATTCTTTTTAGCTTACGCGCATGCCCTGGCTGGATGTCTCCACTAAATGCAACACGGTGCTATTACTCTAGCTAACCAACAAAAAGTTTAAAGAGCTCGCTAAGCACCATGCTCCTCCAGTGTTAAATTAAGCGCACGCTTAAGAGCACCTAAGCACTGAGCAGAGGCAAAACGCCTAGTGCTTAAGTGTGCGCTTAAAAAAAATCGATAAAGTGAGCTTTATTACTTAAAAAGTTTTAAGCATTACACCCGGTCTCTGCATAGTTAGGATGCACACAGCCGTCACAAGTTCAGCAGTACGAAAAGTAATGAAAGGCGAATTACATATCATGATGAGAAGTTGTAAAAACGTCTATGATGGTGGAGGGCCGATCCGCAAATTATGCTGCCATCCATGTTGGGATTGAAAGTGTGCGCTTAAGTGCTTAGCGCTTTAATCCTTCAGAAACGGAAAGGCGGAGGCAAAATGCTCGCTCAGCGAACCTTGTGCTCCTTAGACCCATACTCTAGGCTACTAGTTGATATAACACATTCCAAGCTAAAGCATGACAACAAAATGTGAAGAACTCCTTCCCAATCAGTACGGTAAACTGGGGTATGTTTTTTCTTACCACAAGAAACTGGGTTTAGACTTGGAAAAAGTGAAGTAGATAGAATATGTGATCAATTATTAATTACTACCTTGCCTGCCAATTTTAGTAACTGATGACATTCGTTTGCTGTGCAGTCCATCATGTAAATAGCTGGAAGGCCCTCCGATGTAGATTCTCCATTTTTCTCTAAACCAATACAATGATTGTTAGGTGACAAAAAATAATTAACATTAGAAATGGAAGTAATACAAATGCTTAGAAATATTATGATCTCTGGGGAAACAGGAAATAATAAAATGTTTTGACTGGAAAATGGCACATATATATACTATGATGGTGTTGCATTAGTGTTTATATATGAGTTCAGGTCAATACCTTCAGATTGCAAATCAGCGTTTGCAACTTGAGAATTTGAACTTATAAAACTTTTGAATGATCGGTGCAATTCACGGACAACAAGATCTGTTCTCTGGCAAAACCCACACCAAGAGTTGCTGAACAACACCAGCACATCCTTCTTCCAAGCAGATGCAATATTTTCAGCATTCAAAATTGATGTTTCATATTTTGATTCACAACCTTCAAATCCAAAGACCAAGGGACAAAAACTACTTGCTGTCAACGAAGGGATGGAATTTGCCTCGTGGAAATCTTGATTGACAAACGGCGGCCTTGGGAGCTCCTTTGAACTTACGACAGGTGAGGTTGAACGATAATATGGAGAAAGACTTTGATTCACAAAACTGTCAAAATAATTTGCCAAGGAAGGGTAGCTGAACTCACTTTCCTGAGGAAAGACGTAATGATCTTGTTGAACTGGGTCAATTATTACCAGGGATGGAATTTTTGATCCACCAGTTAAAGTTCTCAGAAGCCTATAACCACCATCAGAAAAGAAGTACGAACCAACAAAATGGTTATCTGATATACTTGCAGTTATCTGCTCAGTATATTCAGTGTTATCACTTACAAGGATGCTGGAAGAGCTAAATGTTGCATGTGAAGAATATTTGCTGTCACTTTTTTCTGATTCTTCATCTAGATTAAACACATCATCCTCATCAATGAAGCCTTCGATTCTTTCAGATTCTTGACTCAGGACTGAAAATGCATCATCCTGCTGATTTAGCGATCCTGATTTCTCGTTGTTAGAATGCACACTTCTCCCATCAGGTTCCAAACTGTCCAAAACTTCTGTCACGGTCTTCTCATCTATGTGCTTCTGTAACATACCATGAACTTCATTGCTGCTATGCACATCAATGGAGACCTCTTCCTGAAGATCAGGGCATACATCAGAGGCTTCAGCTTTTTTTTGTTCCTTCATTTCCGTATCACTACAATCGGGATCATTACTATTGATACCACAGTAATATGCAGGAGTTTTCTCAAGTATAGTTGGTGCTTGTCCATCATCAATATATTCTACTGATGTTGCCTTGTTTTCATGCACAACTTCAGCGATACCATCATTGACACTGTCTGAGCTGGCAAATGAATCATCCGTTCTTTCATGTTGACTTTCTCGAATTGACACGGCATCCACCACTTGGACTTCGGAATCATCAGACAGCAACTTTAGGCCAACATCTTTTGCTACGAAATTTATCCTTGTTTTCTTTGAACTCTGTGCTGATCTTGTTTTGTGAACCAGTTTTGTTAGAATATCATATAAAGGACTATTAGTATCACCTTGGCTAGCACTTCTATACGAAATACTTTCTCCATCTTTAACCACCATTACTGATATTTTTTCCCCTAGTTCCATGAACTTCGAGGCCAAATCATGCAACCTAACTGTTCCAGAGCGGGCATCTGACTTAGCTGTGCTCAGTACAGAAGGAACCACTTTTGTGCGTGTTCTGGAGTTACCATTACTTAGATCACCAGAAATGACATACGGTGGATAATTTTTCTGAACATACTCCCGAAGTATTTTGAGAGATAATCTGCTTTCATCTCTAATTTTCAAGGAATCTGACAACCTATCGATAAATAGAATAGCTGAGGGCCTATTCGCAGGAAAGGTTGCCTCACCACCACTTTCGTCAGCATCAATCTAAAAATAATGCAAATCGAAAAGTCATGGCGTGATGCATGTACAAGTACAGTACAACTAAAAGCATTGGATATTTGGATAGGTTGTGACAAAAACTAATAATGTACCAGAAATCCATATAAAGCAATGCCTTTTTACTAAATATAAAACAAGGTATTCTGTCATCAAGATCATCAAATTACATAATCTTACTATTGATTATGAAGAAACTTTCATATACAGCTTAAGAACATTTTGTCAAGAAGAGATATAGTTGGAATAAAAAGAAACTGGTTCTAAGGATTTGAATGGGTAAGACTAGATAAACAACGAAACTATAAGCAAAGTAACAAGAACGCAATAAACAACAGTATTTTATTCGTCTGACATGCATTCTCCTCGGTTACTTACTATTTGACAGTCACACTGAAAATACATGGGCAGAATAGCCATATTCGTCTTGAAATGATATTTAGCACATATCAGGTTCTTTCAGTATATTAATTAAGTTCATGAAAGGGTTTTCACTGACCTCTTTAACATTGAGATTATGATGGGATTGCAACAGGCTTCTTAGGTCATCCTCTTCTTTTGCAATAACTGAACAAGTTGGGCATCCCAGATAATGAACACTGAGGAACCATGTGTCTGAATTGCTTCCATTGACAACATCCAATGAATGTAATGATGATTCGTCAGTTATAAGACCAAATCTAACTATCTCTGGAGGAAGAAAATATTCTCTTGACAGGGCAGTAAGCTTTGAATAGAAGCTTTCAAACTGTTGGAACTTTTGTACTGTACACAGCTTTCTATTTTCATCAGTTGATACTTTAATTTGATCTGAGACGCTTTGATTTGCTATGGTAAATCCACCATTCCAAGGAGAACCAGTAAGCTGAACCCCACCTCCAAATGTCAGTTCTTCATCCTCTACAACCTGTTTGTCATCTCAAATAAGTGCATTTTCGGGGATCTCTACCCTGACATATGCTCAACCGTAATAGTTCTCTCACAGGAATATATCAGGAATAATTAACCAGAGATAAATGTGATCTTCTTTGCTACACTTACAAGCTCTAGTCGGCCATCTGATTCTCTGGTTAGTGTCTTCGCAGAAATGTCAACTGTATGATATCAATGAGTATAACATCCACATGTCAGAGTCGAGTTGACATGCATTATCATCCATTCAAAAAAAATATGATGATCGTGGAGCAACTGGTGAATGAAATGGAAAAGGACTAAAGTAGTTCAGTTTGAAAAAATAAGGCAATCCGTTAAAAACTATGTCATCATGGGTTTCCAGTTGTGGATATTTTAGCATTGTACACCATATGTGGTTGTGGGATCTTAAATCATGTATTAATCATTAACCTTGTTCAAGATGGAAACTTCATGCATAGCAATCAACGTCAATTTTAACAAGCACATCGTCACAAAAGCAGCAAAAGAATACATAAAAGTTGGATGAATCATGGACAGACAATGCAGAGTTGACTAACCATTTTCTGCGTGATTTTTCGATGGAGCGTCCCCACTGCTTCTGTTGCTTCCATCACTAGCCAATCTGGTGAACCAACCACAGAATTCGGAGAGAATGACAGCTTTATCTGTTGATTGGATAAAAGCCTCCACATCTTCTTTCGTATGCAAAGGCACAAAAGGGGCCTCCTCATGCTTAAGTGACATGGTATAGCGTATCGAATATAATATATCGCGTGCACGAAGCTTTCCTTGATACTTGAACGGCATGGAATGTCGGTAGTATATGAACTTTGTTCCTTCAGTGGCGCCAATAGCATCCGACAGGAACTTCTCAGAATTTCTGTACACAACCATCAACTTAAGGCGACCAAGCTCCTGCTCATCAGTTGCGACTAGATGTTCTATTTCGGCCATCAGTGATCTTGACTCACCATACCCTACAGATGAACACATGAACTAACAGTTAGAGTAAGTCGGGTCTCATTCTCATGCGCACATTTTCAATTGCTGGAGCCTGGAGCATATAGGCTTACTCTAATACAAGGACACTGCAAATACTTTGGAACAAAAATTGTATTTGGAAATAATAATTTCGGATTTATGAAATTATGGGATATATAACTTAGTTTGAGTACCAGCTCCAAAGTCAAACTGTTTTGTAAAATAAAGAAGAAACAGAAGGACTACATAAAATTGTGAGCATTGTGTCACTGAATAGCGTTTTGGAGTATGCAATCCCACAGTTTCCCTGTCATACCGGCTTGCATCAAGTACTCCGTCGGAGCAATAGATTTCAGTGATTGCTTCCTTATCCTTGCATGTACTTTAGTACTTCTACTAGATTTCCAATTTTATTCGGGGCAAAGAATTATCGATTAGTTGGCCTTGTCAGCTACTCAACCAGTCAGAAACCAGAGCTTTCAGCTAGACACGGATAGGATGGCTCACATGGCATGGTGACGACGAGGAGGACGTGGGGGTAGAGCCGGATCTGGGAGGAGAAGTTGGCCCTGGTCAGGACCTGCCACTCTGGGCGGCCAGCAGTGGTGCCTAAGCTTGACGCCGCCTTTGACTGTAGCGCGAGGAGGAGGAGCGTAATATGGAGGTGCGGCCATGCCGCGGCGAAGAGGCGGCGCATGGCGGCCGGCGAGGGAAGACGGCCGGGAAGAGGGAAGCGCCGATCGTGCGACTAGTTGGGTTGGGAGTCGCGAGGGGTCAAATCTGGGTCCGGTTCGGTCAGGTTGTTGTGCCTGGTTCGTGCGTCCAGATTCGTAGGTAACGAACCGGTGGTCCGGTGCAGTGCATCCAGTGTGATGAATCGTGTTTTTGGTCCAAGAAATCTGAAAATCCCATGTCATGAGATGGGATTTTCGGATTCCATAAACGCGGTGATACACATCTAGAGAGGGATTGGTAGCCCACACAAGGCTTGATTAGGCTTGCGTTTGGATGCCTGCACGGCTGCACTGCACCTATCTCTAGGCTAAACTCTGCGACGCTCAGTGTGGAACTGAACCAGTTGAGACCGTCGAATCGAATAGTTTACGTGAATTCAGACATGTCGGAGCTCAAAACAGTGTGGAACTAAACCAGTTGAGACTGTCGAATCGAATAGTTTATGTGAATTTAGACATGTCGAAGCGCAAAGTAACGCCTCGCCTGCATTTGTGAGAGTTGAAAAGAAGCGGGAGACGCGTGAACACGTACACCATAAATCCACTCACCGCTCACTCTCCCTCCTCTCACTACCCCCCTGGTCTCCTATCTCATCTCGTCGACGATTTCTTTATACGCGGCAGATCCATTGTGACGACCGACGGCTCGAAAATTCGGACGCCGACCTGACTGCTGCCTACCTCGACCTTGACTTTTCATGAGCAATATTTCACATCTCCCGCTGTGAGGAAGATCTTTATCGACTCATCAATGGCGTTAAGCCCTACTCCCACTGTTATCAAGGTTTTGCGACCGTGGATCTGCATCTACATGGTTAGTAGAGAGGTTCTTAATGACATGCAACACTGAAAGGATAGAGGCGGTATCCTAGAGGGGGTGAATAGGTTTCTAAAAAAAAAATCTTTTAACAAGTTTAGGATGTGCGGATAAATAAGGTGAGTCTAACAACTATGTGAAACACCCTATATGACGCAACAAGATAGTTTAAGCACGAATGCTATCACAAATGTAAAAACAATAGCGAAAGAGCTCGGATAGAAATAATCGAGACACGCAGAGACGAATATGTAACTCGTGTTCCTTCTCTTGGGGGAGAAGTACGTCATGTTGGAGATGTGCTAGATACCATGAAGAACACCCGTACTCCACGAAGGCTCACATTCTTTTCCTTGAGCCTCCTCCACAAAGAACGAGATAAATCCACTGTTGGTAGGTCTTGAGGCGGCCTCCGAACCTTCACAAACTTTTCCGAAGCACAATTCACAACCCGAAAACTTCCAGGCAACCCTAGCTGCCTAGGGTTTCCCAATAAGCTCAAGAGTAACAAGCAACTCGATGAACCGGCCACGGTCGGCCAGACTGGAACGACCTTTTGTTTGACCTGCCACAGTCGGTTGACCGTCTAGAAAACGGTGGCCAGAAAACAACTCCAAAAGTGTGGATTTTCCGAAGGATCTTTTTTCTCAAGCATGATATATGGTGGAGATGTATATGGTTGGTGGGAGTTTTAAGGAAAACTTATTAGATAACCCATCAAGCACATCGAGTACGCCCGCCCCGCTTAATAGTGTGGTGTTTCTATTGACTCATGAAAAGAGCAAGAGAACCGGAGGCGCACGACCTCCATCGCGCCCGCGATCAATTTACCCTAGCGGCGGCGAATATTGGTGCCGATGACGACTAATTGCTCACGGGAGGAATGTAATCCTAGCGACGAGGCGGAACAAATCACGGCGGAGGGAATCAGGGGCAAATCCTAAATGCCCCCGTACAGTTGATATAGTGACGGAGACGCCGTCTATCTAGATCCCTAGATAAAATTTTCTAGGCCGGACCAATATGGTGACTGTTCCGGTATGTAAAAACCGCTCAATCAACATATTGTTCGGAATTTTCCAGGAGCTTATCTGGGACGCTAGTGATAATCTAACCACTTCCTCAAGAACGTGGCGGACCCACAAATCATCGTCCTTTGTACCGACACTGTGGGCACAACATTTTCCGAGGACCCAAGCAAGGTATATGTAGCCGCAAACAAGTTCCTCGCGGCGGGGTGGGGCCCACCCGTCATGTTCTCCCCCCACGAGACGAGGTTCGTCTGCTCCCCGCGAAAGTCTTATCAGTTACGGCCCCCTCTCGTCCTAATCCACAGGAAAGGAGACACCGCGAGGCGACCACGAGGCACGAGCACGAGCACGCTTCCTTCTTCTGGTGCGTCGCGTGGCCTCCACCTCCGTCACCGTGGCCGTGCCGCCACCGTCTCCATGGCGTCCGTCTACACCGCGCCTCGCGCGCCGCTACCCGCCACCGGCCCCTCCTTCCCCTCGTCCTCGCCGCGACAGCTGGACCCGAACCCTAGCCGATTCCTCGCGGCGCGCCGCGGGCAGCGCCTCCTCCGCGTCCGTCGCCTCGCGGGCGCCGCACCGACGCGCCGCGCTTCCGACGCCGCCTCGATGTTCCGGTGCAGCGCGCGCAGCCCCGGCGCCGACTCCGGCGGCGAGCGCCGCCGCGGCTGGGACGCGCTCTTCCACGACGCCGTGCGGCGGTGGAGCGAGTACGTCGGCAGCTACTGGCCCTTGACGACGCCCGCCTCGAAGGAGGCTGGTCTGGGGAAGAGGGCGGAGGGTTCTCACCAGCAGGAGGAGATGGGGGTCGAGGTGGAGGAAGGCGACGAGGACATGGAGGTGGAGGAGGAAAACGGGAAGTGGAGCTGGGAGAGGTGGAAGCAGCACTTCGCTCTTATCGAGGAGAGCGAGGGCCTCGTTGATGAATTGCAGGTTCACTTTTCCTCACCGTCGTTATCTGTGTATATGGATGTGGCTTGCACAGAATGCTCCCCTTGTTCAATGCAGATGATCGTTTTTGTTACCAGTGATTAACGAACTTGAAGCATCTAATACTTTATTAGCATTATAATAATAAATGCCTCTGCTGGCGATTCCTTAATTCCACACCTCCATTTTCTTCTGCCAAACTTTATTAGGAACTAGCAACACAAACAAGTTAGGTTGTGGAAAAGAGGGGCCTTACTATGATACCTGAACACAAAGCAGGTGCAACATTGGATAGATTCATGGATAGAGTTTGTGTAATCTCTTGCTTTTTGTGATTTAGTTTGCTCGCTATGAGGCACAACTTTAAGTGGCACAAGTCAGAAAGAAACACTATATAAGCTCAACTTGTGGTAATTAACTGTT
Source organism: Poa pratensis (assembly GCA_947311845.1). NCBI lineage: Eukaryota > Viridiplantae > Streptophyta > Magnoliopsida > Poales > Poaceae > Poa > Poa pratensis. The sequence goes on from CAMZMU010000038.1 coordinate 5,830,868, forward strand.
CTGATGAAGCCTACTCCCTAGGGACTGAACATTATCGACGCCAAGCCTGGCTTCATGGGCGCTAAGAAATTTGTGTCAACTAGGAATGTGAATTGGTCCCCAAGGTTCTTTCATACGTCGAAACTACTAATGTTGTCTTAGACATAGTGATGGTAGGCTATATCTTGGGCTTAACGTCATAACTTACTGCAGATACTATCTGTTACCATGCCAATAACGCGTGGGAATAACTCATTCTTTGCGCATGGCTCATATACCATGTCCAAATGTGTTCTCCTCCAGACAGTTTCCCCTCTTAACCTGTGTATCAAATTGCAAATTTCCTGAGGACTGTATTGCATTTCAGCTACAACTCCGGACTGCTGTGTATAGAGAAGACTACAGGAGTGCTCACAAATTGAAGTTGGCTATTGGTGCCACATCAAGAAATGATACTGTTGGCAGAGCAATATCTGACTTACATGTAAGAGATTATAAATATATGTTCCTATGTTTTTGTGTGGTTATTAGTAAATGGCACCTCCGATCTTACTTTGCTTCTGATGTTGTGTCCCCCTAATTCAAAATATCCCAGTTAATTGCCTGTCCCTCAACTTTCAAAGTAGTGTCGTCCTGTGCTACAAGGGGATGAATGCATGCCGTGTTCACTGATTTGAACGGAAACAATAGCTAATAGATTATCTAAACCACAACCCAATTTATGGGGGTGGGGGGGGGGGGGGACATCAAGGTCTACTTCCACCCAAAAAATTCTCTCACCTGTTGTATTTACATTCCCCATGTTAATCAGCACCATTATACCATGTCAGTCTGAATGCTCCCTATGACAGAGTGACCAACTTACTGCACACCACTTATATGTTAGTGTCATTGAAACTGGACATGACTGGCCGTTCAATTGGATAACTTGTGTTGGTCCACTGTGAATTAGGGGCAGCACAGTTGAACAGGAGTTCTTTCACACAACTTTCTAGAGATCACCGACTGTCGTGTTTGCTTGGAGAAATAATTGTTGGATGGTTAAATGAAATATGAAGTGATGGGGATTTGAGCACACGCCGAGCAGTGGAGCAATTGTGCTTGTGCACTTGTCTGCTTTATTTTGTACATAACTTCAATTCCTTAAATATTAGTTCTGTTCCATTGGTCCAACCAGGGACCAGAGCCTGACCGAGCCATCAACCTGTTATGTTTCCATAACTTTGCTATACCTAAGAGGAATCAATCTCAATGTTCTCATGTAGAGTCATTGATTTGATTCATGCCAGGAGTAGATTGACAAGATTGATGTTAATTTGATGACTGACCACTGTTTATCTAATGTTTCTACTCTCACAGAGGGCCATAGAAGAGGAGCGTTACATGGATGCAGCTCATATTAGAGACCACGTTGGTGCCGGACTGGTTAGTACCACAAAGGCTCAACAATCTGTTACAGTTTGCAACTATGAAATATATAATGTTTGAGTAAACTACTCTGGAGGTCCTAATTCTTTTCTGAAGGTATCAAGTTAGTCCAAGTTCTTCCAAACTGCATCTGTAGGTCCTAAAAGTACGTTAGTCGTTCACCGCAGGTCCTATACAGCTCCAATCAGTTTTTACATGCATGTGTGGCGGGTTACACCGCAACGGCCTCTTTTAATTTCGTGGCCCCTCTATCTTCCAAGTTTTGCTACCTTATCTAAAATGAAAAAAAAAACTCAGTGCTACCTCACGGGCGGCCCTCGCCTCGCCGCTGCACAACTACTCAGCCGCCAGGAAGAGGATAGAGGGGGAGAGCCGAACTTGAAATCGTACAGTTCCTAAACCAGAGCGGCACACCTTCATGATGAACATCCTTACATCCACCAGTTACCGAGCCTGCACGTCAACGATGGCTTCTCGCTGGATGGCATGCTAGTGGTCTTTGTCGAGGTTGGTTGGCCTGCCGACAGTGAAAAGCATGCTGTCGCCGCCTTATACGAGTAGCCGCTCTAAGCCGGTCTCCTCCAGAAGCTGGCAGCCAGCACCAGCACGGCGCTCCGATCGAGCCAATACGCAGAGGTGTACTTAGTCAGCATAGTAGATGAGGTCATGAGGAATGTGCACTAAGCTGCACCTCGCTCAGCTATGTTCGGCGTGCAACGACGTGGATGCTGCCGGGAACTCTTACACGTTCAACACATGCTTTTAGTAGCAGAGCGAGGCTGGGAAATATGGTTCCCACATGCACCCAAACGCTTAACGGACACCGCCGTCCCACACGAGAACACCGCACATGGTGCATGCAAAGTGTTCAATGGAATGTCAAGAAGAAAGTGCCATTGCGTTGCTGCCGTTACCGAAGCTGGTCCTGCCCTCAGAGCCTCGGAGCTCGACAGCGTCATCCATGCTTGCACCTCGGCCTACTTCCTCTTCTTCCTATCCTCCTATGCTGCGACCCGCTCTTCCTCCCGCCAGCCTCGAGATTGCATACGTTTCCAGGATGTGTCCAAAAGCGAGAGCTTGTGTGGAGGGTGGAGGGAGACAGCACGATGAACCGGGCGCTACATGTGCCATGTCTAGCTTGCTACCGTGTGTTGGGATCTTTTGCAAAGTAAGAAGGGAAGGGCAGGGGCATGGAATTAGAAGAGAGAACCATTCGGGGGATTTGGTGCAAAATATTGCACATGGCTGTGGTCAACCTGCCACACCAGCAGGTCAAAGCTGACCAGGGCTGCATAGGACTTGCCCTGAACGACTTAAATACTTAGACGAGTCAAATATGCAGTTTAGAAGAATTGGGACTAACTTGATACTTTCAGAAAAGAAGTAGGTCCAAAAGTGCATTTTACTCATAATATTTAGTTCAACATACCATTTAAGTTTATAGAGAACATACCTTTTTTTAGAGGAAGGGAATATACCGTTTAAATTGAAAGAAGTAGGTCCAACAGTGCATTTTACTCATAATATTTAGTACCACATACCATTTAAGTTTATAGAGAACATACCTTTTTTTAGAGGAAGGGAACATACCGTTTAATTAATGTCTGGATTGAGCCAGTCCATTGAAGGAAAAATGTTACATAAACCCTGGTTGATTACTTGATTTAGTTCAAGTTAAGCTGAAGAGGATAGAGGGGGAGAGCCGAACCTGAAATCGTACAGTTCTACCAGAGCGGCACACCTTCATGATGAACATCCTTACATCCACCAGTTACCGAGCCTGCACGTCAACGACGACTTCTCGCTGGATGGCATGCTAGTGGTCTTTGTCGAGGTTGGTTGGCCTGCTGACAGTGAAAAGCATGCTGTCGCCGCCTTATACGAGTAGCCGCTCTAAGCCGGTCTCCTCCAGAAGCTGGCAGCCAGCGCCAGCACGGCGCTCCGATCGAGCCAATACGCAGAGGTGTACTTAGTCAGCATAGTAGATGAGGTCATGAGGAATGTGGACTAAGCTGCACCTCACTCAGCTATGTTCGGCGTGCAACGACGTGGATGCTGCAGGGAACTCTTACACGTTCAACACATGCTTTTAGTAGCAGAGCGAGGCTGGGAAATATGGTTCCCACATGCGCCTAAACGCTTAACGGACACCGCCGTCCCACACGGCATATGTCTTACCGTTGCCTAGGCCCGCACAAACTACATATTCTTGTGCAGAGGGATTAGAAGATGGTAATCGTGCTATCCGTCTTAATTCACTGATCCCACATGTGGCTTGCCTAGTTATTCCACTGTTACCACTGTTTACCAGTGACCATTATGCTCTTTTAACTGTAAGTTAGCAGCTTAAAGTTCAGGCAGGATAAGGCCATCCAACAAGCCACTGGCCTGTAGGCCTGAATATCCTGTTGTGGAAGTTGTAGTGCGGGTGAGAGAAGAATATATCTGCACGTAGTGCTATAAAAACATAGCCTTGTATGTGGTTAGCATTTCTTAGTTTTTATTATCCCCTGTACTCCCATTCATGAATATCCTTTCTATTTTTTTTGTTTCTTTTATCTGTGCAAAAGAATGCCATTACCTGATCCTTTAGAGCATTCACAGTTGGGATGGTGGTCTGGAATTTCTGGAAATTTGTCTGATCCATATGGTCTTATAATTCGTATAAGCGCTGAACATGGGCGATACGTGGCAAAAAGTTATGATATCAGGTATTACTTCTGCAGATCATTTATTATTTATATGCACAATTGCATGTTTGGCATGTACATAACTGCAATTTTTTCCTTTAGCTTTATTAAGGGCCATGTGCTTTTTCTTTGACAAATCGTTTTCTTCGTGTGCATTATGTTTATGCATGAGTTGAGTTCTTTGTTTATTTTACCATCAGCATTGTTTTTGGGGAAGAGATAGAAAAGAAAACCCCTTATGATATTGGTGGGGGTTAGCTACTGCAGAGTGTTCATTCTGAAGGAGGCTACGCCTTTTATTACGGTAATGAGTGCATATTAGTTGGGATTTTCGGCACCCGAGGGTTATTAGGATTGATACCAAATAAGGGGTGTGGCAGTACGCCTGTTTGTGGTCGAGTTAACATGTCGTGTTAAGTTGTTGAGGTGATAGAGAACATGTCAGTGAAATCAGGTATTTGAGCTTATTGTGAAATATGAAGAAACTGGATCAAATCACAATTTTCCATTGATGAAATGGAACATGGATTCTTAGCAACGGCGCTTAGCAACGACATTGTTGTTTTTTCAGTTATCACATGAAAGAACTACCATCATCCGTTTTGACCATAAGATTATAACAATCCTGTATGAGCTATGAAGGGCTGCAGAAAGAAACTGTTTACATTTAACCATTATGGTCGTATGCCAAGGTTGCTTCAATGGTAGTAAAACACTAAAACTACACATGTCCTGCATCAATTCATATCACCAGCAGTGTTCTCCAAGGTAGTATGCGCTAATCAGGTGCAGCGGGAGCCCAACTACTAGTGCTTAATACAAATTAGTCTGGGGCTCGGGGCTGTGCGTGCCTAGGCAGGATAAATTAGGTCTCATGCTACATTTCTCCAATATATATATTACTCTGGCATATCCATATGCTGGTATAGATGACAATTACTAACTCCCGTTCTCTAGTTATGTTTATTGTCCTGATGCGTATATATGTGTGTTTCTTCAGAACTTTGAGCTCATGTTTAGTCGTTAAAACCATTCATCTAGTCGCTCAATATTAAGTTTTCTAAAATTACTAATATTCGTTAAATCATCTCAGAATGGGCAGGTGGCATGAATTGTATCAAATATTTATTTTATGTGCTGATATTCTTGACTGTTTTAACTCTCAGGCAGCTGGCTTCAGATGGCCGTGGTTTCCCTATATTCGAAATTTATTTTGCAGAAGCAAATGGAGGATACAACCTGCAGGTACGCTGACTTACACTTCAAAGAAAGTAATTGATGAATAACTGAAAATCTCATTCCCCGAGTGTCACAAATTGCATAAGTAGAATGTCAAGTTACTGTGTTCGCACATGCTCATGTAAAATCACCGTTACATCCCTTACTTCTTCTGATAAGACAATGTCATTATAGGATACGATGATCCCAGCTGGATGTGCCATACTGATAAGCATTTACATTTTCAATATGTATTTTTCTTTTGAGTTATGTAGTTGTAGGTGGACCCAGCCACTGGTCCCTGACTTCCTTAATGCACATGAAATATCATGTCCTGACTTCTGCTTGTTATATGCATCCTTCATAAGATTTGACTTAACGGCCTTCCCAGCATAGCATCCTTCAACATAAAGCTTGTTAATGGCCACAAATAAGCGAAGTTTTGCACTAGTCCATAGACGTTGACGTGGAGCTCTAGTGTATTTGTATCTGGCAAGTGTAGCTGTTCTGTACTATGACATGGTTGCTATACCTGATCTGACCTAGTTTCAGTATAAATTCTAAAGTTGCAAGAGCTCCAGGCAAGGTAATGGCTTAACAGCCATTGCTATATTGCAATTTGCGAACCTAAGCTTTTACTTACGTAGCATCTTAATGTGGCTCTTGTTTCCAGGCAGTGCACCTGAAACCAGATGCCAGTGATTCGGACCAGTTGCCAAATATGTTGAGTGGAAAGCTAGACATCAACAGTATGAACATAGCTAGCAGTTCCTTAGGGTCCAAACATGAGGAACATGATGAAGGCATAAATATGGATGATCAAAGTAGTGATGACAGTGACGTTGCTGCTGGACCAGCTGGTTTTAAGAACTTGTCGAACGATTCACCTCCAGTACCTAGGATCAAAATATTGAAAGTGGCGCCTATGGAGAATATCAACCAAGACTATATAATTAAAATCTTCGACCAGATTTCAGAGGAAGATGATGAAAATGATGATGCTGAGATGGAAAGCGAATCTTCACAAGATATTGGTGATGAAGATAACAATGAAGAAGCTGAAACAGTTTCAGCAGAAGAGAATAATAATGAGTCTGGTGAGGAAAGTGATATTGAAGCCCTACTATCAATTGGAATTGAAATTGAGAATGACAAGGAATTTGCTTCTCAGTCATCACCTAAAACCTTTGAACGTATGCCAGCTAAATTAGACAAGAGAGACCGCTTTTCATTCTCCTTCTATACTGAACAATCCAGTAAAAAGCCAGATACAGAAAGGGCTCAGCAGATTCCGAAGAAGCGAGTTGGCTTCCGCACCACTGAGCAGGATGGTGATCTCAAGTTTGATCGTGTAAAGTTGGTTGGGGGCAACAGGAAACTACCGGTAATTGATATTGTGCTGTTCTGCAATAGCTTTGATCTCATGCTTACTGCTAAATTGAACAAACATCCTATTATTTACTATGGGCTTCCGATGCTATTCATGTTTCTCTTTAAATGTTGTTAGTATGCACAAACCGGTAAAACATAAAACCAAGTTTTCATAAATTTTCAGCAAAATTTGATTTTTTATCGTAAACTGTACCACATTTGTCTTGCTGTTAGACTGCGTGGATCTGTCCAAAAAGTTCTGCAAAATACGTATAAAACATCTCCTATTGAGTTGTCTGTTGCATGTCAAACAGCTATCTGTATTAATTTGACATGAACATAGCATGAATCCCCTTCGTATTGCTTTTGTGCTTTTCCCCCATGTCTATAAGATAAGAAAGGGCAGGGGTTTTCAAATAGCATTGCATAGTCACATAAAAAAAGAAGAGTTTTCACCTCAATTTATCTGCTGCAGATACTGCAACTTGGTATTAAGCAACACAATACCAATGTTCAGCCAAAATTGTATGGAGTTACCCACTTCAGCCGTATTCAGATGCCTATCTCTTCAGATCCTCTTAGTGGTATTTCTCGAATCATACTTTCCACTTGAGTTTTTCATGATATCATTATCTGTCATCTCCCTTTGCTGGTATTGGCTGAAAAAGTACTTCTTGGCAGGCTTATATGAGACCGCATCTGGATTTGACTCAGAAGTCCTTAATTTACAGCGGAAATTCGGTCAATGGCAGGAGGATGATTCATCTGAGGAGCACGTGGATCTTAAGTTTTATGAGTACGTCGAAGCTGTTAAATTGACTGGGGACAACCTTGTGCCAGCGGGTCAGGTATTATGCTTTATGCCCTTCCTGTTTGCAGCTGAAATGCACCAGTTTTGGGTACATTGCTGTTAACTTCACACTTACTATTTCTCTCTGGTGAGAAGTGTCTTCATCTTATCATGCATTGTACATTCTTGGATAGTCTTATGGAATACCTTGTATTTTCCATAACATTTGGGATGCCATACTCAATATCCGGAATTGCACACCCTTATTCCAAAGCCTTTTGGTTGAATATCCTGTTTCTCAGTCAGGGGCGGATCCAGGATTTGACTATAGGGGGGGCCGAAGAGACAATGTTCGCACATGATATACCTAAAAATATTTTTATTTTTAAATGTAGTATCATCATGAAATTCTTTAGAGTATGTTTTGCAATTCATAGTGTATCGATATTTGTACTATTTTGAATGTAGCTCCACTCCTAACAGACCTTCAAACAAGTCACTGAACTTATCAAAATTGAGTTATGCATCTATTCTTTCCCCAAATATAAGAAAACTGAAAAAAAGAAAATAAGATTTTTGGTAATCCCTCACCTATGCAATTGTCGGAAGAAAATAAGTACGTGAATTTAAAGTGATCTAGCAATAATCCTAACCGGTGGTTTATATGATGTAATTATTTCTAAAATGAGTATATGTATGAAATACCTTATTGCTTAGATTTAGGTTAGCCGCGAGCGATACCGTGAAATTGTAGCCAATCCTGGTTGACATTTGGCAGATCACCGGTCGTCATTGGAGCTGTCGCCGGTGACCACAGGCCCAAACTTCCAAGCGTGCTGACTATGTGGCTTGCCCTAGCGCAGCGGGCGGCGGCGATGGGAAAGGGAACGAGAAAGTCGAACCAGGGTTGTTGTGTCCCAGCGGCGGCGGCGATGCTCACGAACCAGTACGGCTTGGCAGCGGCAAAGCGGAGAAGATCAAAACAGATGAGATCGAGTGTGGCTGCGTACAGTACAAGAAGTCGACCGATCGTCCGATCGTGTATAGATTAGGTTTTGCCTAGGCCCTAGTCTATCATGTGCGTGCCATCGTGGGCTTGTGGCCATCGACCCTTGGCTAATGAGCTGGACTTGGCCCATTCAACTGAGTACGCTGGTATAATTTAATCGTTTGGTTGGGTAATTATCGGAGTAGTAAGTCAAATCCAAGAAGCATGTATACAGCCCCTGTTGCGTATCGTTGGGGGGTGCCGAACCATCGGGGGGGCCTGGCCACCGCTCGCCCCCCCCTGGATCCGCCACTGTTCTCAGTTGCATTGTGGGACCTCTCTCTTCGTTATGTGGTCATGTAGTAACTGATAGTACTAGAGCTGATTAACTTGTCTTAATTTCTGCTTATGACATCCTTGCTGAGATTATTTTCATCTTGGACATGGCTATTTAAGTTACAGAATATGAATATTTGATGTGTACTTATGCAATATTCAGCTGGTTCAGGCACTATTATAATTTGACTAATGCCACGCATGCAAAATTATCTACACAAATTTAAACAACGTGTTGGCTTGTATAGCAACAACACAAAGGTTGTATTTGTTTATTTATTTTCCTTTTCTGAGTAAAATCAACCTATGTCAGCTCGTAAGTCAAATTTGTATATATTTTTGTAATGATAATTACTAATTTAATTCTATCGATGTTATTTCCTTCCCAGGTTGTCTTCCGTGCAAAAGTTGGCAAACATTATCTGCTTCCTCATAAGGGAATAATCCCTAGAGAACTCGGAGTGGTATTTTCTCTGAGAGGATTAGTGATTTTATCATTTCACCATCAAACTGCTCATCTTACGTTACAATGTAATACAGGTTGCTAGGTACAAGGGCCAAAGGAGAATTGCAGATGCTGGTTTCCAAAATCCTCGGTGGGTTGATGGCGAGCTTTTGATACTAGATGGAAAGGTGAAATTATATATATGAAGTATATCTTAGTTCTTATAGTCATTATATTTTTTCTAAACACAGTTCATGTGCAATTTTCAGTTCATCAGAGATGGTCCTGTGATAGCTTTCTTTTACTGGACATCAAATCTTCATCTTTTTGAATTCTTTAGGCGGTTGAGTCTTCCTGACTAGATTCACTTAAAAAGATGCAGTTGAAGGTAATCGGCAGTTCATCTTATCATGGTTTACTTACTATCCAGCTGTCATTATTCTAAAGTATTGATAACCATCATGTCTGTTGTGTCTTGTTGCATTTGGTCAATATTGTTAATTTTTCTTGATAATTTATGTGTGGATTTACTTCTCATCCTAAATGCATGTAGTCACTGTATGAGCTAATTAGCATCAAGTTGGACAAAATTTCAACATCTTTTGTGAAGTCAGTTGTGCTCTCTCATAGGTTAAAACACAAAGCAAATGTCAAAACACGTACACATTCAGATATTCTAAACCTATTTAAATCAGTGGAACTGATTTTAGGTGAGTTTCTACTTAAGCTTACTGCTTAGAGGTCGTCACCATGGTTGTACTATATCCTGCCTGCTTTTATTCAAGGTTATGTTTGGTTGTTTCCACTTATTTTGAGAACGAATTATTTGGTTTATTCTAGTTTTGCCTGAGCATGTTGGATTGATATATAACTCAGGAAAACATGATTATTGTACTGTATTCTGCTTGGTATTTATGCTTGTCTTTTTTTAGTTTGTGAAGAATTTAGTATACTTTATTTCTTACCTGAGAATCCGATGATGTTTGTCCTTATGTTGATGGAGATGTGCTGGCATACTGATGTTGCTGATTGTTGCATGCCCTCCATGACATTGTCAGTAGGGAGCCCTTTAGGTGCTTTTCCCGTGCCATTGTCAGTAGAAACCTTGCTAGCCCATTATGCTTATAAGTAGCTGTCTAAGCATTGTAAATACAGTATTCGACTAGCTTTTCTTTATTGTTGCCTGGTTGGTGTTTGTTCGACAAACTACCTAACACCGCCTGTAGTACAAGAGCCACTCTGTCCCCGGAGGCATGGGTTCGCAAGCATCCAGTCGTTTGCCATCTGACGGGGAGAACCCTCGGCAAGGGCCTCCTGGTAGGTCCTCTCTGCAGGACCACTTTACCTATCAATCTGTGGGACCTCCAGGACAGGGACTCACTCCTAGTGATGCGTTAGATCCAATACCATCAGGTGGATTCTTTTGCCCTACATTGTCACCTCCTAGGTAGTATCCTCAGAATATGTAGAAGGCTATTAACATGACTTTCTATTACTGGATATCTTGAAGGGCATGAGCCTACAAATGACAAATGTATGCTGCAAGCCTTGGACTCGAACTAGCAGGTGTAGGCTGTCTTTATTTGCACTTGAATCTGTATATCTACGTCCAGCTCACTTTCATGCACGTGCACTGGCCTATCGTGTCTCTCTCTCATGTCAGTGGCTTAACCGATGGTGTTCTTATCATGCATGATTCTTGATGTCCTTCGTTGTCAATCAAATTCACTGCACACTAGAAATTTCATTAGTTGATTTTGTTTCACAGTAGAGAATCCATGATTTGACTTCATTAAGGGGCCTGCTTTGTCATAGATTTGTGTGATATCTGCATTTTAGTATTACCTCTGTTCCAAAATAGAAGACATTTTGGTAGCCTAAAATGGCCTGCCAAAACATCTTATATTTGCAACGTAGGTATACACTCGGATCCACAGCAACAACTACAGATATTCGGCACTATTGCATTACTTATGTCTTTGCCCTCCTGTCCCGAGAAGCCATTTCTACTTACCCCTTAGATGACATCTTCTTAGTGCAAGAGACTGACCATTGGATTTCTTTGTATTTCTTAGCAGGTCATTTCACAATTGCAAATGCCGATGTACAGTTTATGGCTGATAATGTACATAGTCCCCTTCCGAGCAAACTGGGCTTTTGTGTGGCATCATATTTTCCGAAGACGAGGTTTGTTGTGGAGATGACCCTGCAATATGATGCATATGCCAGCATGAGTGCGCTATTCGCATAGAAAGCTGTAAAATCGAAGGGCGGAGAATTCATGCCAGAGAAGTAGGTTGACTGACAACTTGAAGGGTGAACATTTCTCATTCGGAGTTTGAGGTCAGGACTTGCTGCATCAATTTTTAGAACAAGTAGAATCGAAGACTTGCCTTCATACAGGGACAGTTTGTATGTGAAATATAAGCAACAATTTTGTGCAGCGTGGTGAAAAAGTTGAGTATGTTTTCACTATACAAAATAGACTGGTGTATATGTATACAGCTCACTGCCAATCTCTACTATATAATATGAGTAACCGTGTCCGTCGTACGTCCTGGCAGTTTTGCAAATAACCCCCTAACAAATCCGGAAATCAACCCGTGGTCCTCCTTGCCTCAACATGCGACACTCTATCCTCCCAGCATCTTATTTCTTCGTATCTTTCCTGTACACGGCTGCGATTCCCACCGGTGGGGGAGGATTCCTTGCGGGTGGCGGCGTCCGGGAGAATGTCGACGACAAATACTTCCGCGACTCGGAGCGGAAAGCAAGTGCGCGGCGGTTCTGTGCCCAACGCCGGCTCAGCTCGGCCATGATCTGGGACCAGACCCAGGACTCGTCGTTGGCTGGTCCGTTGGCGTGCGGGGAGCAGAGAAGATCTGATGCGACGGACGCAGCTGCTGCCGGACCTTTATCTGTTGGTTATACACTGCCACACTGCGGCAACGACAGCTTCAGAGAAGAACACCCAGATCACTATGTGGATGCGGCAGCTCCGCAGATGGCTGACGACTGACGACGAGGCACCATGGAAGAAGCCTGGCAGCCTATAATCACTGGAGTACAATTTTCTTTCTAACGGAGCAGCTCAATACTGAATCCTGATCAGCGGAGGACAAATCAATGTGTGCTGAGAACCGGTGGTTGCACACATAAACATTTTGAAGAAAAAAGAAAATAAATGCATTTGGAAGGGCGGACCTGGTGCAGCGGTAGAGCCTCACCGCCTGTGACGAGAGGTACCAGGTTCGAGTCGCGGTCTCCTCACATTGCACTAGGTGAGGGTAAGGCTTGCCACTGACACCTTCCCCAGACCCCGCACAGTGCGGGAGCTCTCAGCACTGGGTACGTCCTTACAAAAACAAATCAATCACCCAGTCTTGCACGGCCGCAGGCAGATGAAGTGCGTTTACTGATCAGTCAGACGAGAGTTGAGAACAAAACAAAGATACCATGATAACTGCCGCATATGCTGGTTTCGACCTAGAAGATCAGCGGCGATAATGACTCGTCGGTCAAATTCCATGAAGTTCATGGGCTCTATCTGCTCCATGTCGCCTCCTTTCTCTGCTTGAATCTGCACGGGTAGAAGCTGCACCAACCACATCCACAAAAGTCAGCAAAAAATGTAGCTGCAGCATGTCACTTCGATTCCGCAGCAATTGCCTCAAAATTTCGAGTACAAACTCAGTTATATAAGCCTGCCAGCTTAATTTGGGCATCCTAACCTTTCTTTCTTGGTTAAATCAACAATGTTTCCCAATTGTTTTAGCATCATATCTCTGAATTGTCTTTTTTTGTGGAAATTGTTGTCCCGAATGAAACATTAGTCGTCTCCCCATTGAGACAGAACATATCAACAAAACATCTTTGGTATGTCTTAAGGTAAGATCATATTTGAGTATTGTGTCTTTTTGGCTTGAGTTACCAAGCTGGTTACACGGCTCAATCGTTTTTTGGGCAAAATTTGAGATGTGCTGACATTTTCTTTTAAAAGTTGGTTTTCCTCCCCGTTGCAACGCACGGGCATTTTGCTAGTGTATTATTCAACTCTTATGTTGATACAACGTCCATGTTTGCAAGCAAGCAATGCCAATCTTTCCCTTCTATCCAACAGTCGAGCCGAAAACTATGATTTTGATCATACTAGCAGGCATCCGCTTTGTCATGTGGTTACTTCCTCTAGATCAGGCTCTTGTTTCCTAGCTCTGTCTTGTTTTTACCTTCGTGAGTAGGTTACACTGTTTGTGAAGCGTATTGAAAGCGGTGGGCCGACGCTGACAAATAGTAACATCCAGTGATGTGTTGTGTGTACGGCGTAGGACGTGACCACGATGTGATGTCTATGGTGCCGAACGACCGACCACTTGCCGTGTCTGTAACAGTCCGAAATTCGTGAACCTAAGTAAAATTTTCACTTTTGTGTTTCATTGCATCATGGCATCTATATTAATTTGCTAAACCACACACTAATTGGTTTGGCACCATTTAAAAACAAATGCCAAACTTGCCTTAACAAAATCTCAAATCAATGAAAGCACTCAAACTTGCAAAACAAACGTACTTTGACATCTTATGTTTGTCAACGAAGTTCCAAGAGTTCAAAAATAATATTTCGAACTTGCTTTAAAATTTCTAAATGATTATAGGTTTGTATTTAAGAAAAAATGCCATATTCAAACCCTATGAACAAAAGTGGTGCAAAACATTTTAGTTTAAGCCACCAATTTTTGTGGAGCTTCTACTTGATATGGGGAGGCTACATGATTTTTCTCATAATTTTCTAGAATGTTTTAGTGCACCAATTAAATCCCTAAAAAACTACTGTCTTTAAAAAGGAAAGGAAAGAAAAAGACGAAAAGAGCAGGCAGGGGGTTTTCTGTAAAATTGCCATCTTCCTCCTGCAGCCACAGCGCGCCGCCGGCGCGAGCTCGTCGCTGTCCCCCGCGCCCCCTGCAGCGTCGAGTGGATAAGAAGGCCACCACGACCCTCTGCTCCTCCCACCCCGAGCTTGTCCCCCACCTGCTCCCTCTCGTGCTCGCTCTCCTTCTTCTCCCCACGAGGCCCAAACCCTAGCGCCATGGCCGGAGCGAGCTCGAGCTCTCGGCCCGCGTAGCCGGACCTCCTCCTGCTCGTCTACCTCGCCACCAGCTGAGCCTCGTCTCCCTCAAGAACTTCTTCATTGGAGCCGGACCTGGGAGCCCGTGACGCGCCGTATCGACCTCGACATCCCGACGCCGTTCGCCGCTCTGCGTCCTCTTGTTCCGCTCCGTCTCGTCGCCTCCGTCGACCCAAGCCGCTGCCGTTCGCCAGCAGACTCGGGGTGAGCCGCCGCCTCAAATCCTCCTCTTTCCCCCCTCGATTGCGTCCAGGAACCATCATTCCCCGTGATGCCGGCCTCGGCATCGACATGGCCGCCGCCATGTCGATCAAGAACGCGTCGCCGCGCGCCCTTTTTCCTCTGCTCTAGCACGCGCACGGCTACGGCCTCCACTCCCGCATTCGTTTATTGCACATACCCACGCACGACGGCGCCGCCCGTTCATGGTCATCGCCGTTTTCCCTCCGCCGTCGCGCCACGGTCGGAAAGGAAGAAGCTTTCTTCAGTTTCGTCAGTCAAGCATCCCTAGATGTGTTAAAAACCCGTGGATCTGCTTTCTAACACAAACCCCAGCACGACCGGGTGGTCAGCGCAACAGATCCATCCAGTCGTGCCGTCGCGGGATCGATTCCCCGCAGACGCAAGGCACCCCTTTTTCCTCTTTTCCACCAGCTGACAGGCGGGCCCCACCGGTCGGTGACCGTGGCGGCCAGCACACCCGCACACACGCGAGTCAGCGCCAGCGTGGCCGAGGCCCCACTGGCCAGTGACAGTGGGTAGCCCTGCCTCGGTGCAAAAAGGTTTCGGACAGTTTTTCTGGAAGATAAAAAAAAGGCAGATAAATGTTTAAACTTGCAAAATTCATAACTTTTTAAATACTGGTCCAAAAATTACAACTGAGGTACCAAAATGTTCATAAAAATAATACTTGTCTGTTGGTATAACTCACCTATCCAAATAAAGTAGTTTATTTGTTGTTTTATTAAAATAATGAAAATGGCAGAAAAAGAAATGATTTTGGAAAATCAATAACTTGATAAATAATGATCCAAAAATTAAGTTTGACCTATCAAAATGTTCAGCAACTAATATACTTCATGTTTCACCTTGTTTCCAAACATGGATAATTAGTTTTAGGGTTGTTTAAAATAATTTAACAAAATGGCAGATTTAAAATGGATTTTAGAAATGCAATAACTTTTTATTGGTTTATCAGAAAAATGTGTTTAATATATCAAAATGCTCAGAATATTATGAACTAACCAGTAACATCATTTGCATGCATATTTGAGCACAATTCCAGTACTGCACCTTTAGAAGTTAGGGAAAATCATTAAGTTAAATATGGGGCTTGATTTCACTCTTGTTGAAATAATTATCTTGCACCCATTTAAATTGGTAGATGTTGTTATAGTAATTCCAGTGCATCTAAATTGTCATGCCATCATGTGTTTGTGCATTGCACCTGTTTTTGCTTGTGTGGTTATTGATTGTGTCTTTCCGATGTTTTTATGCATCGATAGATCGAGCAGTCGGGGTGCCACCGCAATACCCTGACGATCCGTATTACCAGCCCCCTGAACAAGGCAAGCGTAATCCCCTCTCTGAACATGTCTCCTCCTATATTTCCGCAATTATTTTCCCCACTATAATATTGCATTCGGTTCCAAATGTCTTTTGCTTGGATTAGAGTATCCTACTAGTTGCATTAGAAATCTGTTGCCATTACCTGTATCCTTCCTAATATCCATAGGATTGACGTGTTGGCCTGAGATAAGTATACCTGCTATGTATATGCTTAGCCATGCTTAGTTTAAATGCTTAGATGTCCGGTGGACGTTTCATTGTTGGAACAGTTGATGGAATGGCCGGATGTGATGGAAAATGGTGGTGACGGATAATAAATTGCTTAAAGGCGGGGATGAGAGGCCACGGGGAATGTGGTGGGTTGTCTCGTTCTCGCCGCCTAAGTGCGAGTTCTCGCCTTTGAGCCAAGACCGAGCGTGCTACCATGCATGAGGCCTACGCAGTAGCAGGAACCCTCATAGACTAAATAACTCGGGCGAGGCTAGCCAGGGTCCTCTAGTTTGAGCTTCCATTTGCGTGTGCGTGAAGATGGTGGCCAGGACTGAGATGAGGATGGTGGTGTTTAGGAAAATGAGTGGCCGCGGGGCAGGGTGTTGGAGGCACTGAACCTGCCCTACCGCCACTAATGATCCTGGGTTAGTCTCAAGCGAGGGAGAAGTCGACACCGCTCCCACCCAGCCGGCTTTCCATGGAAGAGAGCTAATGTACAAGCAATGGGCTGGACGGTACGCGTGGCAAAAACAGTACACCCATGCAGGGTTAAATCTTTTCGAAAAGCCGTGTCCACGGTTATGGACGACTTGGTGCCGGATTCAGAGACCATAGAAAACTTGAACGGAATGATTAAAACCTGAGTACTAAAGGTACTACCAAGAATGCAAGGTTGACTTCCTCGAGGGTGATTCGGGGAGGTGCCTTGGTAGACAGGTGAAGTGGTTGATGGTGGTTGTTGATGAAGATGATCAAAGGAAAAGAGTTTACTTCTTATCCCCTTTTTAAAATATTCTGATTAGTCGATGCCAGATGTCTTTTATAAAGAAAACCAGCTTTACGCAAAACAGCCATAAAACCTTTGAAAGCCAATCATTGAGCTAGTAGCTCTAGTAATCTTGCAGAGTTCGTCGAACTCAACGTTGTTTATTTGATTTCAGTGGAGGACTTCACCGACACTGAAGGTGGGTTCTATGTGGACGTCGACGAGTAGTCTGGGGTTCCCAGGTGGCAGCTTGGGACATCCCGGAACAGCTGGCGCTGGAATGTTTATCTATAGGCCTCTTAGGCCATAATTTGGATCTTGTTGTTCAGAACAACTTAATTCGCTTCCGCGTGATGTACTGTTGGGTCTGTGACCTCTGGTTGTAATATTTGCTATCTTTCTCTATTATAAGAGTTGAACTATAATGATTTGAGTCGTAGAGTCTGTGATGTGCCAGTTGTTCCACAAGTCTTGATCTCTCTATTATGCATTATAGTTGTGTCTGTGTTAAGGCATCAATCGGGGTGTTGCGTTGCCGATGATCCATTCCGAGCAACGCCTGCCAAAGGTTTTGGCCGAGGATTGGTAAACCCGTAACCTCCGGTTGTATCGCTTAACCGGTGACACACAGCATCACTGTATAGTTTGCGGTCGGGGCGCTACAGTGTCAACCCGCGCCGACGGGAGGTCGCTACCTTAGAAATGAGCACACGAAGAAGCTAGCGCTTTATTACTCGTACCAAGTCGAAGACGAGTTAGCTGAGCAGTTTAAAATACGAACCCTGTCCGTGCTCGTGCGTGCGTACTGCGTGGCTTCAGCTTCTACAGACCATTGCCTTTTTTTTTAGTGAAACTCCTCTTTTTATCCCCTTGTTGTTTATTTGTGACACTAGTTACCCATGTAGTTAATATTTGTCTAGATTATTATTTTTCAAACTTTGGACCATCTTTTTGTGATGAATGTCCATTGGAAAATGTGTAAGGTGATGACTGAGATCCGAGGCTCGCAAATATCACAACGAAGACGTGGAATGGAATATATAGTGAAAAGAAGTTGCAGATGATTATCGTTGATGTCATTTGATCTTTACATTTTTATCGTACCACATCGACCTAACATGTCGATCTTATTCGACAACACATGTTTAATGCTAAAATAGTGTAAAACTATGTTTTAAATTTGCTAGATGAGATATTTTTGTTGAATTTTTTACTAAGAAGGATAATATCTGTCACAAATGCATAAATATGGGTAAAAAGTGGAATTTACTCTTTCTTTTTAAAGTCATTCTAGAGACCATTGCTTCTGATGACTAAGAGAGTCAATGGTCTCAAGAAGCAATGGTCTTTTAGAGACCATGGCCTCTCTTAGTCTCTTGTTTTTATATTTTTTTTACCTCGTTATGGAGTCCAAGGCTACGCGACACAAATACGGCATGATTTCGAGTAATTAGCCCATAGAATCAATATCGTACAATTTTGTTTGGAAAATGACAACTCCCTCCAGCAACAAAGCATCTTCCTCTCCGGTTACTTTTTGCTCGCGTGGCCACGGTGCTCGTCCACCTCCTCTCCTCGACACTCGTCCGCCTCTCCCAGCACTGGCCGATTGGCACAAGCTTCTTTCCGGTGGTCTTCTTCCTCTCCCAGGCCGCCTCCACTCATACTGCTCGTCTGCATCCTCACTGACCAAGACGCCAACGAGGGTGCAGCGGTAGCCCAGTCTCTCTCTCTCACACACAAAGAGGACAACAGGGGCACAACAACATATCCACCTCTTCCCTGCCATGGAGTTCATAAGTTCTTGGTTAAAGAACGGTTTCTAGAGTGATCCCTGGATGAATCAATGAACAAACGTTAAGTATATTCTTCAGTGTCTTTTTGAGGTCAAGGCATTCGTTTGCCATTCGATTAGGTAGAATAAAAGAGTTTAATTACAGCATGGCCCGGCAAAAAACAAAAGACAGAGAAAGCAAAAGACATGGAGCGGCCAACTAAGCCGCCGCCCCATCTCCAGGGTCCTGTGTGTGCGCGTACGCCCGCTGGTCAATCTCCTCCTTCACTAGGGCGGACACCTCGAAAGTCTGGAGTGCTACATTCTGGAAAACGCGGCGATTCCTTTCCTTCCAAAAGATATTCTTCAGTGTCTAAAGAGAACTGAAGATATGTTTTCTAGTATAGGGTGAGAGTGAAAAGACAACTTGCCGCAAAAGGGTTACGATGATGCAAGTTATGACACTGACCCATACGATTAGAAATCTCATACAGGAGAAGTCCTTTGTTTTGAAGAAAGACATGGTTAGCATGCGAAGTTGCATATGAATGCACTGTCGCATAATCTACATAGGTATAGGAATATATGGCTACTTCTGAAGTAGCAAGTATTGGACTGAGCGGTTTTTCCGAGCATGCGTGGTTCCCCTTAATAGATCTCTTAGACTTTTAAGGCCCATGCTACGCAAATTTTTGTGACTCACTCCATCAACAAACATGTATTTCACCGTTATCATAAGATGCGGGATGATGTCAAACTAGGTGACATAGAAGTGTTGCAAAGCACATACAGATCTCAATGTGTGAGATCTATTGACTGTATTCCTCTTCCATGAGACAAGCATGCACCAAGTTGCTATAGGTGTTAAGCTTTTACCAAGTTGTAAACTAGATTAAATTGTACTCTAGTGCAAGTGGGAGACTGAAGGAGATATGCCCTAGAGGCAATTAATAAAGACATTTTATTTATCATATCTCGATTGTTCATAATATGTTTTATACCATGCTATAACTGTATTAAGCGGAAACATTAATACACGTGTGGTATGTAAACAACCAGGTCCCTAGTAGCCTCTATTTAGCTAGCCCATTGTGCGATTGATGATCGAGGTTTCCCGATCATGTGACATTGATGTCAGTTGACAATGGAGTCATATCATTGGGAGAATGATGTGATGGACACACCCAATATTTGTAGGACGTAGTCATTACGCCTTCGACCGTGAGATCAACTCTAATTGCTATTTCTGAAAGGTACTTTGATTGCATCAAACGTCATATCTTAATAGTGTGACTATAACGGTGTTCCTCTCGGGTATCGGAAGGGAGTATGTTAAGACGAGGGATCAAGAGCGGGATTTACCAATCCGCATAGCAGGATAGATACTCTGGACCCACTCGGTGAGATTACGTAATGAGCTTGCAAGCATGTGACTAGGTCACGAGGACGTAACATCACGGACGAGTAAAGAATAGTGCTGTTGATAACGAGATTAAGCTAGGTATCACGATATCTAAGATCGAGTCTCAGACACACTAAGTATCGCCAGGCAAAAGGTTTAAGGCTCGACGTCTAAGGTTCGAACGACAAAGTTATTCGTGATGCACATGGACTATCATAGCCATCCAGGTCTCCCTGATAGTCATTGATCGGAGAACGGGTCTCGATCATGTCTGGAGTATTCTCAAACCGCTAGGGTGACACACTTAAGTGGAGTGATGTTTATTTAGATTGGACGCAGAAGAGAAAATAGAGAGAAGAACA
Organism: Poa pratensis; assembly: GCA_947311845.1. Lineage (NCBI taxonomy): Eukaryota > Viridiplantae > Streptophyta > Magnoliopsida > Poales > Poaceae > Poa > Poa pratensis. The sequence continues at coordinate 5,851,318 of CAMZMU010000038.1, forward strand.
CCGGAAGTGTTCCGGGGCATTTCCGATGGAGTTCGGGACATATCCGATGAAGATCGGATGGCAACGAAATAGTTTTTGGAGCCGGAATAAATTAGATAATATGTATTTAATATTAATTAGTTGAATTAATGATTAAATATATTTTATTTATTTATTTTTGGATTTATTGGCAGCCCCAACTCTAAATGGGCTTAACTTTTGGAAGAAAGGCCCATAGGGGGGAACCTCCCCCCAAGTGGGGCGCACCATGGGAGGTGGCCGGATGGGCCACAAGGGGCCCATCCAGGGCCGACGCACCACCCTTGGCCGAATTGGCCATGTGGGAATAGTCCCACATGGCTAAGCCAAGGGGTGTTGCAGCCCTCCTCCTCCTATAAATATAGGTGCCCCCATGCCTTGGAAATACACCAGAAATTCCTCTCTCTCTCTCTCACCTTGAGCGTGACTCCGCAATTGGGGGTGGCGCTTGGGTTGAGGTTTTCTCCACCATACGCACACCGCCGTGCTGCTGGTCTTCGGTCCAAGTCTTCTACTTCCGCTGCTTGGCTGGATCGGAGCCCGGAGGTCGTCATCTTCACCGTACGTGTGTGAAGCCCTGCGAGGCGCCACGCTTGTGGTGCTAGGAGGTGTTCGTCTTCACGACCTTGAGGACGGCTACGTCGGCTTCGTCAACAACGCCTGTGCGGGGGCGTATTCCCCGCTTTTCGGTCTAGAAGGGTATGTATATCGATCTCCTACGTTATAGTATATCTGCATAGTTATAGATTCTGGCTAGATTAAGGTTATCGTTGTTAGGAATTTTTTTATTTTCTGCCTACGATCCCCTTCAGTGGTATCAGAGCCGATCTATGCGTAGATATAGCTATACGGTTTTAGAACTCATGTTTATGAGGGCATCGTTCTTTTAGTTGCTACCCTCTCGCGTGCACTTGCTATTGCCGGTGGCATTGTGTTGATGAAGCGGCCCGGACCGACTTTACGCGTACGCTTACGTGAGACTGGTTCCACAACTGACATACGGCTTGTACCGTATATGTGGCTGGCGGGTGTCTGTCTCTCTCTCAATAGTTGGCTTTGCATTTTCAATGGAGGGCCCGAAAGGGATACATAAATAGTCGACTATTTGATCATTGTTGTGGTCATAGGTTCGTAGGTATGAATCAGTTCTATTTACGAAAGCCCCAAGCCATGTAAAATATGCAAAAGATAAAGTAGAAAGCGTCTAACTTTATTTTGCAGGGGCAATGTGATATGGTCAAGATAAGTTTAGTAAATTGTTTATAAACTGTGGGCACGAAGGAGACCATCGGCGCAAGGACCATGTCACGTCGCATTACATTTTGATGTTATGTTATTGTGTGCATCTTATATTGTGTGTGTATATATACATAGTTATATATTAGTTACACGGCGGTAGTAATATAAGATGATCCCTCCAAAATACCATTAGTGTTCTCCCTTTTGGCGTGCACCACCAAGAAAGTTCTACGTTATGAGGCAGGCTGTGACGATCGGGTGTCAGACATATCGGCGTTCGCATACAGTGGGTGTAAGACATGTTTGCACAAGCGTATACGCTGAAGGTTAATATGGCGAGCCTAGCACGTACAGACATGGCCTCGAAACACGGTGACCGAAAGGTTCAAGCATGAGTCACAGAGTTGTTGTGATTGACATGTCGATGTCTACCTTTGAAGTTATGTTGCCGGCTCTGACGATGAGGGGTAGCATAATGGATGAGGATCATGTAATCACTAAAACGAAGCGAGGGATATTCGTTTTAAGTGGCAGTTCTGGTAGTTTTATTTTATTAAAACTTGAACCCATATTTATTATGAACAAAGTCTTTATGTTTTGCAAAAACCTTTGTAGATATTAACCAGTGTAATAGCCCTCTTTAAATATTAGGCGCATTCCTGCGATTGAGATACTTAAAAGGTTGGGTCCAAACTTCATAGTTTTATACCTTAGCTTGAGGATACTTCAAGTTGGCGATTTTACCCGTGGAGCCGGGTATCCGCGGGTATTCACCCGCTAAGAAACGGAGGCGGGGGGCAAATTCCCCCATGGATATAGCGGGGCGGGTACCCGGTATGGTAACGGGGCGGGGATGGGGGCCAAATTCCCTCCATGGAGCCTCCACGGGTACCCGGGACCCCACCTGTCAGTCAAACAAGGCACACATATATAAGAAAAAACCCTAGACCCGCACCCGCTCCACCTCTTTTCCCCTCACTCCAGCCGCCGCTGCCCATCTGCATCTGGGGAGCTCGTCTCCAGCTCTCCATCTCCTGCACGCCGACCACCGCCCCAGCCGCCGCTGCCCAGCGCACGACCTCGCCTCCTTCTCCTGCACGTCGACTGATAACCCCCAAGAGCAGGGGATCACTGTAGCACCTCTCAATGTGGAAGTAGGGTATCGATCCGCAGGAGCAAGAAGGAAAAATTATCTATTCCCTACAACTAAAGTGTCACAAGTTTAGTTGATTATGCACTAAAAGTTTAAAGAACAAGATGGTTGATTTAATGGATGGAAGTTTAATGTAACAAAACAAGAATGTAAAAGTGTCCCAATCCTCTTCAATGCAAGAGGACAAGACAAAGGTTTTCTCTTATAGGAACAATGGACATGGGTTCATGGGTTCACTCAATCCTCTCTCCCATCTATGGTGATTATCATGTTATAGATAAAAAGTACACACAATTGTCATGCTTTAATGGTAAACTTCTATGACGGCTACATGTCCTAAAACACATAGTTGAAAGAAAATAATCATTTGTGTTGCTAGGTCACCCTCGTAAGGCTAGCGTGGTTTGTTGTCACTCCCACATCATACTTCTTCCTTTTTACCCCCAGATAAAGGATGTTGGGCTGTATTGTGTCACTCAATACATATGCCGTTGTCACATCGGCCATCCCGTACCTACATACATCATACTTCATAATGGACAATATTCTAAACACTAGTGCAATGATTCATATTTCGTGTGCATGACCACATCTCTCTCATCTATCTACACTTGGTGGTGTCAATCACCTCATGACATGGATAAACAAGGCATTATGCATAAATCGAACCATCACATGCATCATAGAATATCTCCAAAGTATGACAAGTCATAAAAGATCCAACACAACGGTAAATGCATAACAAATATCATCTCATACCACAATATCCACCATAGGAATTACATAGATAGATCCATACTTATGCAAGGCACATCATATGGACTTCAACAATGATCATACATAGAGAGATTAGATCAAGTTACCACCACAAACCCAAAGTCCAGGGGGTGGACTACTCCCCCTTCATCATGGTGATGATGGTGGAGATGTTGGAGAAGATGGAGACCACCCCGGCAGCGCCCCGCCGGAGTTTTCCCCCTCCAATCTGCAGCTCCAGGTCTTCTGTTTCGTGGTTTTGTGTTTCTGCGGCGCTCCTCCGAAAGCCGTCGGGGACTATTTTTATAGTCGTTTTTAGGTCAAGACGGAGGCTCGGGAAAAAGATCGACGGCAACGGAGCCTCGAGGCCCAAGATGGTGGGTCCCACGCGGCCAAGGAATCTGGCCGCGTGGGCCACCCTATCTTGGCCCTCGGGCCTCCGTTTGTTCGCTTCCTTCGCTCCCACGCTTCGTTCCTTCCAAAAACTGATGCTCGTAAATTTCCAGGTCATTTGGACGTCGTTTGGGTCCCTGAAACATCAAAATATAGAAAATAGGGTTTTCTGCCTGTGCAGGGTTAATTCCAGAAAAATAGGGAAACTATGAAATATTCCCAAAATCAATATAAAACAATGATATAACCCTTATATGATGCAAATATGATTGAAATATAAGTAATACAATGCAAAGTTCATGTATGCATTTTACATGCATCAACATCCCCAAGCTTAACCTATACTCGTCCTCGAGTATGAAGGTGATAAAACTAACATGGACTTTGCATTTTAATACTATCAATGGATATCAAGGATGATTACTATTGCTACATAGAGTCAAATGATTCATTCTTCAAAGGAGTAGCAATATACAAGATGGATTATAAAGTGATATCAAATATTCAATGTAAGGATGTTCAATGATAATTCACAAAGTGTAACATAGAAGAAAGTACTATGGACCAAATGTATGCATAATGAAAAGTAAAAACATCCTATAATGGTCATAGAGTACTCTTATGAAATCTGAATATAAAAGGTGGACACTTTGGAAAGATAGATAAATAAGTAGAGGTAAAACATGCAAAAGTCTCATCTAGCTTCCAAATGCTTCTACTTAAGTTAATGATTGCAATGTGGTATTCATTGGTGTCAAGCTCTCATTACCCCTATCATAGCATCTTGAATGGTTAAGTTGAAAGTGAAAGCAAATATGAGTAATGTGCTTGACAAAGTAAGGGTTGGATGCCTCATGCCCCGTGAATACAAAAGCCTCCCCAACTGGCTACTCAACTCGGGTCACAAAGCAAGTTCAAGTTTTAAAGTCATTGCAAGTAATAAAAGCGTCATCAAGAGCGTCAACTGGGGTACCTCTTGTCTCAGGACATGGAACAAGCCTCATGTCAAAATGACAAGACAAACAAACAAAATGGACAATCTCAGCATTCTTTTATTTACTATGGGTATAGCTTTTTATTGTGAAGTGCTTCACTGAAGGTCCACTATGGCATGTAAGTAAACTTCCACCATGAATGATGCATGGCTTATGTTAGCGGCCCAGGCGTCTCTCTAGCCATTTATACTTACTCCTTAAACTTGCCAAGTTTCCACCTTTATTTCACACAATGTTAGGCATCCATAGACAAAAGTGCATGATATCAACTAAATATAATTAAGAGCACGTTGAAAGCTTGCCATGTGACAGCACATATGGGCTAACTCCCAACCAAGACTCTTGTCAAGCACACAACTTCATAATTTTAATCACAATGGTTCATGTTTATTAAGTGCAGAATAAAAGTAAAGTGTGCATCAAGTTCGTGAGAGCTTTTTAACCAACTTCTCCCATAACAATCAATAACATAAGCATTTTAATTCGGAAACATAGATAATACAATATAACATGATAAACATACTTGGAATAGCATAAAGCTAATAGGTAGATATGGTGGACTCACTGGAAAAACTTTGGTTGAAGGTGTTGGAAAACAAGTTTTTGCTTGTTGGAATTTTTGGGCTAGCAAGAGGGAGAAAGTTGACCGTCTAAATGCATGCAAAAGTGTCCATAGAACTAATCAATCCATGTTAAACAAAGTAAAGTAACATTCAGCATCAAAACATGAATAAAAGATAGCTCTTGATAAAACACTTGCAAATTAATATTCATTAAAAAGCACATGAATCATGCAACTATATGTATCTTTTTGAATCAACTCAAACATCCCTTTCCCAATCTTTTTAATAGCATCCAACTTAATTCAACCCAAATTTCCAGTAGCTCTCTCATAACATAAATGATAGTGGTGGTCTCAAGACAAACAAACCGAAATAAAAAGTAAATAAAAAGACGCTCCAAGTTTATGCGATAAAGTGCATTGATCGAAAAACAGAAGTTAGACGTGTGCAAACCGAGAGTGTGTTGGTCCAGTGGGGTTGTCTTCACATCCCCAAGCTTATGGTCTTCACCATCCTTGGATAGCTCTTGGTGCATCTCCTCTAATCCTGTGAAAAAACTTCAAAACACCGTTTCTCCCATTTCTTTTCTGTGGGGGACATTAGTAGTGATAGACAAATGAATTGCTTGCTGCATATAATCCTTAAACAAAAATTCATATGAATGTCCAGAAAGTGTATAATGTTGTATGCCTACTTATAAACTCAATTGGATCAAAAAGATTCAAGTTAAAAGTTTAAAGAATGCATCAAACAAAATGGGACAGAATCTGTCCAGAAAAACAGCAGCAGCAAAACGCATTTTTCTACCCTACTTAATTATGTCGAAAAAATCTGAAAAATTCATGCTTACAGAGGATGAAAAGTTGCAACTACAGTTCAAATTGCAGCTCATTCGGAGTTACAGAATAGGAATGAAAAATCATACCGTGCACAGATTCGTGCTGGAATAAAATCTCCGAATAAAAAGCAACTTTTTCAAGCCAAAATGGGTAAAACTTGGCACTTTATTAAAAATTCAGAAACTAAACTAAAAACTAAGTCTCTTGTTACAGCAAGAGGACACAAAGAAAATAAAAATAAAAACAACCGGGTTGCCTCCCGTAAAGCGCTTTCTTTATAGCCATATAGCTAGGCTTACTTACTTGTATCAAGATGGTTGGAGTGAGGTGGCTTGGCATCCCCAAGCTTGAATTCTTGTACTTATTTGATATATGTTGGGTGAGTCTAGGGGTAACATCCCCAAGCTTGAGTGGTTGTCCCTCTTGATCTTTGTTCATCACCCTCAACTCTTCCATTTGAAAAATTCTCTTTACACAAAACTCAACATAAAACTTGATTAGAGGGGTTAGTGTCTCCATAAATTAAATCCTCATAGGTACAGCAAAGACATATCATGAGTTGATTCTAAACATTAGCTACTGTTACTATGGTTGTGCATTGCTCTTTGATCAATAGAACTACACAAAACACAAGTAATGAGAGTAATGCAAAATAAAGACAGAATCTGTCAAAAACTGGACAGCCCGTAAAGAGTGAATTTTCAGAGGCACTTACGTTGCTCAAATCAGAAAATTTTGAACTAATGAAATGTGTATTAATAACTGAAGATTGCTGTCGTAAAATTTCAGGTCAAAATTCCTTTTCTGTGATTTTTAACATTTTTCGCAGTGAAGCTTAGGAATCTGTTTTCTGGACAGCCATGATAGTTTTAATGATGCTCACATAGGAACAAGAATTGAAATGCAAAAGAGAGCATCAAGAGAAAAATATGAAACACTTTTAAGTCTAACCCACTTCCTATGCATTGGGATCTTGTAAGAAAATAAATCATTGAAACACAAAGCAAGTAGCATAGGAAGATAAAACAAGAGCAATTTCAAGACTTTGAACTTAAAGAGAGGAAACGTAATAATATTGAAATGTTTAGAACCATGTTTTCCCTCTCATAATAACTTTCAGTAGCATCATGAATGAATTCAACAATATAATTATGACATAAAGCATGTCTTCATGATTCAAGCATAAAAGTATTAGTACTCTCCACATAAGTAAAATCCTTCTTAGTAATAGTGGGAGTAAAACATTCATAATCATCATTGTAATCATCATATATAGGAGGCATATCATAATCATAATAAACTTTATCCTCAATAGTAGGTGGACTGAAAATATCATATTCATCATTGTAATAATCGTAAATGGGAGACATAGTATCCTCCCCAAGCTTAAATGATTGCAAGATATAACAAAAATAAATTTAAAGTTTAGTGCACACAAGAATAGAAACTTAAGCGCTACGCTCCCCGGCAACGGCGCCAGAAAAGTACTTGATAACCCCCAAGAGCAGGGGATCACTGTAGCACCTCTCAATGTGGAAGTAGGGTATCGATCCGCAGGAGCAAGAAGGAAAAGTTATCTATTCCCTACAACTAAAGTGTCACAAGTTTTAGTTGATTATGCACTAAACAAGTTTAAAGAACAAGATGGTTGATTTAATGGATGGAAGTTTAATGTAACAAAACAAGAATGTAAAAGTGTCCCAATCCTCTTCAATGCAAGAGGACAAGACAAAGGTTTTCTCTTATAGGAACAATGGACATGGGTTCATGGGTTCACTCAATCCTCTCTCCCATCTATGGTGATTATCATGTTATAGATAAAAAGTACACACAATTGTCATGCTTTAATGGTAAACTTCTATGACGGCTACATGTCCTAAAACACATAGTTGAAAGAAAATAATCATTTGTGTTGCTAGGTCACCCTCGTAAGGCTAGCGTGGTTTGTTGTCACTCCCACATCATACTTCTTCCTTTTTACCCCCAGATAAAGGATGTTGGGTGTATTGTGTCACTCAATACATATGCCGTTGTCACATCGGCCATCCCGTACCTACATACATCATACTTCATAATGGACAATATTCTAAACACTAGTGCAATGATTCATATTTCGTGTGCATGACCACATCTCTCTCATCTATCTACACTTGGTGGTGTCAATCACCTCATGACATGGATAAACAAGGCATTATGCATAAATCGAACCATCACATGCATCATAGAATATCTCCAAAGTATGACAAGTCATAAAAGATCCAACACAACGGTAAATGCATAACAAATATCATCTCATACCACAATATCCACCATAGGAATTACATAGATAGATCCATACTTATGCAAGGCACATCATATGGACTTCAACAATGATCATACATAGAGAGATTAGATCAAGTTACCACCACAAACCCAAAGTCCAGGGGGTGGACTACTCCCCCTTCATCATGGTGATGATGGTGGAGATGTTGGAGAAGATGGAGACCACCCCGGCAGCGCCCCGCCGGAGTTTTCCCCCTCCAATCTGCAGCTCCAGGTCTTCTGTTTCGTGGTTTTGTGTTTCTGCGGCGCTCCTCCGAAAGCCGTCGGGGACTATTTTTATAGTCGTTTTTAGGTCAAGACGGAGGCTCGGGAAAAAGATCGACGGCAACGGAGCCTCGAGGCCCAAGATGGTGGGTCCCACACGGCCAAGGAATCTGGCCGCGTGGGCCACCCTATCTTGGCCTCGGGCCTCCGTTTGTTCGCTTCCTTCGCTCCCACGCTTCGTTCCTTCCAAAAACTGATGCACGTAAATTTCCAGGTCATTTGGACGTCGTTTGGGTCCCTGAAACATCAAAATATAGAAAATAGGGTTTTCTGCCTGTGCAGGGTTAATTCCAGAAAAATAGGGAAACTATGAAATATTCCCAAAAACAATGATATAACCCTTATATGATGCAAATATGATTGAAATATAAGTAATACAATGCAAAGTTCATGTATGCATTTTACATGCATCATCGACCACCGCCCCAGCCCCCAGCCGTCCCTCCTCCGTCCACGAGTGGAGCGACAGCGAGGGCGCCGAGCAAGAAAGTGGTCGCGAGCCGCCGCTCCTCCTACACGCCGACCACCGCCGCTCCTCCTGCATGCCAACCACCGACATCTGCATCGAACGGAGATAATCAAGGTAGACACTTATCTGTATTCTGTACTTTGTGTTGGCTGATGCAGTGCGTTGTCCTCTGTAATTTGTTTGATTTGTCCACCGTTATCTAAATCTGATGTTTCGTATGGTTTTTTGCTTTGAAGATGAACAATGGAAACGAAAAACCTCGTCGAGCTTCCCCAGTTTGGCAGCATTTCACCCGGGTGGAGACGAAGACTACAGAAAATGGCGTCGATGTGGTAAAACGTTGGGCAAGATGCAACATATGTGGCCACATGTGCAGAACCGAGCCAAGGGATGGCACAACGACCCTCTACATGCATCTACGTAGGCATAACCGATTACACCCTAGTTGTATGGTTAGACTTGAGAGATTGAAGTCATTGAACTGCTGAAGCTTGTGATGTTTAACTATCTATGTTGAATCTTGTGATGTTTAACTATCTATGTTGAATCTTGTGATGTTTGCTGTCAACAAAATGCTGCTGAAATATCACTAGTTGCTGTCATTTTGCTGCTGTTTTGTTGGCTGAACGTTGCTGTTTCGAGTATCCATGGAGTATCCATGGGGGTCGGGTACCCGTTTGTTTCGGGCATGGGGACTGTTTCCCCCGCGAAGCTTGGCGGGTATGGCGGGGACGGGTACTAGCGGGGATCGGGGCGGGCACGGTAGAGAGCCCTCCAGAGATACCCATACCCGTCGCCACCTTGAAGGATACTGAAAGGACAAGGATGTCGCCTAGAGGGGGGGGGGGTGAATAGGCGATTAAAGCTTTTCCGGTTTAGGTTGATAATTGCGGAATAAAACTATGTGTTTAAATTAACAAGCCAACAACCTAAATAAACTAGGCTCACCTATGTGCACCAACAACTTATGCTAAGCAAGACAAGCAACAAGGTGATAGCAATATAGAATACTTCAAGCACGAAGGCTATCACAATGTAAAGTGCATAAGTAAAAAGCTCGGGTATAGAAATAACCGAGGCACGTGGAGACGAGGATGTATTCCCGAGTTCCTCCTTGTTAAGGGAGTACGTCTCGTTGGAGAGGTGTGAACCAAAACAATGGTTCAACAACCACAAAGGTTTCACCTTCTTCTCCGATGAACCGCACCACAAAGGTTTGGTTCACCTTCCACTATCGGAATCCTTCGAGGCGGAAATCCGGAGCCTTTCAACAACGATCCGGGGCACAACCCACAACGGGATTGGGGGCTCCCGAACAGCTACAAGTGACCACACAAGGGTCTCAACCACCATACGGACGTCTAGGGTCCAAAGACCCAAGAGTAACAAGTTCACAAGCTTTCAACTTCCACGAATCCTCGTGGAGAGCACAAACCGATGCAACGAAGCAATGGTAAGAGCACAAGGCTCAAATCCTTCACTCTCGAATCCCACCACAAGCAACTAATGCTTATGGGGGGAGAAGAGAGGAAGAACAACGAAGAACACAACAAATGGAACTTCAAGATTAAGATCTACTAGGTTCCCCTCACTTAGAGGAGGAATGGATTGGATGAATATGTAGATCTAGATCTCCTCTCAATTTCCCTCAAAGATATGCAAGAATCATGGGAGGGATTGAGAGGAAGGCAAGCTTTCAAAAGGTCAACAATGGAGGAGAGAGAGGGGAAAAACTTGCTCAAAACGTATTGTAACCGTTGGGGAAGAAGCCCCTTTAAATAGGTTACCCGAAACCAACCGTTATGCCCAGAAACTGCGAGCCCGGCCTGGGAGCCGGTTTGGCCGGCCTAGAAACCGGCCATCCATCCGACCCGGCCGGTCTGGGAGCCGGTCTGGCCGGCCTGGAAGCTGGCCAGACAGACAGGACCGATAAAACTGCAATATCTTTTTCATCCGGACTCCGATTTCGATGATATTGGGCTCGTTGGAATCGTAACGAAGAGCTTTACAAGATCATGCAGAGAAACATCATAGTCCAACAATGGAGGATAAAACCAAATGGGGAAAGGTTGGACCTCTCGATAAAAGAACAACCGATAAAACCTCCAAACCAAAACCGCAATATGTTTCTCATCCGGACTCCGTTTTCTATAATCTTGGGCTTGTTAGAATACTCACAAGCTCTACAAGATTATGCATATACACATCATAGCCCATCATTTGAGGAGGAAACAATAAGTAGAGAGTTTGACCTCTCTTAGAAAAGATGAACCGGTAAAACCTCGAACATCAAAAAACACCACAAGATATCCAAATGAAATCCGTTTTTGATGAACTAGAGCTTGGTATGGAGATGAACACAAGCTCTAAATTCTCACATGAATAAAAGCCAAATAAGAACCAAGAAAGATGATATGCCAAATATGCAAAGGTTTGAGCTCTCCACAAAGGTGCGATCAAGTTACTCACTTGAGAGCCCTCTTGATAGTACGCCGTCTATCCTATAACCCGGTCTCCCACTAACACCACGAGACCGGTAAAATAGAAAACATATCAAGATCATACCTTTGCCTTGCGCATTCCACTTGAGCTTGATGATGACGAACTTGACTCTCTCACGTTGGAACACCTTTCTTGATTGTGCTTGCTAGCACATGCTTGATGAAGACTTCTCCAAATACTCCCCCATACACCATTATGGGAGAGCCTTGCTAAACTCCGTCTTCATGAATCCACTTGCACTTCATCTTCTTATCTTGATATAGATGATGGCTTGGAGATAAACATGAAGTTCACTCAATCTTCTTTTCCAAGTCATGCTTGCAATAAGCTCAACTCTTCACATGACCATTCTTCATATAAACCCTTGGATGGAACCTTGGTCATCATGTAATCTTCTAGAGTCCAACACATGAACTCCAATCTTTTCCTATGGACAAGATCTACAAGTATATCTCAATGCAAACATTAGTCCATAAGGATTGTCATTAATTACCAAAACCACGCATGGGGCAACACGTGCCCTTTCAGATACTCCTTGTTTAAACCGTTAGCTCTATGTGATACAATACCCGTTAGGAGATAAACCCGGAGATTCCGCTAACAAAAGGATAATTTGGATTGTCAAGTTTTGTGTGGATAATACCATCATAGTCCAGTGCATGCTATGTCTCAGCCATAGAGAATGAACTGTGGGTGCGTGTTGACAGATCACGAACATTTGGAATGGTCACTGAGATTGATGATCTGTATGCACCGTAAATCAGGTTTTCTTCTCAAACCAAGATGGAAGAGAACACTCGCATTAAATGAGCACGTGGCACTCATACTTGATGACATTGGTCATACTTGATGACATTGAGACGCCTCGCTCAACTCGATCACAGAAAACGTTGCCAGATGCAAATGTTTTGTCATAGACTATGTCATGCAGGGGAATCGTTCACCTTCATGAATTCTTGATTGCGTTGAAGAATCAAGAAGATGAAACAGATCGCCGGGAAGTCATTAATGATGATGGTGTATATATGATATACGAGTTATGAATGTTTTACCTAAACAAGTACTCGCAGCGGTGACTAAGTTTTGATACTAGTCATGTTTTATTAAAACAAGATTTTCTGCTTGAGTAGCTTGGAAGGATGAGGAGACAATATGTGTTGATGATGTTAGGAAAAATGTTGTGATGACCATAGACACTCTCTCTGCATCTACCGTTTTGGATTAATTTGGATTTGAACAAATTACTTTTAATCGCTTGTTAGCATGATCATTATAAGTGTGTCTTGCCTCCAGCGAGACAATTATTCATATTTGTCAGTGACAAAATTGTTGTCCCACATTTATGAGTGATATCTTTAATGATCATACACCGATTATGAATGGAGTGTTCTTATATGAATCCAGATGGTAGTAGCTCCAACATTTATAACATTAATGCCAAAGGATACATACTTAGTAATGACACCACATTATTGTGGCACTAACGTTTTAAGTCATGTCAATGTTATATACATTAAGAAGCTCCATTCAGATGGACCTCCAAGTCCTTAGATTTAGATCTTTTGACACTTGCAAAATAACTAAGACACCGTTTTCAGAAAGCGGGCAAATAACTTGTTGAGAATCATGCATGTCAGTGTGTGTGTGAATCAATGAAGTTCTTCAACGTGTAGTGCAAATCATTATTTCGTAACTTCACCAATGATTTGAGTAGATATATGGATATCCACTTAAAGAAATGCTGGTCTGATAAGTTTGATAAGATCAAACAAGTTCGGAGTGAAGTAAGAAAAATAAACTTAACAAGAGAATCAAATTCATGCGATAACAGATCGAGGAAACAAGGATTTGAGTTATAAGTTTGGCATATCACTAGAAGACTTGTGAGAAGAGTTCCACAGATTGCGTCGCATGGAAGAACACCATAGTATTATGGTGTGTTTGGAAGTCGTAATCACACTCTATTGGATAGTATGTGGTAAATAAAATCTCTTATCGAATTATTGTGATTATTGGAGTCATATGGTAGAAACAAAACATTCACGTTAGATAATAGGGAAACCATCTAAATCCATGGAGGCAATACCATATGAGTGATGGCATGGCTTTTAGCCTGGATTGTCGTTTCAGTAATTTAGTGTTTCGATGTGATCAAACCTAAAATGGATAAATCTTTGTAGTATACCTAAAGAATTAGTTGGGTACATGTCTCATGAGAAAAGGCAAAACTGTTGCCGGAATATACCTTGCTAAGAAATAGTTTCTTGTCCAAGGGTATAAGTGGGAAAGAAAGTATAGCAAGACGAAGTTAATGAACTTTCTCTCCAGACCTCAGAGTGGCGCAACGGAAATTGTTTCCGCTTTCGTCCTCCTCAACTGGAAGGAAGCTGAAGATAAAGATCATAATGCTCTGAGCTCATATTAAGACCGTAGGCGTACGAGGTTGTGTTCCGCACTGTGTGGTACGACAATCTTGTTATGAACATCATGTTAATGGAATGTGACAAACCTACGAACTACAAAGAAGCGATGGTGGACCAAAGTCCGAGAAATTGCTATGAGCCACATATAATCCGAGATAAAATCCATGAATGATTACCAAGTGACTGACTTGGGTAAATCTTCTTGATGGCCTCAAGGCCGTTGAGAGTAAATGGAATTTTATGACAAAATAGACGCTGACGGAAAGGCAACCGTCTATAAGGATCGATTTGTCGCAAAACAGTTTCGACAAATTCAAGAATTGACCACAATGATATTCTGTCTCAGGTGGCGATGCCTAAGTCTATTTAGGATTGTTTTAGCAATTACTACAATTTCAAATTGAGAAATTGATAGATGGATAAAGAAACCGTGTTCCCTAATGGCAACATTAAGGAAGAGTTGTAATCGGTACAACGAGTAGGTTTTGTTGATCCTAAGGATGCTAAACATGTATGCAAACTTCAGCAGTCCATTCATGCGCTGAAGCAAGCATATCGGAGCTGGAATCTTCACTTTGATAATGTGATCAAAGGATTTTGGAGTCATCCAAAATAGTTGAAGAAACCTGCATTTACAAAGAAGTGAGTGGGAGCTAAGTAGATTTTCTTGATCTTATATGCGGAAGACATATTTGAGTGGGAGCTAGGTGTCATTCCTTTTATATGTAATGACATATTGAGAATGATACAGATCTTCTAGTAAAGTATAAAGGATCATTTAAGTGATTAAATTTTCTATGAGTGAAGTTAGGAGTATTAGGCATCAGGTCTATAATTTGAATAAATCAAAAAAGGGCTTAATAACATTATGTCGGAATATTTTCCTAGATTAAGATTCTAAAGTGTTTCAGAATAAACCAAGCGAAGAAAAGGTTCTTGCTTGTTGATGACGTGAAATCACACGTTCGTTGGGAGACCCCAAGAGGAAGGTATGAAGCAGTGCAGCAGCAAGTTTTCCCTCAGTATGAAACCAAGGTTATCGAACCAGTAGGAGTAGAAACACTTCAGAAGGTTGTTGGTGGCGGAATATGGCACGGCGCAACACCAGGGAATCCGGCAACCGACGTGGAACCTGCACACAACACAATCAAACTACTTTGCCCCAACGAAACAGGAAGGTTGTCAATCTTCCCGGCTTGCTGTAACAAAGGATTAAACGTATGGTGTGGAAAATAATGTTTAATTGCAGAAAGTAAAAGAGAACAATTGTTTGCAGTTGGTGGTTTTATCAGTGTAAAAGAATGGACCGGGGTCCACAGTTCACTAGTGGTGTCTCTCCATAAAGATAAACGACATGTTGGGTAAACAAATTACAGCTGGGCAATTGATAAAATATTGAGCGCATGACAATGCATATATATGACAAGATGACTACCATGATATTTAATTGGGCATTACGACAAGATACATAGACCGTTATCCAACCGCATCTATGACTAATAATCCACCTTCAGGTTGACATCCGTGTTCCCCGTTGGTATTAAGTTGCAAGCAACGGATAATCGCATTAAGTAATGTGTAATGTAAACAAGTACATATGACCGTGGACATAGCATTGTTAGGTTATCCCTAGTGGCAACAGCACATCCACAACCTTAGACGTTGCTGTCACTCGCCCAGATTACTGGAGACTGAACCCACTATCTAGCATAAATACTCACTCTTGGAGTTACAAGCATCTACTTGGCCAAAGCATCTACTAGTAACGGAAAGCATGCAAGATCATAAATAACATGTAACATAGATTAATAATCAACTTGATCATAGTATTCAATATTCATCGGATCCCAGCAAACACAACATGTAGCATTACAATAAGATGATCTTGATCATGTTAGGCAGCTCACAAGATCTAAACATGATAGCATAAAGTGGAGAGACAACCATCTAGCTACTGCTATGGACCCGTAGTCCAAGGATGAACTACTCACGCATCACTCCGGAGGCAGGCATGGCGATGTAGAGCCCTCCGGTGATGATTCCCCTCTCCGGCAGGGTGCCGGGAAGAGCTTCAGAACCCCCCGAGCTAGGGTTGACGACGGCGGCGCCTCTGGAACTTTTCGTGGAATATGACTCGGGTATTTAGGGTTTTCGCGTCGGGAGGAATAAATAGGCGAAAGGGCGGCGGCTGAGGGCACCCGAGGGGCCCACACGCACCCTCGGCGCGGCAGGAGGTGGGGCCGCGCCGAGCCCTTGTGTGGCCGCCTCCTGGCGCTCCTCCGTCTCCCTTTGGACTCCGTGTACGTGTCGGTGAAATAGGGACCTCCGTTGATTTTCGTCCAATTCCGAGAATATTTCCAGAACAGCTTTTCTGGAATACAAAAACAGCAGAAAACAGGAACTGGCACTGTGGCATCTTGTTAATAGGTTAGTCCCAAAAATGTATAAAAATGATATGAAGTGGATGCAAAACATGTAACAATTGGTATAATATCAACATGGAACATCAAAAATTATAGATACGTTTGAGACGTATCAGCATCCCCAAGCTTAGTTCCTACTCGTCCTCGAGTAGGTAAACGATAAAACAAAATAATTTTTGAAGTGACATGCTACCATCATAATCTTGATCAAATAGTATTGTAAGGCACATGTAAGTGAATGAAGTGATCCAAGTCAATGGTCTATAATTTGCTACCAAATAGATAATGAGTAAACACTGAATCATACAAGCTAAACTTTTCATGAATAGTACTTTGGAGACAATGCATCCACAGGTTTACATAAAGTTAACTCATAAAGCAATAGATTCTAATAAAAGGTATTTAACCAACACAAAGGAAGATTTAAGTTTCAGCATTTGCTTCAACTTTCAACATATTTATCTCATGGATATTGTCAACACAAAGCAATATAATAAGTCCAATATGTAGCATATAACAAATGTTGTACCAAAGTTGACACTAGTGTTTGCTTGTGGAAGATAGAAAGAAGTAGGAAAACTGACTCAACATAAAAGTAAAAGAAAGGCCCTTCGCAGAGGGAAGCAGGGATTAAATCATGTGCTAGAGCTTTTTAGTTTTTGAAATCATATAGAGAGTAAAAATTAAGTTTTGGAGGTGTGTGTTAATTGGTCAACGAATCAGTAGTGGAAAGTACAATATGACCCCGGCCAAACAGACTTTTAAGAGCGGCTCCCATGAAGGACGTTATTTCTACCAGCAAGGCAGATCATCCCTCTTTTCTCTTTTGTTTACACATGCAGATATTTCACTGGTATTATTGCTTGACTGATAAATCAGGGCAAAAATGTGAAGAGAATTAAGCGGTTAAAGTTGTAATTAATTGGGACTGGGCACCCCGTTGCCAGCTCTTTTTGCAAAATTAATAGATAAGCGGATGTATATGCCGCTAGTCTGATGGTAAAGTCTGCTTGACAAGTGACATAAAGACATCCACCACGTCCTCATGAGCTTGGTAAACATTGACACAAAAAGGAGTAGTAACAATTTTGAATAGTTTAAAGGTAGCACATGAAAAATTTACTTGGAGTGGCAAGGAAATACCACATATAGGTAGTTATGGTGGACACAAATGGCATGGATTTTGGCTCAAGGATTTGGATGCACGAGAAGCATTCCCTCTCAGTACAGAGTTTAGGCTAGCAAGGTTATGTAAGCAAACAAGAATATCAACCGGTACACCAAGTTTTATATGACCAACATATTGCAAGCATTATAAGACTTCATACCGTCTTCCTTGTTAACCAAACCCTTTTATTAGAAAATATCTAGACCTTAGAGATACCACCCATGCAAACCAAATTTCAACAAGCTTTACGGTAGTTCTTCACTAATGGGCTTAACTTACATGATGCAAAAATTTAATCATGACCTACTTGTTAACTCAAAACAATTGACAAGTATCAAATTATCCAATTAGTGATCTACAAGAGTATGTAAGTCTTTTCCATTATACCATTTACCACATGCAACATTTTCTGTTCCAACCAAACACCAATCAATTTATTTCAATAACTCTCCAAACAAGTATAAGTGAAGTAAGAGAGTACTTTCTTTAAAAGAACTAATAGCTCTGACAAGAGATACATGAAAACAAGAGCTAAAAGCTTAACAGCGCTAGATATGAATACTCAACAAGTATAAGTGAAGAATAGGAGTATTCTATGAAAAAGCGGAGCGTGTCTCTCTCCCAATCAAGAATGCTAGGATCCAATCAAGTTGATATCAAAATAAAAATAACATACTGAAAATAAAAGCACACAGACGCTCCAAGAAAACACATATGATGTGAAAGAATTAAAATATAGTTTCACTAGAGATGACCTGATAATTTTGACGATGAAGAAGGGGATGCCTTGGGCATCCCCAAGCTTAGACGCTTGAGTCTTCTTGAAATATGCTGGGGAGATCCATGGGAGCCTCCCCAAGCTTAAGCTCTTCACTCTTCTTGATCCTATTATATCACTCCTCTCTTGACCCTTGAAAACTTCCGCCACACCAAACTCAAAGTAAATCTCATTAGAGGGTTAGTGCACAATCAAAAACTCACATGTTCTGTAAGACGCAATATGACCGTTACTTTAAACATTAGCTACTGCCACTGATGTTATGTGAAGCTCTTCCACCCAAAAAAGAATTCCACCCAACACTAGTAAAAGAGAGAATGCAAAATAAAAGACATAATCTGTCTAAAACAGAACAGTCCGCAAAGACGAATTTTTTCGAGGCACTTACGTTGCTCATCGAAAAACTTTGAACTAACGAAAGATGCGTACATACATCAGGATTACGCACAAAAATTTGCAGATTTAAATCACATTTATGATTTATAATTTTATAGTGAACAACAAAAATCTGTTCTGCGCAGCAATCAAAATCTAGCATCATCTTATCATTAGAGACTCTCTTGGCACAACAATGCGAAAAAGTAAAGATACAAAGGAGTTGCTACAGAAGTAAACAACCTCCTTGACTAAAACTGAAAACAAAAGATAATGGGTTCCTCCCAAAAGCGCTTTCTTTAATGCCTTTTAGCTAGGCTAGAAGATTTTAATGATGCTCTCATAAGAATAAGAGTTGAAAAAAAAAGAGCATCAAGAGGCAAATATCAAACACATTTAAGTCTAACACTTTCTATGCAAAGGAATCTTATAACAAAATAAATTATTGAAGCATAAAGCAACTAGCATAGAAAGATGAAACAAATATAACTTCAAAACTTTCAACATAAAGAGAGGTGTTTTAGTGACTTGAAAACTTTACAACCATATTTTCCTCTCTCATAATAACTTTCAGTAGCATCATGAACAAACTCAACAATATAACTATCACATAAAGCATGCTTTTCATGATCTAAAAACACATAATTTTTATTAAGCTCAAAAACAGTGGGGTCATTAAACCCACTTTTGACAATAGCAGTATAATTAATATTATCAGGCAATATAGGACCATCATCAAGAGAATTATCATATATAACAGTAGGGAGTACCATTTTATTTCCTGTTATTTCTTCTTTTATTGAGTCAAGGAATTTGTTTACTTCAAATTTATCAAAAGGAGATATTTCAATAGAATCATGACATTTAACAATATAGCGTTCTTCCTCCTTAGGTAGGCATGGAGGGTAATCATATAATGTAAGAGTTAAAGAGTTACTATCATTAGAAGGTGGATCCTCCTTTTGTCCTTCACTCTCCTCCTTTTTTCATCCAATGAGGCTTCAGTTTCAGCAATTTCTTCTCCCACAGGTTCCTGAAAGGCAACAAGTTGTTCTCGAGAATAAGTTTTCTCAAGAAATTCAGTAATATAGGGATTATCATTGTAATATTCAAGGCAATAACCAAGTATAGCAAAATTCTCAGTTTTATAAGGAGAATCATCATCTTGAATAAAACCAGCAATTTCATAGGCACCCTTAAAAACAACAAATTCTTCAATTTGTTCAAGATTACCAAAGTCATAGTTTCCTTTAGCATAAGCAGCCAAGGTTTCATTATCATTATAATCACATTGGAAAGGGAGGTGTTTATGCCTTCTACAACAAAAAGATTCATTAAAGCAGTAGGATTCATCATAAGTAGAGCACAAGTTCTTAGCAAAATAATTCAATCTACTTAATTGTTCCCATAAATGTACCCCTTTTTTAGAAAAGCGGTATTCCTTATAATAATTTTGTGATCCTCCGTGAACCCACTTAGCCAACACGATTTTGTTTCAAAGAGAGAAGCCATTGATATCAAGTAAACAACTAGACATAATAACAAACCGAAATAAACTAGATGCAGAAATTTAATTTTTTTGTGTTTTTGATATTTAAAAGCAAACAAGATAAAATAAAATAAACTAAGCAAGACAAAAACAAAGTAAAGAGATTGGAAGCGTGAGACTCCCTTTGCAGAAGCCTGCTATCTCCCCGGCAACAGCGCCAGAAAATTATGGCCTGTTGAAGGGGAAGTTAGGAGACTGCTGAACCGAAGTACTTCCACTCCCCAGCAACGGCGCCAGAAAATTAGCTTGATGACGTGAAATCACACGTTCGTTGGGAGACCCCAAGAGGAAGGTATGAAGCAGTGCAGCAGCAAGTTTTCACTCAGTATGAAACCAAGGTTATCGAACCAGTAGGAGTAGAAACACTTCAGAAGGTTGTTGGTGGCGGAATATGGCACGGCGCAACACCAGGGAATCCGGCGACCGACGTGGAACCTGCACACAACACAATCAAACTAATTTGTCCCAACGAAACAGGAAGGTTGTCAATCTTCCCGGCTTGCTGTAACAAAGGATTAAACGTATGGTGTGGAAAATAATGTTTAATTGCAGAAAGTAAAAGAGAACAATTGTTTGCAGTTGGTGGTTTTATCAGTGTAAAAGAATGGATCGGGGTCCACAGTTCACTAGTGGTGTCTCTCCATAAAAATAAACTATTGAGCGCATGCCAATGCATATATATGACAAGATGACTACCATGATATTTAATTGGGCATTACGACAAGATACATAGACCGTTATCAACCGCATCTATGACTAATAATCCACCTTCAGGTTGACATCCGTGTTCCCCGTTGGTATTAAGTTGCAAGCAACGGATAATCGCATTAAGTAATGTGCGTAATGTAAACAAGTACATATGACCGTGGACATAGCATTGTTAGGTTATCCCTAGTGGCAAAAGCACATCCACAACCTTAGACGTTGCTGTCACTCGCCCGGATTACTGGAGACTGAACCCACTATCTAGCATAAATACTCACTCTTGGAGTTACAAGAATCTACTTGGCCAAAACATCTACTAGTAACGGAAAGCATGCAAGATCATAAATAACATGTAACATAGATTAATAATCAACTTGATCATAGTATTCAATATTCATCGGATCCCAGCAAACACAACATGTAGCATTACAATAAGATGATCTTGATCATGTTAGGCAGCTCACAAGATCTAAACATGATAGCATAAAGTGGAGAGATAACCATCTAGCTACTGCTATGGACCCGTAGTCCAAGGATGAACTACTCACGCATCACTCCGGAGGCAGACATGGCGATGTAGAGCCCTCCGGTGATGATTCCCCTCTCCGGCAGGGTGCCGGGAAGACCTTCAGAACCCTTCCGAGCTAGGGTTGACGACGGCGGCGCCTCTGGAAATTTTCGTGGAATATGACTCGGGTATTTAGGGTTTTTGCGTCGGGAGGAATAAATAGGCAAAAGGGCGGCGGCTGAGGGCACCCGAGGGGCCCACACGCACCCTCGGCACGGCAGGAGGTGGGGCCACGCCGAGCCCTTGTGTAGCCGCCTCCTGGCGCTCCTCCGTCTCCCTTTGGACTCCGTGTACGTGTCGGTAAAATAGGGACCTCCGTTGATTTTCATCCAATTCCGAGAATATTTCCAGAACAGCTTTTCTGGAATACAAAAACAACAGAAAACAAGAACTTGCACTGTGGCATCTTGTTAATAGGTTAGTCCCAAAAAATGTATAAAAATGATATGAAGTGGAAGCAAAACATGTAACAATTGGTATAATATCAACATGGAACATCAAAAATTATAGATACGTTTGAGACAAATCACTTGTATGACTAGGTAAAATATTAAGTTTATCTTGGCGTTTCAGCGATAGCTAATGAAAGAAAAGGATGTTCGACATCCTCTATGCCTCAGCCATAGATTCTATCAGACTGAAAGCTCAACTTGGTGTGACCCAAGTTCTTGGTTAAAGAACGAGTTCTAGAGTGATCCCTAGATGGATCAATGTTCAAACATTAAGTATATTCGTCAGTGTCTAAAGAGAACTGAAGATATGTTTTCTGGTATAGGTGAGAGTGAAAAGACAACTTGCCGCAAAAGGGTTACGATGATGCAAGTTATGACACTGACCCATACGATTAGAAATCTCATACATGAGAAGTCCTTTGTTTTGAAGAAAGACATGGTTAGCATGCAAAGTTGCATATGAATGCACTGTCGCATAATCTACATAGGTATAGGAATATATGGCTACTTCAGAAGTAGCAAGTATTGGACTGAGCGGTTTTTCTAAGCATGCGTGGTTCCCCTTAATAGATCTCTTAGACTTTTAAGACCCATGCTACGCAAAATTTTAAGTCTCACTCCATCAACAAACATGTATTTCACCGATATCATAAGATATGTGATGATGTCAAACTAGGTGACATAGAAGTGCTGCAAAGCACATACAGATCTCAATGTGTGAGATCTATTGACTGTATTCCTCTTCCCTGCCATGGAGTTCATAAGTTCTTGGTTAAAGAACGGGTTCTAGAGTGATCCCTGGATGGATCAATGAACAAACGTTAAGTATATTCTTCAGTGTCTTTTTGAGGTCAAGGCATTCGTTTGCCATTCGATTAGGTAGAATAAAAGAGTTTAATTACAGCATGGCCCGGCAAAAAACAAAAGACAGAGAAAGCAAAAGACATGGAGCGGCCAACTAAGCCGCCGCGTCATCTCCAGGGTCCTGTGTGTGCGCGTACGCCCGCTGGTCAATCTCCTCCTTCACTAGGGCGGACACCTCAAAAGTCTGGAGTGCTACATTCTGGAAAACGCGGCGATTCCTTTCCTTCCAAAAGATATTCTTCAGTGTCTAAAGAGAACTGAAGATATGTTTTCTGGCATAGGGTGAGAGTGAAAAGACAACGTGCCGCAAAAGGGTTACGATGATGCAAGTTATGACACTGACCCATACGATTAGAAATCTCATACAGGAGAAGTTCTTTGTTTTGAAGAAAGACATGGTTAGCATGCGAAGTTGCATATGAATGCACTGTCGCATAATCTACATAGGTATAGGAATATATGGCTACTTCAGAAGTAGCAAGTATTGTACTGAGCGGTTTTTCTGAGCATGTGTGGTTCCCCTTAATAGATCTCTTAGACTTTTAAGGCCCATGCTACGCAAAATTTTGAGTCTCACTCCATCAACAAACATGTATTTCAGCGTTATCATAAGATACGGGATGATGTCAAACTAGGTGACATAGAAGTGTTGCAAAGCACATACAGATCTCAATGTGTGAGATCTATTGACTGTATTCCTCTTCCACGAGACAAGCATGCACCAAGTTGCTATAGGTGTTAAGCTTTTACCAAGTTGTAAACTAGATTAAATTGTACTCTAGTGCAAGTGGGAGACTGAAGGAGATATGCCCTAGAGGCAATTAATAAAGACATTTTATTTATCATATCTCGATTGTTCATAATATGTTTTATACCATGCTATAACTGTATTAAGCGGAAACATTAATACACGTGTGGTATGTAAACAACCAGGTCTCTAGTAGCCTCTATTTATCTAGTCCATTGTGCGATTGATGATCGAGGTTTCCCGATCATGTGACATTGATGCCAGTTGACAATGGAGTCATATCATTGGGAGAATGATGTGATGGACACACCCAATATTTGTAGGACGTAGTCATTACGCCTTCGACCGTGAGATCAACTCTAATTGCTATTTCTGAAAGGTACTTTGATTGCATCAAACGTCATATCTTAATAGTGTGACTATAACGGTGTTCCTCTCGGGTATCGGAAGGGAGTATGTTAAGACGAGGGATCAAGAGTGGTATTTGCCAATCCGCATAGCAGGAGAGATACTCTGGGCCCACTCGGTGAGATTACGTAATGAGCTTGCAAGCATGTGACTAGGTCACGAGGACGTAACATCACGGACGAGTAAAGAATAGTGCTGTCGATAACGAGATCAAGCTAGGTATCACGATATCTAAAATCGAGTCTCGGACACACTAAGTATCGCCAAGCAAAAGGTTTAAGGCTCGACGTCTAAGGTTCGAACGACAAAGTTATTCGGATGCACAGGGACTATCATAGCCATCTAGGTCTCCCTGATAGTCATTGATCGGAGAATGGGTCTCGATCATGTATGGAGTATTCTCGAACCGCTAGGGTGACACACTTAAGGGGAGTGACGTTTATTTAGATTGGACGCAGAAGAGAAAATAGAGAAAAGAACACCGGAAGTGTTCCGGGGCATTTCCGATGGAGTTCGGGACATATCCGATGAAGATCGGAGGGCAACGAAATAGTTTTCGGAGCCGGAATAAATTAGATAATATGTATTTAATATTAATTAGTTGAATTAATGATTAAATATATTTTATTTATTTTTGGATTTATTGGCAGCCCCAACTCTAAATGGGCCTAATTTTGGAAGAAAGGCTCATAGGGGGGGAACTCCCCCCCCCCCCCCCCCAAGTGGGGCGCACCATGGGAGGTGGCCGGATGGGCCACAAGGGGCCCATCCAGGGCCGGCGCACCACCCTTGGCCGAATTGGCCATGTGGGAATAGTCCCACATGGCTAAGCCAAGGGGTGTTGCAGCCCTCCTCCTCCTATAAATATAGGTGCCCCCATGCCTTGGAAATACACCAGAAATTCCTCTCTCTCTCTCTCTCTCTCACCTTGAGCGTGACTCCGCAATTGGGGTAGCGCTTGGGTTGAGGTTTTCTCCACCATACGCACACCGCCGTGCTGCTGGTCTTCGGTCCAAGTCTTCTACTTCCGCTGCTCGGCTGGATCGGAGCCCGGAGGTCGTCATCTTCACCGTACGTGTGTGAAGCCCTGCGAGGCGGCACGCTTGTGGCGCTAGGAGGTGTTCGTCTTCACGACCTTGAGGACGGCTACGTCGGCTTCGTCAACAACGCCTGTGCGGGGGCGTAATTCCCGCTTTTCGGTCTACAAGGGTATGTATATCGATCTCCTCTGTTATAGTATATCTGCATAGTTATAGATTCTGGCTAGATTAAGGTTATCGTTGTTAGGATTTTTTTTGTTTTCTGCCTACGATCCCCTTCAGTTGTAAGGGTGTTTCTAAATGCTACAAGTGTGTATCGTTTTTGTGGTGTAAGCACGCATAAAATGTTGCAATGATGCTTGTGGGTATGCTGCGAAATAATTTTTCCATTTTTGCAAATGATTTTGTGCGATGCTGTGTACGTAGTACACATTCGTTGGATGCGTTTTTTTTGTTGCAAACGATGACGGTTTCCAACATTTTACTGCTACCGATGAGGATTTGTTCCATGCATTATGTTTTTTTACTACATGGGTGCATTTAAAATGCTGCAATATTTTTTAACGACTTTTAGTGACCGTGGGAAAAATGCTGCAATCGCTATTGTATATACACAGGTAAATTATTACCAGTGGAGGGTTTTGTTTATACCAAAGTTCAATGTTTCATGCTGCATCAAGTCAAACACTTTATACAAGTCAACCAATAAAAAGTGTTTTGCTTATTCAACAAGATTTAACAAAGAAACTTCAATATATTGTTAGACATTATTATAATGTGACGTCCAAAACGTCTACACGAATAATCATGCACAAATAGCTAAAGAGGCAACCGAATATGGCATATAGAACACACCCTACATAACACAATCGTGGACTACTTTTACAAGCCACTACTTAATCCAAATGTTCTTCAAGTGCTGAAAAGATTAGAAAAAGGTTTTTTACCCTATAGATGACCTCACAGGCTTAAGGCACTTCAACAACGCCTTCTGTAAGAGCATGTTGGACATACAATTTTTCATCAAAGATCACCCCAGAACAAGGCATACGAGATGATTCATATATAGTTGACATTTAAATATCTACAAGATTATATAATTAAGAACGGAGGGAGTACTAATCGAAGATCCTACACTAGAGTTGTCTTGATGCTTAGACTTACAAACTCTATAACAAACTTCTTATTTCTTCTAATACATAACCAGCGTACCGACCTATTCATTGTGGAAAGCTAATCAACCCTCTATCTTGATCATCACCACAAAGTACAAACCAATTGTTGGCACCAATATCCTTTCCTCAAACATTTTTCTTCCGCTCATTGTCGTCTAATGATTTCTTGTTACCTCAATAAAACTTGCAATCCAATCACTCTTAAACCACTTGTATTTACTCGATGACATTACACTTGATTTATCTTCTCTCTCCTCCCACCACATTGAATCCAATGATCACCATTTTCACCTTGTTCACCATTCTCCACAACAAATCTTGAAATGGCATTGCAAGTCCACCTTCACCACCTTCTTCACCATGTATTTCACCATATGTTTGGTTGGGTCTTGTATTCTCTTTTATTCGATAACATGTTAAGGATGTTGACTTTCTTCTAGTGGGAAGGATGGCGTCAACTCGAAGCTCCCTAAACTATGATGATCACAAATACTTGCTCCGTCCCAAATTACAAGTCGTTTTACTAGACTAAAATAGCCTACCAGTACCGGAAATACGTTTTGGATCTCGGGCACCAGTGCTCCTGGTGCCTTTTTAAACTTTATTCTTTTGCCAAAAAATCACAAAAAAAATCACACAGGTAGTAGTCTACATGTGTGCTTAACTCATAAATTTGCAAAAAATAATTCGAAATAATTTGACCTGTGCAAAAATAAGAAATCTGGTCATGTTTGCACGTTCTTGAATTTGCTTTGTTGACTGCTGATATTTGTTATTTTCACACAGCCTGCAAATATTAACATTTTTTTTTGCAAATTTTTCCTATGGTAATGAACATTCAAATCTACATGCATGATTTTTTTCAGAATTTTATGTGTAACAACAATTTTTTGAAAAAAAAAATTGGGGCACCAGGAGCACTGGTGCCCGGGAGCCAAACCTCCCCTCCCCTACCAGTACGTCTTATAGTCTGAGACAGTACAAGTGTATGTATATAAAAGAAAAAGAGAAAAATTCAGTGTTAGTCATTGAAGTTGAGCCGTGGTCTCACTTTGGTCACTGAGATTTCGAATACCCAAAATACGGTCACCGAAGTTGGTTAAGTGACTCAATATGGTCACTGCTACGATTTGGCATACGTATTTTGCTTAGCTGGCATACGATTGACCGATTTGACCGCCACATGGCACTAATTGACTATTCTACGTGGCAAAGTGTTTTGTAGAATTACGAAACAACCCCTAATACTTCTAGCTGTGAGCATTAATTGACTATCTGCAGTGAGCGCGTTGAGAACGGCGTAGATGAGCAAGCTCGCGTAGCTGCTCAGCGCCATGGCGAGCAGCGTCTTAAGGACGTGCACATGCTCTTCATCCACACGAGCGCTTTGTTGTAGAAGAACTCTAGCAGCCCGATGTAGCAGAAGTGCAGAACACATCCGCGGTGGCGAGCACGTACTGCGACATGTTCCACACAATGCTGATGAACTCCTCGCTCCCGCCCATGTCTGGTATCCTCATGTCGACCAGTGGCGCGACGGCCATGGCGCACGCCATGGCCCATGACTCCATGAGCAGTCGGCCGGCGCCCATCCGTTGCAGCTGAGACGGCCGCTTGGTGGGGAGAAGCTCCTACATGCCGGCATGGTTACCGAGTTGTAGACGAGCACCCACACGAGGACGCAGACAACCTCAAATGACACATTGGACGCGCTCAGGACGGTGAGTGACATGATGCGCATGTCCATTGTACTGCCCTGTGGCACGAACATGATGTTGAGCTATACGTACGCCGCCGGCAAAACAATGCTCGTCGCCCCGATCGGAAACGCTCGCATCAGGATGAACTCCACCGCATGCGTCACTGTGCAGAGCTTCCGCAGCCCCGCCATGGCGGCGTCGGCATCCCACGGAACGCCAGCACCACCAGCTCCGCGTACGGCACTGCCGTGTCACAGAATACGAACGCCTGCGCCGTATACGCGTTCTCGACCTCTGAAACAATACCACCATGTTGCGCAGTTGAAGAACTTTAGAACGCAAGCGACGTTGGGTTCACGCCATTGTCGGCACGGCGCTCGTTCCTGTCGCCATAGACCTCGCCAAGACACGACGCCATGTCCAATCGCTTCACCTCGCTCATCTTAGTCCCTCTGCCTAAGGAATTAAGCTGTGGTATCCGAAATCGACCGATTAGCCATCGTCTTCCTCCACTCCGGTAGGTCGTCGCCGCGCCATCGATCTCCTACGCCCCCTTGTCCCGATCCTCCTCTGTAGACTGTAGTTCCTCTCTGTTCCACAGCTATCCCCAGGCTGCCGGTGCTACCCCAATTCGGAGCGTGCACATATGACAACGCGCCGTCAGGGCTGGGTAGCACCCGAAAGGGGGAGGCCGGCAGGAGAGCCACGCTGCTCGCGCTCCCGGATGCCGATGCCTGCGCTCGTCACCACGACGCGACCGTACGCCCGCAGCGAGCAAAAGTGAGCCCATGGGCGCGGCAGTTTTGTACTGGCCCCTCTGACCCAAACGAGCCAAAAACCAGAGGAGACCGAATCGCTCGCTTCTTTCTCTCCCCCCACGGCGGCGGCGACCGGTCACCTGCAGCGCCGCGGCTCTCTAAGCGGCGCTGACGCCGGCACCGGAGCAGCGGACGACGACGCATCCTTTAGCGAGGCGATGGAATCGAAGTGTTGTGCCTCGTCGTAGGCCTCCTTGGCACAGCCGATGGAGAGGTCCGGCGAGGAAGGAGCCGGCCGCGAGCGGTCCACCGCGAGTGGCTAAACATCAGAGTATATTCAGTATATGGAGGAGATCTGAGGAGCAGCAGCAAGCAGCGTCGTCGAGTAGAGCTGTGGACGGAGGGGCGCAGCTGGCCAGCGGCGCTCGGCAGCCGGCGGCGTGGAAGAGAAGAAGTAGGGTTGTTTCGTAATTCTACATAACACTTTGCCACGTAGAATAGTCAGTTAGTGCCATGTGGCGGTCAAATTGGTCAATCGTATGCCAGCTAAGCAAAATACGTATGCCAAATCGTAGCAGTGGCCATATTGAGTCACTTAAGCAACTTCGGTGACCGTATTTAGAGTATTCGGAATCTCAGTGACCAAAGTGAGACCACGGCTCAATTTCAGTGACTAACGCTGAATTTTTCTCAAAGAAAAAAACTGCCGAATGTTCGTTAGCTGAACAGAACTGTGGAACGCTTGACCACAAGGTGGAGAAGAAGCAAGGAGCGTTTCCCTTGGGAGTGCGCCACGTTTCACACCCTTCTTCCCCGAGCCGCGTCAAACAAAAATAACCTCGTGCGAGCTCTGTCTCTCTCTCCCCACCTGGCGAGGCCTCCTCCCCCTCTCTCCTCTCCGCTCGCCAATTCCTTCACCATCTACCCCCACCCCCGCGGCCACCGGAATCCGCCGCCACCGACGGCGAATCCGCGGCGCCCGCCCCGCGAATCCGGGCCGCCCGCGCCGCCCAGATCCACCCCCCCGCGGCGCCCCCGGATGTCATGAGCCGCCCCCATTTGCCCCAAAACAACGCCTTTCCGCGCACGAATGGGTTCTTGGACGGCGGGGCCCGCCGCCTCTGCGAGATCGAGGAGGCGGACGCCGCGGCCACCGTAGCCGTCGAGCAGTCCTGGTCGGGGTCGCCGTCGCAGTCCACGTCCCCGTTGTCGGCCTCCTCGCTGCCCATGTCCTCCTGCGGCCAGTACATGCTGCACCGGGTCGGCAAGTTCGACACCCTCGCCGGCGTCGCCATCAAGTATGGCGTCGAGGTAATGCCAGAGAGGATATAAAACTAAAGTGTTTAACAGACTTCTAGCTGGTTTAGGTAGAATGCCAGTTCTGTTGTGTGTCGGTG
This sequence comes from Poa pratensis, assembly GCA_947311845.1. NCBI lineage: Eukaryota > Viridiplantae > Streptophyta > Magnoliopsida > Poales > Poaceae > Poa > Poa pratensis. The sequence goes on from CAMZMU010000038.1 coordinate 5,881,362, forward strand.
ATAATACAGTTCTGATTGATTTTAATTATGTCGATGATGCGTAGGTAGCCGATATCAAGAGGCTGAATAGCCTCTCGACTGACCTCCAGATGTTTGGGCACAAGACGCTGCGGATTCCGCTCCCTGGAAGGCATCCTCCTTCGCCTTTCCAGCAGAATGGTTCATACGACTGCGATGACAGGTACTACATAGAATGCTAACTTTGCATTCGCATTTTAAGCTTTTTTCCTTCTTGCGGAAAAGCGCCAGCATGTTACTTAAACCATGCCACTAGTGAGTTGACATGTTGTTGTGCTGCAAATAAAACACATGTTCAGCTTAGTGTTGTGCATATCGACAGCCAAGAATTATTACAACATAGCCTGTTCAGATGCGTAGAAGGATCAAATGGGTAATAGTGCATTGGGTATGGGTAATACTGCATTGGGTTTGTGCTCTGGTCAAGGTGGTTGAGGATTGGCTATGAACTACTTATATTATGTCTGTGAAATTGTTAGCGTTACACTAAGCTGGAATGGTAGTCTCGTGCAAAGTTATCTTATTGCCTGGACCATGTCTCTTTTATCAAACCATTTTTCTCTTTGGTTATCCTTTGGTTACAAAGTTATCCTTTGGTTACAAACTCAAAATGCTGCCAGAGTTACTACCTTTTGCCTGGACCATGTCTCTTTTATCAAACCATTTTTGCTTTCTCATAAAGCTTTTCCTTCACGAACACACGACTTTATATTTTGTATATTTCACTTATTTGGAGCTTCCTATTTGAAGCGAATGTATGCATGTTTCCGTAAGTTGTGATCTCGTAGTGGGAGGAGTTTGACTACAAATTTTATCGTTAGCCAATTTCTCTCACAATGTGCAGCTAATCAGTTTGGCTGTTACATAACTTCAGAATTTTGGATTGTCAGTGCACGAAGGGATGATTACATTTATATATTGGCAGTAGTTGCCTGTGTTGTCATGTCCAGCAGTTCATCGAGTGACCATATTGAACATATGTTACGCTTACACATGAATAGCCTTGGAGGTAGGGAAATGGGAAAAACACATTTTGATAAACCTGTGAAAAGGTCTCAAACTTTCGATCATCTTGTGCTTACTGGCCATATTTCTGTCCTTTTGACCAAGGCGTGTAGATTCTGAACACCTTCTAAAATTAGTTCAAGAAAATGACACACGCTTTCGATGATCATGAAGTGCTTTTGATAAATTCGACTACACTAGAGCGTCGTCCATGGTTTCTCTTATGGATTTTAATATTCCGTTCTAGTTGTTCATCGCAAATGACTCTTGTTTCTGCCTTTTATATGTTACAACACTTAACAAACTAACTATACTTGCTATGGTTTCTATTCTTACCGTTAAGACTTGTTGGCTGGGTCTAATTTATATGTTACCAGGTATAACATTCACGGTATAATATTATTTCAGGGAATGTACTCCACGGCGCCTTCATGAGGATCTATTGGATTCAGTTTTGAGAACACCGAGACACAAAGCTTCACCAGCGATGAGCCTTTTGCAGGGATACTATGGTCTCACACCACCTCCAAAGAGGGATCCAACGCATGAAGGCACTGAGATGGCAGTATATGGAAAAGGCAAATCAGTTTCCTTGATTGATGAGCCGTGGTCTGCAGAGACACCAAATCCTAACATGTTCCTGTTTGAGCATAGGAATGCCAGAAGCCCAGCAATAGGTTCTGTCATGAATGGTGAGTCCGAGGAGAATGGAGACAGCGAAAGGCCAGTAAGGCGGCGCCAGAAAGCTGACGGGGAGTTGTTACTTAGGGAGGAAAATGGTAGTGCTTTATTGTCAAGGGCTGGGAAAGGCCTTGCATTGAGGCCAAAGGCGGGCAGTCGATCAGATATGAACAAGAGCCATCAGAATCTTATTGCTATGATGGAGCCTTCATTCGACGATGGGCTTCAAACCGTAAAGAAATCGTCTAGCACTCCCGAGTTCCAGGAGCCAGAGAGCAACAGCAGCTCCTCCATATGGTCAGCCAGCAATTGGAGCTTAAAACCAGACGGTTTCACCCTCCCTCTTTTCGACAACATTCCGAAGCCAATCTCTGCTTGGAAAAACAAGGCAGCCCGAGATTAGCAGTTTTCCAATCTCTTGGCTGTTCACCTGATTCTTACCCTGATCTCTGGCATGTTAGCCTGTGGACGGGCTTGATCATCAGGTCGGCTCCGGTCCTCCCAGGTACAGAAGTCAGGCAGGACCTTGATTGGTTCGTCCTGGTAGGCGCGACACGGAGAAGATCAGGGCGCACCCAGTCTTCCACAACGCGGAGATGATGCCAAGGTCAGCGTCCGATCTGCATGGTTTCTCATGCTGTATATTCGAGATGTTGCACCTGCGTTGGGTAGAGGCGTTACCTTTCTTCACATAAATTACAGATGACACCGAGCCTTGGGTATTCGAGGGTATTCTTTTGTACACATTGGAGATAATGTAGGATCAATAGGCAGGCTATATGTTGTATGTGTGACCCATACACTAATATATAGAAAAATTGGTCTTATTCAACTTGCATGATGAGTTTTGCGTGTGTTAGCTGCTGCTCAGTCACAATAAAATGTTGTCATTTCGGTACTGTTCTGTGTTTGCTGTTCTGAGTTTGTAATCGAGCTGGTTTGGATTTCCTGTTTGTGACGCCAGGATTGTGATGAAATTCTCGGAAATTGAACTGTGTGAAATTAGGTCTAGAGCAATCCCATGTTCAAACTTTTTTCAAGAACATGCAAGGGAGTCTTTGCATTAAGATTGGAAAAGAGAGTTTATGTACATGACATGTTCAAACTCAAAGTGCATTTCTCCCAACATTTTTTTGAACAGGGAATGGCCATGAAGGGCCAGATGCTGCATTAATAAAGGGCGGTGGAGGTACATTTTACATAGAGAACCCTCTAAAAGATAGAAATTACAGTCTCGTCCTTGCCTTTGGCAAATAGGACCCTACAAAAAATCTGAAATGTGATCAAGTCCAGCACCACCGATCTCGTGTCGAGGCTTCGGCCAACAAGTCCGTTGTTGGGGATTGTATCACTTGGCACGAAGCAACCAAAGAACGTTGCGCTATTGGAGCCGAATAGCCTCCCAATTGCCACGCCGGGTGAGAGGTTAGATATGAGTTGATGCTGAAAAAGGATCCAACGCCAGGCTCCGAGCAGCCGCCTTTCGGCTATAATGGTCGACAACTGGACATCATGAAGCTGTTGATGCGTCGTCAAGGATCCGCTCCCGGAATGAGCAACAACCGAACTTCCCCACCATGCAACCCACCTAAGCTATGCTCCTTCTCTCCCATCCTCCACCTCCTTTATGGCCAGAAAAGAGAGTGAGCCACATATATGAGTGGACCCACACGCCCCGAGACCGTGAGCTTATTGGGGGAGGAGCTCGGGCTAGACTCGGTCTTCACCTCCGTCCAACATGAAACCAGATCTTCCACATCCCAACACCGTCTGCCGGTGCCGAGGACGACATCACACCATTTGCCACATGGGACAACACAATGCTAAACCTAACCCTAGAGCTAAGTTGTACAGTAGGGGCCAGACCTCCTCCCCCCGCCCCCACTCCGGCGACTGCCGCATGGAGGAGAGAGGGAGAAGAGCCGGAGAGGGGGATGGTGCTTCATCGACACCGTTGCTTCGCGAAAATTTGTCCCAACTCAAAATAAGAAGGAGAATGCAACATTCATCCGATTGGCATGGTGCTGTGGAGCAAGATCCTGCTGCAGGCAAAGAAGCACTTGCAATCACATATGAAATTCCTGCAAAATTAGTTCATTTAGGTATAAAGGCATATCTATGTTCAAACTCAAAATGCATTTTCTCCCAACAGAAAAAAAAGTAAAAAAAGAGAGTAAAGGTTCGGGGCATTCATCCGATTGGCATGATGGGCTTAAAGAATTTAGGAGAACATGCTTCTGACAAGACAACCCCACCGCGGTCAGCAGCCCAGAAGGAGTCTTCCCGAACCTCCATCACAACAGTTTGCCTCCTTCCTCCCCCAAACCAAAACATCCTCCGCGCCAACGAACGCAACCCACAACCACGTTCTTCCTCACGCACTTCGCCTTCTCCCCTCCCCTCCCCTCCCACCCCCGCCGATTTATATGCACAGCTGGGCTACAGACATGCGCTTCCCCACCTCCGCCTCGCACCGAACCCCACCCCCATGGCCGACCGCGAGGACTCCATCCCCCCGCCGCCGCCGCTTCCCCCGCCGCGCCGTCCCCACAAGCAGCTCCAGCCGAGAAGGTCGCCATTTTCCTCCCCCACAGCCCTGAATTGCTATCTCGCGCCGCGGGTTTCTGGCGTCTGCATTTCTGTAGAGCTGACTCCGTCCCGTGTACTCCGGTGCAGGTATCAGGTGGAGGTGTTCGAGGCCGCGCTGCAGCCTGCAGGGGAACACCATCGCGGTGCTCGACACCGGCTCCGGGAAGACCATGGTCGCCGTCATGCTCGCGCGCGAGCACGTGCGCCGCGTGCGCGCCGGGGAGGCGCCGCGCCGGATCGTGCTGTTCCTCGCGCCCACCGTCCACCTAGTCCACCAGGTGCGCCACTCGAGCCACCATTCCTGAACCACCGAAGCCTTTTTCTCTCTTGGCGGCATGTACAGTGGACGTGCTGTTCTGATCCTTTGCTGCCTGGTTTGCTCTGCGGTGCAGCAATTCGAGGTCATTCGGGAGTACACGGACCTCGACGCCACCGAGTGCTATGGAGCGTCGGGGGTCGCCGAGTGGACTACCGAGCGCTGGAAGGAGGAAGTCGGGAGCAAGGAGGTAACTCCTGTCGTTCCTGTGCCTACGCCGTGCTTGAGACGATTGTTGTTTCATTGGGATGTATACATTGAGTTGCACACTTACCGTGCCCACCAAGTGCTTGACAAATGACTTCTTCACAACAAACTAACACTCTTGTTTGTGCCTTTGTGGGTGGCAGCTGTTTTGAATCTTATGTAGACTGAGGCCATTGTTTTTTACTATTCATTGTTAGTGATTAGTGTGAGGGTTGTCGACTGAAGCTATTTTCTGAAGGACCCTGCCTATGAAAAAGCGGTCAGGACACCTAGATTTCCTGTCAGTAGCTTTCTTGTTCAGTTTCGTGGATACCGTAGTTATTCCTATGATTTTTTCTATCGACTGTATTGTGCTTATCATGCATCCTGTTGCTGTCGTGTAACATGAATTTTCCTTGAACAATGCAGATTGCTGTTATGACGCCACAGATATTGTTGGATGCTCTGAGGCATGCCTTTGTAACAATGAGTGCAGTGAGCTTGCTAATATTTGATGAGTGCCATCGTGCCTGTGGAAACCACCCATATACACGAATAATGAAGGTAATGTGGTTTTCAAGTTATTTTTCTTGTTTTGACAACATCAGCACATAAGCTTTGGCTTGCTTTTCATGCAGATTTTTTGAGAGTTTGCTTAGGAGAACAGTATTTTCTAATAGTCTGACATGTCGAATTTGCTAATGCTTTGTATCTCTCTTGGGTTTGAAGGAATTTTACCTTGGCTCTCAGTGGAGGCCAGCTGTATTTGGAATGACAGCATCTCCTGTTGCTACTAAAGGCAAGAATTCTACACATGACTGTTCCTTTCGTTGTATCCTCGCTGATTTATCTTCCGTCAATAGTCTCAGCAAATTAACATTATTTGGTTCTTCAAATCAGCATGTTGTATGACTGTCATGTACCATGTCCATGTGTAGTCGTCTTGTCTTCTGCATCACAAGATCATGCATTTCTGAAAGTGTGATAATCTCTCTTGTGCCAACAGTGCTCTACTGCTCTGCTCTATAAATTGCAGTTAGCAACGTGTGCATGATTGCTTTCTGTTTGATCTTGATGACTGGCAACACAACTTGTGCTTTACATGTTCTTGTGTTTGTTTTCATTTTGACTAAAAGGAAACTGATGCCTGCTATTCATCCTACTTGAAGACACTTTCAACTTGGGACAAATTTATGAAATCAAAATTATTTCTTCTCTAGGATGATTTCTTAGATGCTGAATTTTATAGCGCTGTCCCCTCGCTCATTATCTATTATATTACTACCTTCTATTTATTTCCGATAAAAATAAGTGCAAAAAATTCATCCTTTTCAGGCACTTCCACAGTACAAGATTGTGAGGCACACATTGCTCAACTTGAACTTACATTGGATGCTAGGGTAATATCACCATCCAGTACTTCTTTCACTTCGAATTTTATTTGAGCCTTTGGAAATGGAAACCCATTTTGCACTAACAAATAGCATCCATATCTTACATTCCATTCCAGGTATACATCATAAAAGATCGAAGTGAACTTGAGAGCTTTTCCCCTCCTGCAACAATTGTAAACAAATTCTATGATGCTTACTTGATTGATTTTGAAGATCTGAAATCAAAGCTACAGACATTGTATGAAGAGGTGATTTAACTTAACTATATTTTGCCTCATACATAAGATACATCTATTATTTGGAGTAGCCACACCTAGAACACCTTGTATTTTTCCTTTTGCATCTATATTATTGTATTAATGTTAATTTGTTAAAAACTTTGCATTTTTGGGCAGTTTGATGCTTTGTTGGTTAGTCTGCAAGAATCATCGCCAAATAAATTTGAAGACACCAATAACATATTAGAGACATCAAGAAAGACCTTGTCGAGATGCCATGGGAAGATATTTTACAGCCTAAATTATCTTGGTCCAATCATCACCGCCGAGGTATTGTAATGTCTAGTCAATAGTTAATGTACGTGTAGCTCCACTAAATTTTCTTGTAAGAGTCATACAGTGGTCATTGTGCTATTCCTGATCTAGTTTTTTTAGTAGTATTCACATAAGTTCCAGTTTCCTACTGAAGTTATTCAAACTTTTTTTGCACATGTGTAGATTATTGCTAGTGGCATATTCCTAGCTGACAGACTGTCACAATATTCCATAAGTTCAGGAATTGCTGATAAGATATCTGAATTAGCAATTATGAATGTAACTTCTACCTAACTTTAAGAAGATGAGCTGCTTTGCATGGTCATATGTTTTTTCTGATTATGGGGAAATTCTGCATTGATCTGCTGTACATTTTGAGGGAAGAAATGCTGCATCATGAACAAATATATCAGCGATTTAGCTACTATCATTTTCCTCACAATGGAGAAGTGCATTTCCTAGCATTATGCACCGTTGAGATCATACCCAAACCTTGCTGAAAACAATGAAGTAAATGGACTGTTGAATTACCAGCATTTTCATGCACTTTGGTGCATGCTCGAGAATTGCCAGCATTGTTGGTTAAAAATCGAATATAATCTTAATTAAATATAGGTTGCATGTGAGAAGAAGCTCGAGTCTACTAAAGTTTCAATAGTACTATTATCCTAATCAACGTGCAAACTTATTTCTACTGTACCATTTTTTTTTCTGTGAGTTGACCATTACACTTGGAGCTATTTTTCTCTGTAAACACATTAAAACTGTCAACTAAGAGACCCACAAAGGCAAACATAAATAAATATGGACACCCCATTAACAATTGCTTTCACATACTCCCTCCGTTTTTAAATATAAGATGTTTTAGGTGTTCCACATATTGTCTAGATGCATACTAAAATGAGTGAACATACACACTACAATGTGTCTAGATACATTTGTATACATACGAATGTGGACAAATGCTAAAATATCTTATATTTAAAAACAGAGGGAGTAAATAGTAACATGACTGACTGAAGGTGTTAGATGTGGCAAAATAACCTAGTTAGAATTCGGACAGAACAATTTAGTTGAGGTAGTTGTTGAACTATCTGAGCAACAACTGAAGGTGATCTGTTTCGTGGTACAGTTTGCTTCTATGACATGTTACGAAAATTCAGGAAGAAACCATACATGGAGATGTGTTGGGAAAATTGTTAGCATTTGTCAATTTGCTTGTGCTCTAACATATAAGTTCCAGATCTGTAATAAAAAGTTTGTGGTACAACCATTTTCCCTTGCGTGTGACAGACTGACAGTTATGCAACTTTTTATTATATTTTTTGTTTCCTATATGAAAGAGTGTGTTGTTTGTTTCTGGAAAACAAATTGAGTATTGCTTTGTTAATAGGTAGTGAAGATATATAATGAAAGCACTAAGACACTTGGTGATTCTGAAGATTGCCTCTTCTCTAAAGCTAGCTTCAACCTACACGAGTCTTATTTTAAAGAAGCTTTATATTTGATAGAGGAAGTTTTGCCACAAGGTATGGCTCCAGCGAACATACACCAGTTACATGTATTGTATCTTACTGTTTTCACTTGCTACCACCGTGCCACACCCAAATTGTATACAGGGAGGATCTGCAGTATCTTTCTATTTACAAAGGGTAGGCGATAAGATAATTTTCAAGACAAATTAGGACCGCATTAAGATCCTATGAACCTTGAGATAAGTTGTCTTTGTATTGGTATTTCTGCATAGTATATCTCGAAATAATCATGCTTCTATGCAATCCTCTAATTTTGCACACTCTAATACCTATAGAGGTGAGCTATGAGGAGGTATCTGCTTTTTGCATAATTTCTAAAGCAAATAGCCAAATAGAGAGTTAAGTAGTGATCTTCGACCATTTTTATCAGCCATGTGTGCTACATATATACTGTTCATTATTTTTGGTTGAATGAGAAGCACTTCTCATTGTGTGAATGTGTATAAATCTCTAGTTTCTCAATGCACCTATTGTTTGTTTGCATGCATTCTGATTTCTGAGGCATTGCGTTGATATATCACTAGATTGCTAGCAGCTTGAAAACTACAAGTTCGTGCATTGATAGTTTCTAATTATAATTCTGCTGATGTAATTGCGTAATAGGTTATGATGAACTAATAAAATCAGAATCTGATTCTGCGCATTTAAGTAAAAGGGGATACATTTCGTCAAAAGTGGATGCACTAATCAACATTTTTAAATCATTTGGGTAAAGCCATATTCTTCTCAACATGCTTTGTTTTGCCCATTTTTGGTCTTCTGTTGACAAACTTTTTGTTATACATGCTTGTTTTCTTCACAGGTCATCAAACGAAGTGATCTGCCTAATTTTTGTAGATAGAATTATGACAGCTAAAGCTGTTGAGAAGTTCATGAGAGGAATTGTAAATTTCTCTAGTTTTTCAATTTCTTACTTGACTGGAGGGAATACGTCAAAAGATTCTCTGAGCCCAGCAGTGCAGAGATTTACTCTGGATTTGTTTCGAGCTGGAAAGGTATTCTATTTAAATTGCAACTGTTGATTTAAACAGGACTCCAAATGGTATATTAATTCCAGGTCAATTTCTAGGTAAACTTGCTTTTCACCACAGATGTGACAGAAGAGGGTATTGATGTACCAAACTGTTCTTATGTCATACGCTTCGATCTGCCCAGAACTGTTTGTAGCTACGTCCAATCTCGTGGTCGTGCCAGAAGGAGCAGCTCAAATTACATTCTTATGATTGAGAGGTACAGTGATTGTCGCACTTCATAAATTGCATGTTGGTATAGCTTATTTAGCTTCAGAAAAAGTTTATTTGGCCACCATTTACTCTTCAATTCCCACATATTATGTGCATAGATTGGATACAAGCTATGCTTTATAATCAATTATATATCTGGAAAAGTAAAGGATATGCTCTTTGCATAATTTGGTTTGCTTTAACGGTATGTTTTGTCAAGCAGAAGTGCAAGTTCCTAGTCCAGAAATTGCTGAATCCTGATCTTGTCTGCTAAAAACTGTTACAACCATGTCTAAACATTTATTTCATAATTTTCTTGACTATCTTTTCAACTTCTGATCTTTCACATGGAATTTTCAGGGGAAACATGGAGCAGCAGGAACACATATTCCGTATAATACAGACTGAGTACTATATTAAACATTTTGCTCTTTATAGAAGCCCCAATGTTCCGTCCTCTGATTCTCCTATGCAAGAGAAGTATGCATACCATGTTGATTCAACAGGAGCAACTATAACCGCAGACTGCTGTGTCAACCTAATTCGTAAATACTGTGAGAAACTTCCTAAAGATAGGTACACACATGCTCTACCATTTCTAGCTTTTTGTTGTTCTGTTGGTTTACTTGGCATTGCACCTCATGTGTAATCATCGAACATGCTGGTGTGTTAATACTCATGAACTGTCCGGACCCAGTTCAGTGGATAGCATGTGGGTGGAAAAGTTGGTTAATTTGAGTGTCACTCAAAGCAAAAAACTATTCCTCCTACTCCCCAATGCAGGATCTTACTGTCTTTGGTTAGATAGAAGTGATTAATCACTGTAGCATTTCTGCAGGTATTACATGCCGAAGCCTTTCTTTGAAGTGTATGTCGAAGATGGATCATATCAATGTACCTTGACTCTACCTCCAAATGCGGCATTTCCAAGGATAGTTGGCCCCTTATGCAGTACATGTAATTTAGCCAAGCAGCTTGTATCCCTAGAGGCGTGCAAGAAACTGCATCAGCTGGGAGAACTTAATGATCATCTTGTTGTACCTTTGATTGAAGAACCTATGGACAATGATATTGCTTTAACCGATGGGAAACTCATTTCCGGACCAGGTATGTGCATAACATTATTTAGTCTTTACTTATGTTAAGTTTTTCTTTAGAGAAAAACGTTTCTTGCTCTACTTTTCCATTTTATTGCACCTATCGATTTTATATACTTCAAAATAACAATGCATCAGAATAAGACTAGGCTTGCCAACTTGTCAGACATCCTTGAACCTTGTGCAACTAATGCTATGTGGTTACTCTGCACGTGCATGAGGTTGTCTTCTGACATGTTTATTGAAGGCTTGAAACAAATACTCCCTCCGATCCCAATTAAGTGTCATACCTGTGCTAATAAGTTGTACATCTTCTGACATGTTTATTGAAGGCTTGAAACAAATACTCCCTCCGATCCCAATTAAGTGTCATACCTGTGCTAATAAGTTGTACATGCTTAGCTATTTTGCCACGACACTTAATCCGGACCGAAGGGAGTATGAAATATCTTCAACTGTTGAGATCTTCTGACCTTACATAGTTACTTTACCATTTGATCTTAGTGGTGTTATTACTTTGCATACTGCTGTCTGTAACTGTACTGTAACAGTCTCAACAGAAATCCCTTGTTCCCGAACTGTTTGAGTGCTTCTCTCGTTGTAGATGATTATTTTTTCATTGCTATTTTCTAATTTTGTCAGGAACAACTAAAAGAAAGGAGCTCCACGGAACAACAAATGTTCTTGCTCTATCAGGATCATGGATTCATGAAAGTGAAAATGTCATGCTGAATACTTATAGATTTGATTTTGTTTGTGACCAAGAAGGTGAAAACTATGCTGGGTTTGTTCTGCTAATGGAGTTGGCACTTGATGATGATGTAGCATGTTCAAAAATGGATCTCTTCCTGATCCCTAATAAAATGGTATATACCACAGTAACGCCTTGTGGAAAAGTTCAACTGAACAGAAAGCAGGTTGGTCAAGAAATAATAACATACCGTTTTTCTGATTGATAAATTTATGTAAATTTGTTTGGCCATATCTTAATTTTGTTGTTTCTTCAGCTACGTGAAGGGAAGTTGTTCCAAGAATTCTTTTTTAATGGAATATTCGGTAGACTATTTCATGGTTCTCGGACAAGTGGAGTGCAAAGGGAATTTATTTTCAGAAAAGGACATGAAATACAATGGAGCTCAGATAACATGTACTTACTTTTACCTTTGAGGCATTCACCACATATCCAGCAAGATCTAAGCATACACTGGGAGGCAGTTGAATCCTGCACCCAGGCAGTGGAGCAGTTGAGAAATTTGTATATGGAAGATGGAAATCTTCATGCAAATTTTATTCAAGATAGAAGTATCAAGGGAGAAGACATTATTCATCTGGCCAACAAATCTCTTCATTTTTCCAGCATAAAAGATTCAGTTGTGCTATCGCTCCATACTGGGAGGATATACTCCGTTCTTGACTTGATCTATGACACAACTGCTGAGGACTCATTTGAGGAGATGTATAATGGGAAAGCTTCACAATATTCTTCATTCGTGGAGTACTACCATGAAAAGTAATTCCTCTATTATATTCGTAATTGAAAGTAATATTTATTCTGATATGCTTCCTGACGAAATTCTCTGTTTATCTCTTTTTGTAGGTATGGTATTATTATTCAACATCCAAATCAACCATTGTTGCTATTAAAGCAAAGCCACAATGCACACAATCTTCTTTTTTCAAAATTAAAGTACATAGGTACTGGCTATATATCTTACTCCTGTACCTTATCCCTTTTTCTGCTACGATGAAATGCAGGGTAGCTAATGGTTTACTATTTTGTCTGCTTTTACATGAAATTCTACATGACCTGTGGCAGATGGTTCTACGGGTGATCCTTTGCTCATGGAAAAAGAGCAAATACATGCCCGGGTCCCACCTGAACTATTAATCCACATTGACGTGACAATTGAAATTCTCAAATCGTTTTATTTATTGCCTTCTGTAATGCATCGACTTCAGTCTCTCATGCTAGCCAGCCAGCTTCGCAGAGATATTGCTTATACTCAACACATACCAAGTCACCTGGTCTGTTTACTTTCATGAGTATAATTTTACTGCTATGGATAGTCATGAATACCTAAATAATTTGCTGTATTTTAATGTCAGATTTTGGAAGCTATCACAACTTTAAGGTGCTGTGAGACATTTTCCTTGGAGCGTTTAGAACTATTGGGAGACTCGGTACTAAAATATGTGATAGGATGTGATCTGTTTTTGAGGTATCCACTGAAACATGAAGGTCATCTTTCTGATATGAGATCCATTGCTGTCTGCAATGCTACACTTCATAAACATGGAATATGGAGATCCTTGCAGGTAGATGGTCTAACTCAAGTCTATTGTAATGGTTTAAAGTTCCTGAAGTTTATGATGTGTTCTGTTGGACATATAATTTCTGTTTAGTTATAGTTCATGTGCACTGGGCAACTCAACCAGTTTTTTTGTTTTTTTTTGCGAATGAACTCAACCAGTTTTATTTGAGCATGAGGGCCAACAATCATATATGCACATATAGCAAGTGGTTGGCTTCTATTCGGGCCGTTTTGAGCTTTAGTTTTGTTGGATCACATGACGGTCAGATGTTTGCAAGAGATGCTTTTCAATTTTCTTTTCAACGAAAACATGTTTACCAGATATCCTACAAAAAGGGAGAACTTATATACAAGCAGAATCAACTTGCATAGAGGAGATAGAGTATAACCTAGATACCCAATATGATTTCATTTGATGAGATCTGCAAGATTGAGAAATACAACTCAAAGAATATGTGTATGTTTACTGGCTATTTGTTATTCTTGCTTTTCAGGGTTATGTACGGGACAGTGCATTTGACCCACGGCGTTGGGTTGCTCCTGGACAGATATCATTGCGCCCTTTTCCTTGTAACTGCGGGATTGAGACTGCATTTGTTCCAACTAATGGAAGGTATATCACAGATGACCCATCTTTTGTCGTGGGAAAACCATGTGATAGAGCTCACAGATGGATGTGCTCGAAAACGATATCTGATTGTGTTGAAGCACTCGTTGGAGCATATTATGTTGGTGGTGGCATTGTTGCTGCACTTTGGGTTATGAGGTGGTTTGGTATTGAAATCAAATGTGATAGAAAGTTGGTACAGGAAGTAAAGCTTAATGCATCTTATATATGCTACTTACCTAAAATAAGGGATATTGAGGAGTTGGAAGCAAAACTGAAGTACAACTTCTCAGTCAAAGGCCTTCTACTGGAAGCCATAACTCATCCATCTCTGCAGGAATCAGGGGCTGACTACTGTTACCAGGTTAGTGTAGCAGTGTGTTTCTGTATTTGTTGGTGGAGTTATCATCATTTTATTGTACTTTAATAAAAAATTGCTTAAAAACAAGATATATCCATGCCTTCTGTCCTTAACATGCTTTTCTAACTCTGCCTTTAATTTCAGCGTTTGGAATTTCTGGGTGATTCTGTTTTGGATCTGCTAATTACACGGTATCTCTATGTTACCCATACTGATGTTGATCCTGGAGAATTAACAGACTTGCGTTCCGCTTTGGTTAGTAATGAAAATTTTGCTCAAGTTGTTGTAAGAAACAATATTGACAGCCATCTGAAGCATGGGTCTGGAATACTTCTAGAGCAAATTACAGAATATGTTAGGTCCAATTTAGAGTGCCAAGGGAAGCATAATGAATTCCTTCAACATGCTACATGTAAAGTACCTAAGGTTAGAAACACAGTTTCACTTATGTTCATTATCTTGACCGCCTACTCAATTTTTGTGCATTTATTTTTTCTGCGATTGCTTCTCTGTGGAGCTCTTCCACAGCCAACATTATACGTAGAAGTTATCAAGCTGATTTTGCTCTTTGTTTTACAGGTACTTGGAGACATTATGGAAAGCATTGCCGGTGCAATATTTGTAGACTCAGATTTTAATGTTGATTTGGTTTGGAAGATTGTTGAACCGTTGCTTTCTCCAATGATAACCCCTGATAATCTTGCATTGCCACCTTATCGGGAGCTGCTAGAGCTATGTAGTCACCTTGGTTATTTCATAAACTCAAAATGCAGTAGTAAAGGAGAGGATGTAATTATAGATATGTCAGTGCAACTACGAGATGAACTGCTGATAGCCCAAGGACATGACAGAAATAAGAAGAGGGCAAAGGCGAAAGCAGCAGCTCGTATTTTGGCAGATCTGAAGGTAGGTTCTATAAATATATATAATAATATTGTGTTAGTGTGTAGTTCATGGCAGGTGCCTCATGCTTTTGGGGGTTCAGTTTATTGGGTAGCAGAACTATACCCTGAGTGCACATTTCCTGTCCTATTGCAATGGAACCATACAGATATCTTGTGTATTGCACCCTAGGGTATTAAGTTGCCGGTGTTTTTATGCTTTGAAAATAGATGATATGTGTATGTCAGTTATCTATGCTAGAAACTGATGTTCAAGTTTCAAGCAGAGACGGGGTCTTTCAATTAAACAATGTTTGTCCAAGGCTAAGCAGTTGGATGTTATATCTTCGGATCTGCAGTCTCACTTGACAAGTGTAAGCTTCTAAATAGTTTTCCAGCAAACTGGTTTACCAAAGTGTTCTACTTTACTATGGATAATGAGTATTTGTTACTTTTCTGCAGTTAGAATCACCTCTTAATTATTCTGATGTGATTGGGGAAGGTCTGTCCTCAATGAAAGAAGCAAGTATGTGATATTTCCCATTTTGCTTGTCCTTTGGTTTATTTGTGCTGCCTGTTGGTTTACAGCCTGTCAAACATGACATGCTAAAATGTATTTACTCAGAACCATGCAATTTTTGTATGTCTTCAGTTGTTCTTACGCTCAAAATGGATAAAGGTGGACCAAGAACTGCTCTTTTTAAGCTATGCAAGAGGTTGCAGTGGCCCATGCCAGAATTCGAATTTGTGGAACAGCGGTTTAGGTATGTCCAGGGATATAAAGATATATATCACCTCTAGAAATGAAGGAATTTTTTATTTCACTTGAATGTTAGCAATGCTAATCTTTTTGATCTTCAGAAAATTAAGCTGTGAATGTGCTAATTTTTTGTACTGGTTTGCTGCAACAGGACTCCTATTGTTCTGGACGGGGTAACCACAACGAACTTCAATAGCTTCGTTTCAACCATCACCTTGCACGTACCTGATGTAGCAGCCATTACACTTGAAGGCGAGCGGCGTACTGACAAAAAGAGTGCTCAGGATTCAGCATCATTGATAATGCTCCACAAGCTTCAAGAGCTCAAGGTCTGTACATGTAAGACTTAGCAAAGCACCATGGATCCACTTGCCAGCTAAGGCTACTACTAATCAATCTGGGTATCTGACCTTCACTCCCAAAGTGGATTATCTTAAAGCTGTTTCCGAAGAACTCGGTGATAGTGCTAAATAACCTTGCATTCCTTGCGTGGCCACATGGGTAACTAGTTTTCTTAGTGTTGTCTGTTGTGTTTGGAAGCTACATTTATTTCTTCTGAAATTACAATTAATGATTTAACTTACTGGACAAAAAACATTTTGCCAGAATTGATATTGGTTTATCTTTTTATTTTCTGGGCAAAGATATTGGTTTGGTTTGAAATACATTTGGGGAAATTATCTACCTTACCTATAAGGTTACTGCAAGACCCAAGTTGCTAGCTCCTTAATCAGCAGAGCTACAAGCTCAAATTTCTCCTAGGTTCTTAATGGGATTGAGTGCCATCTTGTTAGCTCCTTAATTACCAGATTTCACCCAACAAATAACTGTTAAATAAAATGACGTAACGTTGACTCCTGAAATATCTCTACACTCCACAAATGTTCCATCAAAACCCCATCTATATGGTTGACAGTTCTCTTGCGTACAAATTTAACCAAAGAAAGGGGAAAACAAAACAAACATGCCAGCCATTTCCCAAAGCCAAAACCACTAAAAAAATCAAGAATTTACAACACCAGCGGCTACTGATTAATTGCTAGTAACAAAAGCGCGACGACGGCCTCTTGCCGCCGGCTCTGTCCAACAACCTGTACATGGCCACCTTGTTCTTGTGCTCCTCCGTGCACAAGTAGTCCAGCGCCAGCCGGCCACCGAGCCTCCGGCTGCTACCGCCGCTGGCAATGCCGCTCCTGGTCGCGGCCTGCGCCGGCCCGAACCACCACCGTGCGCCGTACATGCACGAGCACAAGAAGAACATCGCGGTGACGCGGCCTAGGAACACGATCACGCCCAGTGTCGTGGCCGCCGTCCACAGGCCGCCGGCGGAAGGCTCGGCGCCGCCACGGTCGAGCTGGAGCGAATGGAACCTAGATGACGGGGCTCGCCAAATGCCGTCCGCCGGCCTCGGGATGGCTGGCTGTTCTTCTCCGGCCGTGCGGGCGCCGTCTTTTCAATGTAGCTCGTGGTTGGCGTGGCGTCGTCATCGACCGTTTTCCGCGGCTTGCTCCGGTTTCGCTTCTTGACGACGCCGAAGCTGCTGACCTGTAGCTGCAGAACATTGGCAATGTCAATGACTAGGACTGTAGTTGGATCAAGCCGGAACCGTACCATAACTAGCGTAACAAATTAAAATTGAGAACGACTAATTCTCCGCTCGAGCGAGAATTAACTTAACTCGAATATGTCACCCAATTAAACTCATGCGCAACTGGAATTTTTAGTTCCAGTTACAACTCACTTATAACTGGAAAACTCCCAGTTACAACTCATGTACAATGTAATTGGAAATTTCATTTGCAACTCGTGTGCAACCTACCTGCTACCGGTTACAATCTACATGCAACCCATGTGCAGCTAGGGAAAATCTAAATTGCAAAGAGAACAATCTGAATTGTAACTCATATGCAACTCATAGACCGCACAAATCACGATGAAATTGAGTGATGGGTGAGTTCTAACTTAATTCTCACTCAAACAAGATTTGGCAAAACCGATTAAAATTCTCAAGGAAACGAGGGTGTATCGAGAAATGAGCTCTATCTGGCAGTGTATTGCGTTTGGAGATTCGTGCTACTCGATTTTTCCTGATACACAAGAAAACATGATGATATGGATTTGAAACAAAATAAAACTTAGCTTAACTAAGCTGCCAAGCACGTTGCGCATGTTTCATTAGAAAAAAAACACACGTGACGCGCGCGCTAAAGTCGTTAGTGTCCACAACCTCACAACATTGACACGCCGGCCCCGACCCAAAACCCCGTCTTCCCGGTCTCTCCTGTTCCACAGAATGGCCGGCGTTGGTAGGTCAATCACGCAGCCCCGGCCCCACCTCCATCTCCATCCCGTTAAATTAACTATGAAAGCACATGCTAATTGATTAACCAACCACGCAAGCAATTGCACCAGCTAGCAATGACGATCAAGTTCAATCTCATTTCCCAAGCAGGACTGCTAATTAAGCTAGCTCAAGATCATGCACGCATTGCCATGGCGATCGGTCGATGTCTATGTATGCGACGTGCGCAGGCAGCGTACATTACATACCTTTGCTAACAAGCTGGTTCCCGACGAGACGGACGCGAGCTCCTTCTTGGCCTGCAACGACCGGAGAAGCAGCAGCAGAAGCTTCCTCCTGCTCTTCCCCTTGTTCTTGCCGCCCGCCTCCGGCTCCTTGCCGCCGCCGCGTCCCTTCCGGAGCCACGGCCACGAGAACCACGACAGGCTGAGCATGAGCCTCAGCCTGAACCTGCGCCGCCGACGCCTCTGAGGCTTCGGCACCCTGGAGCCCCAGACGCAGAACGGCAGGCACGACGAGCGGCCTGCGGTACTCCGGCCATGGTGGGGCTGCCACTGCTAGCGACGTCGTCGCCTACCATGGCGACTGCGCGCGCCAGTACAGCTCTCGCCGATGATCGCCACGTATATGTTGATGATCGATCCGGTGACGCGCTAGGCCGGCAGCCGGCGCCGCTGTAGTATGTTGCCCCAGGCCGGGAACAAGAAGTCTGAGCTAGATCGTAAAAGCTTGGATTGTTGGAGCTAGCACACGGTCTGACGAAAAGATGATTTTAGGCGATGCAGTTAACTGTGAGGGTTTTCCAAAGGGGGAAGACGCGGCCTCGCTCTAGGCGCGCACACGATTGCAGCTCATGGAAACAGCCCTGGCACGTAGAGCTAGCTCGCTAGCTAGCGAGCCTCCAGTTTGCAAAAGCTAAGAAAAAGGGAATAAAAATGCCAAGTCATGGTCGTCAAATAATGGGAGAGAAATTAATTAAGTGGGGACGACTTAGCTAGCTAGCTGCTATCCTTTGGTGTGTTTCTATCAGCAAGCTTGCAACTGAACTGTTCAAAATGAATGGTTTAAACTTTAGGAACTAGCACGGCGCCCCTTGTAAAATGCGAGACATCATTTTAGTAGGCGAACAATTAGCATATTTAAACAAGACTTTACATGTATTTGCCGTTTACGGTCCAACTAATATTTAACATGTACATTATTGGCAAATATTTGTCGCATAAGGTATGTCAGCGTGCAACACTATGATGATCTCTTCCAGTGTGATTCGTCTACTATATTTACGATGATGGATCTATCGGTTATATACTGGATCTATCGGTTATATACTTATGAAGAAGATGCAACATGTTAAGGTAAATTGTAACGATATAATGAATACGATCTGTTTACAAATGGTTATGTAGAATAACAAATGTGATATATTTAAGACTTCAGGTACAATTAAACAGGGGAAGACGTTTGGCTCCCAAGCTCATATGCTCCTGGTTGAATAAAAAATCGAAACAAATAGTAAACCATTTCAAAAAATCTGAATTTTTTTGGTGACGAACATATACATGTTTTCTAAATTCGTGCCAAATTTCGTGATGAAATGACATATATGTGCTCTATGCAAAAATAACAAATTTGTGTTCTAAAAATATACTCCCTCCGTTCCAAATTAGTTGTCTTTCATTTGTACAAAAGTGGATGTATCTAGACATGTAGATACATCCACTTTTGTACAAATGAAAGACAACTAATTTAGAACGGAGGGAGTACTTTTGAAATCCCATTGGGCCACTGATTTGTCTTTTTTGCACAGAACAGTCTGGATGTCATTTCACCATGAAACTTGGTTCGTATGTTGAACATTTGTATATGTTCGTTTCCAAAACATTTCAGGTTTTTTGAAATGCTTTACTATTTTTGAAATTTTGTTTATTCAACCAGGAGCATATGAGCTCGGGAGCCAATGTGGATTTCTTTGATTAAACATATATAATTTGTTAAGGGTAAAGTTATAAAGATCTATCGGAAAAGATCCGTTTAGATAAAATTATGAAAATTAAATTAATGTTATGTGTATGTATGGCTCCGTAGATCTAACGAAAATATTATGTAGATTTCTGCATTAATAGTTATGTAGTGTCTTTACAATGTTTGTGTTCTATATAAAGGCTGAAGGGGGGGATGCATAAGAAGGAGAACTTAGCATCCAAAAAAGATGGGTGGCCGGCGATCCCCCCCCCCCCCCCCCCCCCCCCCCCCCATATTCTTGTTTTGTTTTCATATCACAAAAATGAAAGTGTTGGCGTGGACATCTAATAAGTGGCTTCAATCATACCATTCACGACATGTATTATGAGAGCAACATGAGATTAAGTATCTACGGCTTTGACTGATTACAATCATCATTGCTTCCCATCAATAAAATCTATGATGTGGCCAACATATCATTCAACATCAAGAAATCATTTCGGTGTCAGAAACTAGCTGATCGCAAAGAGGTAGCAACTGTAAATCAAAACAACACCTTGCCTCTCTTTTTAGACGATTGACATATGCCTGACTTTACAAGTAAAGCCATGCATGACAAAGGTAGTCATACAAATGACGAAACAAACATCGACAATGTTCAGAGCAATAACTTATTATAACACAGCAAAACAAAAACAAAAAAGGACCCAAACATGATAAGATGGCGTAGACAACAGATCTTGAAGCTCAGTGATGGAGGGACGGATCAAGGAGGTTACCACTTCGAAAGCATCCTTGTCATTAGTTACGCAAAGCGGCTTTCATTGCTGCAAGAAAGCAATCATTTAACAAAACAAATCTTCTAGCTGAGACGGAAAAAGGTAGACACTCGATGGTAAATTTGTTTCCGTTAATCCAAACCGACCAGGATTGGTTCGTGAAGTTTATCCACACCAAATGCCTTGCACATAAAACTGCCTGAGAGGATGTGTTTGGTTAGGCTTAATATTTGTTATTTACACTTTGGCTTTGCCTTTTGGCTTTCGATCATATATTGTCGTCCGGTGGTATATGTCAAATCTAAAACCAAATACACACACATATATATTTAGGTGCATTTCTTAGCTCTAAGAGCGGACCGCGGTAGCAAATTGATTATGGTTTCCACAATTTCCAGCCTCGTATGCAACATGAAAATCGATCCACATTTAGAAGGACTAGTTTGAAATACCAGCTCAAAATAATTCAATTTAGTGATTCATATCAACAAATTTCACTGACCGATCCCTCGAAATGTGTATCATTGTTGTTGCATTGAGCAACCGTGTTTCAACTTTCAGTTTCTCATGATTCAGCCATGCAGATAAAGAATTGAGTGGACTCCAGTTTTTACCCTCTAATTATGTATTTATGACACTAATTATCCCGTCTAATGAAAAATATTTCAGATTGTCCATTTTTGAAACTTTGGACCCTCCTTTTCTGATATATTTCCATTGGGCAAGGTCTGAGGTGATGTTCGAGACTCAAAAATATCAGAACAACTATGAGAAATTAAACTGATGATGGAAGACTAGACATTATCATTGATAGAGTTCTCCGATCTTTACATATGTGATGCACCACATGGGTTTAAGATGCCGGTCTGTTCTAACGAAACATCACTAGTACAGAACGACACAAAGCATACCCCTCTATGGAAACGGAAAATAAAAGGCGACAGTGTTTGCTACAGTATGCTCACAATGGCTACGGTTAAGTTATATGTGCGCGACACAAAGGAAACGGTCACGTAAATTTCACCGTATCCTATATATCAGCCACGGTTAAAAGGTCCACCCGTATGCAAATGATGTGGGCCCAAAAAGCCGGTTTACACGTCTCCAATAAATAGTCCACGAAACCTAGTCCTCACACAGCTGCACGCCTCTTTATCTTGATCTCTCTTCTGCCTTACCTCTTAGCAACCGCATGCCTCCTTATCCCTTCTCCCCCACTCTTCTCATAGATCTCGCTGCTGCGGCCGCCCGGCGACGGGGCGACACTCCGCAATGAGATCGGCTCTAGTTAGGGTGACCGTGGCGGCGCTGGATTTTGTCCCGGTCAAGGCTACCACGCGGCATGCTTCGAGCTGCTACGCAGCTGTTTGGCCGTGGCGTGCGAGATCTCACTGTTGCCAGCGTCGAAGTCTGGATGCGCTGGATCTGCGGCTGGTCAACCACCGTGGATTCAAACCTCTAATTTTTTTCCGGTAGCAAGCACGAGGTAAGGATCTGGCTTTCAGCCAGATCTACAGTTTTATTAGAATATGCATGACTCGTGTGATTTTTTCCTTCCCACATATTTTCCTGTTCTGGCTTTTTAATCATGTGGTTTGCTGTATCAGATCTATCTTCTGCTTATGTATGTATATTGTATCAGGTTTATTCTTCTCGCAAGCTTGTTTCTTAAATCACGTGTAGGTTAGACCAGTATGCTAATCTAGTACTATTGATTTTCTTGCTTTTTAATTGATGAACTATGGTATGATATTTAGCTCAGCTTTGCTATTTGCACGTCTGCAGAATCTGGCGTGAAGATGCGAACAACCCTCCGCGTACAGCATCGGTCTGGACATTTCCACAAGCTTCTGACTCGACATATATCTCTTGTATTTTGGAAGCAGGAGATGTATGTATATTGTTGCTAATTAGTTGTAGTTTCTTTTGGATTCCCTGTAAGAGGACACTAGGCGATGTTGTTTGGTAGTTTGAATCATAGTAGTAAAATGATGTAAAATATTGTGTATTTTGACTTGTATACACAACGGAAGACATTATGTGCATCATTTATTGCTACCGTATGCCACCGGCTAGCAGCCGGTGGCCTGGCTTTTTTTTTTAATATCCCTAGCGCTCAAAGGAAACGGTTAAAATAACCGTTGCATATGGACGGCTTCACATCAGTATCGGACGCGGGGCAATGGACCCATTCTCCGTCACTAATGAGGGTTTGCCCCCGTTGCCATAGTGTCGCTCTGTACTAATGCATGTAGAGTGCCAAATTAAAAGGGGTAAATCATGTTCAATTTTTTTATATATAGGGTGTATTTCTGATTTTGCTTCACTAAATTGGAGTAATAAGTGTCACAAATGCATAACCATGGGGTAAAAAGTGGAATTCACTTTAAAAATTGATCTGCCACATTAGAAATAACAGCTAAAGGTGTCGCGGCATCCAATCAACATGTAAGTCTCCTACTTAGAAAGAGGTTAGGTTGGTTCAATCGAGGAGAATATTTTCTACGATCATACCCCAAACTGGATATAAGCATTAGAATGAGTGGCTACGTATTTGGATTACTTGACTCCCTCTCCGATACAATTATAGTTCACAATCCGATTCTTGATTCTATAACGGAAAAACAGACCTTGTGGCATGGATTTGGTGAAGCTTGAAATTAAGGACTAGATAGTACGGAAACTACATATTTAGCTGTCAGCACTCAGCAATAGCTCGCACCAGTTCACGTACGTCGACCTCCTCACCGTTGCTCACTTGCTCCTCGTGCCCGCCGCCGCCGCCTATGGATCCACAGCGCGAAGAACCACGCGCACACGCAGGCGATGACGGCCAGAAGCCGCCCGCCGAGGAGGCCCGCCATAGACGCCGCGGCCACCACGCTCAGCCCCGCCGCGGGACCGAACTCTCCCTGAAAATATGCTGCCTCCGTCCAGCCACCAGCGCGCCAAGCGACTGATAACGCCTCGCTCGCTGATCCGCTTGTATCCACGTCGCGCGGGATGACGGTGGCCGCGGCGACGCCGATCTCCGCGGCGGTGGTGGGAGTGACGATCTGCTGCTCGGCGCGAGGCGCCTCAGCCGGCGGATTGTCGTCACCGTTTGACGGCCCCGGTGACGGCGGCGGCATGCGCTCTTCCGGCTTCTGCTGTGCGCTACTTCCCTTGCGTCGAGGCGTGCGCGCCGGCGGCAAGAAGCAGCAGAAGGTCCGTAGGAGGGACACCTTCCCGCCGGCATCCTCGCCGCGCCTCACTTCTTGGTCGTCCTCCGCCGAGCCGTCCACCATCGCCGGCACGGTGCGCACCTTGTGCTCCCTCCGCCGCCGCGGCTCGTCATCGCCGCGAGAGCACACGAAGCACAGGGCGGCAGCCCAAGGTCGACGTCTCCCGCTCGCGCTCTCTGCCATGCACGCGGTGAAGCCCGCGAGAGAACTCGTCGTTGTTATGACTTGACTAGCTATCGGATTAGTCTACACCCGACAAGTGGTTTATACCGTTTATTATGGGATTAGTTGAGTGATTAGAGTAACGTGATATACGTACTTGCACGCTTCTGAGTGGAAGGGGTGATACGGTCGCGGACGGCATTGGCCAGTTGAATTATTAACAAGAAAACTGTCGTGGCGTCATGGCGACTTTGCGTGCACACGGCTCGATCATAAGTTTATGAAACTTCAAAAACTCAAAACCACTCACTACAGACCCATGGGTTCAAAATCGTCATGCCAGACGATTTGGTCCATTTACTCCAAGTAGGGATTTATATTTAGAAGATGGTTGGATGGGAGCAATCTCAAATTAGTTTCCTCAAAGGCAATATCTCATGGAGCATGATGATATGGAGGCTGAGTTATATGCAGCTCGGTTTTCCAAACAAAAATTCTTTATTTTCTTAACATATTTTTTCCCGTACGAGTAGATAATATTGAGATATACCACTGTGTACCAATTTCAATGAAATATTAGTTGTATTTTAGGCTGGCCAAAAAAAGACAAATGCACAAATCTAGATCTGTGAAGTGCTACACAGTTTCAAAGATTTGAAATCTTGCAGATTTATCATTTTTGTGTCGCCCGAAATAATAAGAATTTTATTTTGAAAATTTATACAGTGGTAGATCTCACCATTATCTACCCCTAGTATTGTTTCGAACTTTTTGAAACACAAAAAGGCAGATTTGATTTTGTTTTGAAAACCGAGCAACATGTAAATTGACCTCCATTTTAACTTTCTGTCATGTACTAGCCGTGTATTTAGTGGAAGTGAACAGTGCATGGCATGTGCTAACTTGCCGTGTCTTTCTAATCTGTGAAGCACAACGGTGAATAATGCGGGATTGGCGAGAGTGGCATTTTGGAGTCCGAGCTACATGGCTCTTGATATTTTTCAAAATTCGAAAACAATATTTTAAAGTTTCAACAAATCTGAAAAAAGTTGGATGTATATTACGATGTATTGTAACACTACGCAAAATTTCAATTCGAACTACTCTATATTTGGGCGGTGCAAAATTGACAAAATTGTGGATCTGAAATAGTGAATAATGTGGATTTTGAAACCTTTAACATTTGTTAGATATTATTATTTTTGTGTAGCCAAAAAATACAATGTATTTCACCTTGAGATTTTTCCTGTGGGTAGAAAGCATCATTGGCTACATCTAGTATGTTTTTCAGAAATTTGGGAAACTTTAAAATGTTGAATTTGAATTTAAAAAAATATCAGGAGCCATGTAGCTCGGACTCCATTTTAGGTTTGCGGGATTTGCGAACTAGTTTCTCCGTTTCAAAATATAAGCATTTTTAGCTTTTGCTCACATATATGCTCCATATTTGGTCCCTACTAGAATGTGTAAAACATCTTATATTAGGTGTAAAAATATGAAATAAATCATGGGTATAGGTGATATTTTTGGAGGAAAATATGTACATGCACAAGATACAACATAACCTATACCCATGACATCAACTATACCCATGATTTATTTCACATTTTCTAAAACCTCGAAAGTGGGGCATCTAACATGGTGCGGATACATTTAGTTGCAGTAGCAAGGTTACGCGACCTCTAGATAGCAAAACGTTCTTCAAAGACAAATCGGTGCTCGACGGTCGGAAGAAAGCAATCATTGGCTCAACAGCAGACCAAGTTTGACGGAAAATGTCCATTTAATCTTGAACTCGTAGAGATCGGATGAATCAAATCCTGAAGTTGAAATCTCGACCGCTCGCATCCTGAAGTATGGAATCCCGATCTAAACTAAATCTTGGACATGTTTTTCGGAGATTTTGTTTTTTGTAAATTGCTACTCTCGATGACTTCCACATGTAATATTCATCTTTTCCCCCAATATCCATGATGGACTCATCCCGATCGCCTATGATATTTTTTGTTCTCGTCGGTTGGAGACGACGAAGCCATCGGCATCATGGGCACGCCTTGTCCACCCGTGCGCCAAGTTAGTAGCCGCAAGCCCACGGCTGATTCGCACCCCTCCCATGGACGCGCCTCGCACAGTACCTGCACGCGGCGTCGCTCCGTTACAACGGTTCGCCCCACGATTTAGGCGGGCTTCGGGCCGTTCTGAAGTGCCTAGCCACCGCATCGTCGACGTGCAGCGTAGGCATTCGCAAACTGCGCCGACACGGGGGACCTCGCGCTGGCCAGGGAGGTGCATTGACGCATTCTCATCGCGGGGCGGCCCGCGACGGGGTCAACGCCCTAGCTCCTGCAACTTTTTTTTAGATGGATTGGTATAGAAGATGAATATGACATGCGGCCCCGTCTAGTCAGTGAGCCAATGGGTATTTCCCGCCGGGATTCTCTTTTTCCCGTTGCGTCAAACATATTTAGGGTTTCCTTTAATTTAGACCGGAATTCAATAATTCAGTGTGTGACCGACATGGATTTCGACTTAAGGTTAGATCTATCCAATCTCTACGATTTCAATGTTTAAAATGGACGTTTTTCGAGTTTGAGTGACTGGAGGCTCCGCAGATTACACCGCACGATCCGCGTCCCAGAAGCACAGCCACATATACTCGCAGCCGCCTCCTGCAGACGTTCAATGGATGCTCACCATGGATTAAGCAAAGAGTTAAATACACTGCAGGTACCTCAACTATTTTTGAAAGCACAGTACGGTACCTATACTTAGGAATACACTCAATACGGTACCTAAACTTGAGTTGTGGTGAATCTAAGGTACTGCTTCACCGTAGGGCTCCGTATTTTATATATGTGGTACTTTGTTGACTAGTCAAACAACTCAGCCTAGTCCGTGGGACCCACCTGTCAGTGACAGGCGGAAAGAAATGAAGGAATAAAATTTCGCGTTCGTACGTGGGAGTCGAACCTGAGTCGCAGGGGTGGTACCACGCGCGCGCTAGCCACAAGCACGCACCAGCGACCGTGAACGTGTCATATAGTTACACTCTTTTATTATATAATAAAAATTATTTACTAGCGTATTACACTGCAAATACCGCGTGCGTGCGTGCAGTGCATGAGAATGAGTGTGTACGTACTCACCCTGTACATGTGTGTGAGTGTTGCAATGTGCGTGTGGGCGTGCCGGACCTAGGAATTTATCTAAGATATGCCGCATAAAACAAGTGATCAATATTTCGGTAAATTTTATCTTATTCGCTAAATGATTGTAGTTGAAATTCACTATTATATCATCTTAATCCACTTCAAAGAAAATAAGATAAATTTATCAAAATATAAATCAATTTTTTATGCCATCTTAGATATACCTATGTCCGGTATGTGCACACTGCACGCTCACACACATTGCATACTCACGCAGACACTCCTTGCAAAAAAAATACTCACGCAGACACTCTTTATTTTATTTTTCTGAAATTCGTGCGCGCACTGTAATATGCTAAATGCTAATTCGTATATAATAAGCTTTACTATAAAATAGATACACAAACGCATGTGGGCGCAGCTGGCTAGCGCGGGTGTTGCCACCCTCCCATAGTCCCACGCAGGTTCGACTCCCACGTACGAACGCGTAATTTTATTCCTTCATTTCTTTCCGCCTGTCACTGACAGGTGGGTCCCTACGGACTAGGCTGAGTTGTTTGACTAGTCAACAAAGTGCCACATTCTACTATATATAATAGATGGAAGAATCGCGGCCTCCTCATTCGGCCACGTCGCGCGCAAACCACAGCCGTCCGATTCACGCGATCAACGGCTCAGATAGATCCACGTCGCCCCCTAAACGCGTGGTACTGTAGCACGCGATTATCTACCAATGGGCGCGCGACACGTCGCCCCCGGTCACTCCCGGTCACCCGTCTGCACGAACTTTAGCGCAAAATATTTGCATAACAGCCCTCCCGCAGAGGACTTAGATGCAAATTCGTCGAACCTCAGGGGCTGCCGTGCAAAAACGCCATAATCCTCTCCCTCTCCTTCTCTCCCCCGCGCCGCCGAAGGCCGCCGTCGGCGCCGTGGCGCATCGCCGCCGGTCCGCGCCTCCCCGGCCAACTCCACGACCACGGGGAGCTCCGCCGGGCCGCCCTCCGCTTCCTCGACGACGGAATCCGGCCGGGACGCCGCGGAGGCGCTGGAATCGTCGCCGCCGCCTCCGCAGTCCGCCGCCACCGAAATGGCCGCCGCCGGCGGCTCCGGCGACCATATGTCCAGCCGCGCCGCCCGTTCACCTCCCCGCGGCGCCTGGCAGCAGACCCGCGCGACTCCGGCCCCGCGCGCGTGCGCTGCCGCGCGGGCGCGAGCTCGACCGCGCCGCCGTGCGCTGCGCCTCCGTCGCCCGCTGACGTCACTCCCCGACGTCAGCGCGGCCCCACCTGTCAGCCGCTCTCTCACGTAAAAAAAAATGCCAGAAATTGTAAAATTCGAAAATTGCAAACCGTAATTCAAAAAAAATGCAAAAAAATACCAAAATTTTCAGAAAATTACAAACTTTACAACTAACACATTTACATGCATCCAAACTTTCAAATTAATATCTTCCAAACCACAATTTAAAACATATGAAAATTGTAAAATTCATAACTTTCAATTTCACACCATAATTATAAAAAAATCAAAAAATAAAATCTTTACATTTAACATATTTCCATTCATCATTAAACAACTATAATTATTGCTTAATTAAAATAAATGCAATATCAAATATTAAAAATACAAAAATGACATTCCACCTCCATTTAGCTCCAATTTTCTATTTCTTTTCTTATTTGCTTTCCTTTTGTTTAACAATAAAACAACATTGGAATTACTTTCTATTTCTTTTCTTTTCTTATTTGTTTTACTTTTATTTTACAATCGAACAACATTGGAAGTAATAATCAAAGAGAAGAAAAATGCTTTCCAAATTTGAGTTTGTTCAAATAAAATTGTCAAAACATTTAAATTCAACCTTCATATTTTTTCCCTCTTTTTTTTCATTTGCAACAAAATAACATTGAAATAATGATAAAAAAAAGAAAAAATTTCTCTTTTTTTTCCATTTGCAATAAAACAACATTGCAATAATGATAAAAAAGAAGAACAATTAAATGCAAAGCATTTTTATTTTGCAGAATAATTGTAATCCCCTTTTCCCCAATTTGAATCTACTGTAATAGATTTGTAAATAACACTTACAATTTTGTTCAACCAGCAAAACGATTGATCTGTCTTTATAAAAACTCTACAAGTTCTAACCACCATATTTGCATATCGATGTTTCTAAATTTAAATTTCACCAAACAAGAGCATGGCACATACATTTGAATAATTCAAAAAAAAGTACCTTTCAAATCTAACCACTTTACAAATGCAAAAAAAAAATCCAAAACTGAATAACCCCCTAATTTGATTAAATTTCGAAAACTTCACATTTTTTACCCCTAAACTTTCTTCGCGATTCAAAAAATTTCAAATCTTTACACCTATTAAATATCAACATTTCCAAATTTAGATTTAACGAAAGACGCGCGGCATCTGCTAATTCCAAAGGAATTCAATAAATTCCAACAAAATTCATCATTACACAAACTTCTTTGAATTTCACTCCTTTTCAGCCCTACACAATTTTAAAATGTACATCTTACCGAATTTATGTTTCATTTACTCCACCAGAATCCAACCATCTTTAAAACAAAACCATTTCCGAATTTCGCTGATTTCCAAACTTAGACAACTTTACAACTCCGTCATTTTCGTATTCAAATACTCCGGACGGCAAATCACGACGATTTTTAACATTTTGAATCACAACGTTCACGCTGGGCTTTACTAACTAATGGAACATAAGAGCTGCTTTTATCTAATTTAGGCGACCATGGTATATAACAAACATTACTTTTGAAATGTAAGGTGGTTAGGTTCACCCCATCCTGTCGACGCTATACAACAAACATTACTTATTCCAGTATTAATGATTTTGCATTTAGGGAGGGGCCCCCCAAATTCAAACTCAAATCAGTTCAAATCAAATACTGAAAATTTGCTACAGTTAAAAAAATTACATTTCACAAACTTTGCCACTATACAACAAATATTTTGAATCTTAAAATTTCCAACTAATAAATAAGGTCTCATTAATGGATTTTAAAATACCTCAAACTTTAAATCCATTAATTACAATAATGCAACAAAAACATACTCATTAATATATTTTAAAATACCTCAAACTTTAAATCCATTAATTACAATAATGCAACAAAAACATATACATACAAAATGCATACAGGGAAAAACAAACAATCTTTCTTCCAAGTTTGGAAATATAATTCAACTATTCGCAAACTTCACATCTCCAGTTTTATGAATCACAACCATGTAAAAAAAATACAGAAAATATATTCCAAAAAAAAAAACTCTCCAGAATATCTGATTTCTCTCTAAGTTCGAACATTGATTTCACATTTCCACAAAAAATAAGCCATTTTAGTTTACTCACTACAATCCTGCAAATCGTACATACAAAATGCAAAAAATAAAGAAAACCCTCAAGCGACCATTTCTTCAAATTTAATCATTCAAAAAACAAAAACAAAAATTCAAATCCACGGGCGCGGCGGGGCCCGCGCTTAGTCCCCTAGTATATATAATACGGAGCCCTACGGTGAAGCAGTACCTTAGATTCACCACAACTCAAGTTTAGGTACCGTATTGAGTGTATTCCTAAGTATAGGTACCGTACTGTGCTTTCGAAAATAGTTGAGGTACCTGCAGTGTATTTAACTCTTAAGCAAACGTTGGCCCAACAGCATACCGAGTTTGACTGACCATCGGAGGTAGGGCTGGACATAAAGCTCGATTTTCGTTAAGCTTATTGAACACTCGTCGGCTCGACTCGTTTGAACTCGACTTGTTTTGTTAATGAACCGAGCTGACTTTGAATTTTAGCTCGCTAACACTAACGAGTTAAACAAACGAACTAACGAGTTTCACGAACAACTCGTTAAGCTCGCTAATATCTCCTGCATAGCCGCGGTGATGCTTGATGTCGATGTTTCATGAAGAATTTTAGCTCGCCGTCGATGTTTCACGAAGAATTTTAGCTCGAAGTCGATGTTTCATTGTTCAAGTACTTCTATATAAGTTAATATGTTATATTTTACTCATGTTCGGGTGATGCTTGATGCATTTTAAATAGTTGATTATTTTAATACATCTCCTTAACGAGTTTAACGATCTATTCGCGAGGCTCGCGAACAGATAACGAACCGAGCCGATCTTTGAATTTAGCTCGTTATCCTTAGTGGGCTTAATGATCCGAGGCTTAACGACCACGAACTATAACGAGCCGAGCCTTAACGATCCGAGCAGCTCGTTAGTCCAGCCCTACTTGGTGTACTTGTAATCCTTACTTGGCGAGGGGAGGGCGGGCGGCTCAATGGCGCCGAGCCTTAACGATCCGACCGCTCCTCATCTCCGCAACAGACAGCCCCAGTTTGCGCCGCAGATCAGGTTGATCAAGGTGGCCCGACGCGAAAAGCGGATTCAAACGCTGCTCCTGGGTCGTCGAATGAGACTGCTAAAGGGGCCAAGGGGAAACTGCCCATCAACAAATGGCCAGTCCATGAACCTTCTGCTGCTGGGCCTGAATTTGACCGCATGATTGAGAAGATGGCTTACCGCTTTTGGGATTGTGTTCGCTGCTTAAGTATGGGGCACACAATTAAGGATTGCAAAAACAAAATCAGGTGCCGTGATTGTTTCAATTACGGTCATATTGCCAAAAACTGTTTCAACAGATTTGTCAAAAAATCCCAAAGGTGGATCCCCAAATCGGTACCGGTCGTAACGGAACAAAACTCTGTCTCAATATCCCCGGACGCTTCGTCTCCTGATCCCCATGCCTCTGCAATTCCGCTCTCGCCTCCCTTAGCCGCCGAAACCTTGAACCCTCAATCGCCCCCGTCATTGGCAGTTTATGAGTTGGACCCTGAACCCTGGCTGCCGCAAGGGCAGCAGATCATTGATGGTGGTAACACTCGTCTGCCGCGCACATTCTACACGCCTGCGGTCAGACCGCAACGCCGCCATGAGGCGTATTGCATAGCTCATCTGATGCCAGCGCAGCCGCAAGAGGAAGATCCATTATGGCGCGATCGGGTTAGCGAGTTTATCACCAATCAAGGCTGGGATGTGTTAGATTTTCAACCATGGATCTTTGGTTTGGGTTTACTGCGGATGCGAAGTGCGGCTGCTTGCAATGCTCTTGTTAATAACCCGCAGCTTTTCCAGATTCAGCCAAACCAGTTTGTGGGTTTCATTAGACACGATGAAGGGGATTATCACCGTGGAGTCAATGGCTTTAGAAGGGGTTGGTTAATGCTCCTGGGAGTGCCTCCTGATTACCGTACTGATTTTCATATTGCCAATGCTATTAGTACCTTTGGAAGATTCCACCACTGGCATGCTGCAGATCCTGTTAAAGCAAGAACGTTGGTATATGCTTCGTTTCCATCAACCCAGCTAGTGCCACGTGATGTTGTGTTTGGAGACTATGCTGAAATTGGAGGAGCAAGGGAGTCGTGGACAGCAGCTTGCTATATCCTCTCTGCAGATTTTGCTGATCAGATGCCACCTAATGAGGATCCGATGCCAATGACCGGGAATCCACACCCTCTGCCAGGTGAACTGCAGCCTGACCCTCACAACCTCGGCGTGCCGTAGTTTCCAGAGATTGGTTGGGATGCTTTGCCTCCAGGACAGGATAATGATCAACAGAACAACAACCAGGATAAGGGGAATGTGCGGCAAAACCCGCAGCCTATCGTGCAACAGCCAGATGAGCATATGGTGCAAGGATTTATTGTGTTGGACCCTTCATTGGACTCTGGTTCATCCTCGGTTCAGATGCAGATGGATGAGACTAACAAGGCCATTATAGATCCAAATGAGGTGGTTCAGATGATGATGTCTGATGGTGGGCATATGCAGGAAGTTCAAATGATGGAAATCAATAATGAGAAGGCAATTGTGCCTTTCTTCCCTCTGGTTGCACCCATGCAGGTTCAGTCGGCTACAATGGTGGAAGTGGAAGACGTACGCATATTCAAGCCAGTTTTTGGTCCATCCCTGCCGCCTGAAATGATCTGGAAGCGCATGTTTGAGTCTATGATGCCAGCTCTTATGTCCAGGACTGTTCCAGTCTCGATGCAACTCCCTCCACTGGCTCCCGTGGTTCTCTCTAAAAGAAACTGGTCCATTGCTTTTGATGAAACATTGGGATTTCAGATGACATGCATAGAGCCACCTCCTCGCTCCCCACCCAGGCATCGATCGGTGGCAAGAGCCCTCTGTTTTGATACAACACAACATTCTGATGGGCTGCCTCCTGTTTTTGCTGCCTCGCCTGTCCAAGCATCTGGCAGAAAACCTAGTCGTAAGAAGATCACAACCCTCACTGTTGATACTCCTGTGAGGAGGAGCCTGCGCAATATACAGAAAAATAATGGGCACAGACCGACATCGGTGGTACCTGACTCCCTGAAGCCACGCAAGCGGGCAAGGAAGCACAAGGCAGTGGTACTGCCTGAAGATGACATACATGAAAACACAGAAAACACTGAACATGGCGCTGGCACAAACTCACAAGAGGACATGGAGGTCATACCTGAAACCCCTCTAAAAGTGATGCAGTCTGTTGGGATTCAGCTCGGTATCGATCCGGCCAAGTTAACAAAGGACAAGCTTACAGCAGCTCCTAAACCCACCAACTCCCACCCCAGTTATCAATGTGTCTAACAAGAACGAGAAAATGGCGTGTTCTCTGTTGGAATGTGAGGGGTTTAAACTCAGAAGAACGACAGCGTGCTGTACGTGCAAAGATAGAAGAAAGTGAGTGTGCAATTGTCTGTTTACAGGAAACCAATGTGAATTTATTGACCAACGTTTTATTAGAAAATTCTGTCCACGGCGGTTTGACAGCTTTGCTTATTCCCCATCAATTGGTGCTTCCGGTGGTATCTTAGTTCTCTGGAACTCTACAATTTTCACGGGACAGTTAGTTCAAATTCAGCGCTTCAGCATTGTCATGAACTTCACTTCAGTCCACAATAATGTCATATGGAATTTGGTTAACGTATACGGCCCTTGTCAAGGGACTGAGAGAGAGATGTTTGTCAACTGGCTTTATAATCTGGATGTGCAGCCTGACAAAAATTGGCTACTGTTAGGGGATTTCAACTTCATTAGATCTCCACAAAACCGTAATAGGCCTGGAGGCAACACACATGATATGTTCTTGTTCAATGAAATAATTGCTCACCTTGGTCTTATTGAACTGCCACTAAAAGGTCGTACATACACCTGGTCCAATATGCAGCACTCCCCCCTGCTTGAGCAGCTCGACTGGTTTTTTACAACCAATAATTGGACACTGGACTTCCCTAATACTGTGGTCCTTCCTCTTGCTAAACCAGCCTCTGACCATGTCCCCTGCGTTGTGAACATTGACACATTTATTCCCAAGGCTAGAATTTTTCGTTTCGAAAACTATTGGACTGAATTGCCAGGGTTCTTGGACTGTGTCAAGAAATCTTGGGAAAAGCCATCTAGAAAGTGCTCTGCGGCGGCTATCCTAGCGGATAAATTGAAAACCCTGAGGTATGATATCAACAAATGGAAGATTGGGTTGTCAAAACTGAAATATCTGATCCAAATGTGCAATAAAGCTATTCTTCTTCTTGATGGGCTGGAGGAGAAGAGGCCTTTGTTTACCTCGGAATTCAATTTCAGAAATGTGGTTAAACTCCATCTGGAGGAGTTGTTACTAGCTGAATGCAATTATTGGAGGAAAAGATGTACTGTCAGGTGGATAAAAATGGGAGAGGATAATACAAAGTTTTTCCATGCTATGGCAACGCAGAGATATAGAAATAATTGCATTTCAATGCTTAAGGATGAGCAAGGGAGTGAAGTGTCAGATCATCAGCAAATGGCAGGAATGTTGTGGTCTTGCTACAAAAACAGAATGGGCAGCAAAGATGATATTCAGATGCAATTCGATTTGAGGGAAATTATTCCAAGAGTGGAGGGTTTGGAAGTTCTGTCAAAGCCCTTTACCGAGTCAGAGATGGATGATATAATTAAATTTATGCCTGCTGATAAGGCTCCAGGGCCGGATGGTTTTAATGGAAAATTTCTGAAAACTTGTTGGCATCTTGTCAAGAAAGATTTTTACAGGTTGGCACATGATTTTTATGATGGGAAGACAAACCTTGAGAACATTAATGGTTCTCTTATAACTTTAGTGCCCAAAAAGGCTGCACCTGAAGATGTCAACGATTTTAGGCCAATTTCGTTGACTAATGTGTGTCTGAAATTTATTACAAAGCTGTTAGCTAACAGGTTGCAGGAGCACATTCTCAGATGTGTACAAAAAAATCAATATGGGTTTCTCAAGTCGAGGGCTATACAGGACTGTTTAGCATGGGCATATGAGTATATACATCAGTGTCATCTGTCCAAAAAACCTATTATTATTGTCAGACTAGATTTTGCTAAGGCATTTGACACTATTGCTCATGAGGCCATTATACAAGTTCTCAGGCAAAAAGGGTTTGATGAAAAGTGGATCAGCTGGATACAAGCTATTCTTTCATCCGGGTTCTCCTCAATTTTGCTGAATGGAGTACCTGGGAAGCAATTTTATTGCAAGAGAGGGGTGAGGCAGGGTGATCCTCTATCCCCCTTACTATATGTTTCTGGCGGTGATCTTCTTCAATCGGTCATCAATGATTATTTGCACAAAGGTAGATTGAACATGCCAATAAATACAAATGAGACAGATTTCCCTGTAGTTCAGTACGCGGATGATACACTGCTCATTATGTCAGCTGAAATGGGTCAGATAAGAGCTTTGAAAGATTTGTTGCAGAAATTCTCCATGTCGACGGGCCTTACCGTCAACTACCAGAAATCTGTTATTGTTCCTATCAATACCTCTGATGCCTTGGCAAATGAACTAGCTCAAGCTTTGGGATGTCAGGTTGGCACCATGCCCTTCCCTTATCTAGGTCTGCCGCTTGGTACCACAAGACCTTCCATCCAAGAGTTGTTGCCTTTAGTGGATAAGCTACAGAGGAGGCTGAACTCCACATCTGATTTTCTGTCTCAAGGAGCTCGGCTGCAGCTTGTGACCTCTGCTCTATGTTCTATGCCAATTTATTTCCTTCTATCCCTCAAATTACCTCCTGGCTTGATTAAGCAACTAGATAGAATATTAAGACAGTGTCTTTGGAGGGATAAAGATGGGCCAAAGCAGTCTTTGGCTGCATGGGAAACGATCTGCAAGCCAAAGTCAAATGGTGGCTTGGGTATAGTAAATTTCAGTAAAAAGAATGATGCATTATTGATGAAGCATTTAGATAAATTCTACAATAAGACTGATGTTCCTTGGGTTCAGCTTGTGTGGAATGCATATTACTCGGACGTGGTGCCTCATTCTCAGAATCTGATAGGTTCTTTTTGGTGGCGAGATATATTCAAATTAGAGGAAAAATTCAGAGAGGTGTCAGTGGTAAAACCTGGAGCTGGAAACACATTTCTATTCTGGTCAGATCGATGGGAGTTTTTAGGATCATCTCAACCTTTATGCCGTAGGTGGCCTAGACTATTCTCTTTTGTTCTGGACAACAGGTTGTCTGCTGCTGAGGTCTATGGGGCCACAGATTTGGCATCTCTGTTTTACTTACCACTATCAGCTCAAGCTTATGAGGAGTTTTGCTTCCTGAGAGATGCACTGGCTAGCAACCCTTTAATCCCTGGCAAGGATATTTGGAGCTATCAGTGGGGTGATTCTTTCAAGTCTGCCAAGTACTATGGCCTCATCCATGCTCACCTAACAGTCCCTGCAGTTTATAAATGGATTTGGAAGTCGGCTTGTATTATGAAAACAAAAATGTTTGCCTGGTTGCTGCTCTCGGATAGGTTGAACACTAGGGACATGCTCAAAAGGAGACACTGGAATGTCTCAGAGGACACTCACTGTGTGTTGTGTGTCACAAGGGCTTATGAAGATCGATTCCATTTATTCTTTGCCTGTAATTTCAGCAGCAGAATATGGAGCTACTTACAGGTTGATTGGTCCTTAAATGATGACATGCACTCAGCCATTCTGGCTGCTCGGAGAGATTTTGATAAACCTTTCTTCATGGAGGTTGTTATCACAGCTTGTTGGCATATATGGAAGTTGAGAAATGGGAAGATCTTTCGGAAAGAAAGACCTACCTTTGCGAGGTGGAAGTGCAACTTGATCCATGATATGACTCTTTTGGGACACAGGATTAAGAGGAAACACCATGACAGCTTGATGTCCTGGATTGCTGGTCTCCATTAGGTCCCCTTGTAGATTTGTTATTTTATCGCCTGTATAGTTTGTTCCTGTTGTTTACTTTTTCTGTACAGTTGCTTTATTTTCAATAAAATTACTGTGGGGCTGTTGCCTCACAGTCTCTAGGTTCAAAAAAAAAAAAAACCTTCATGTACTGGTGTTGAGTAGTGTAAATGTGCTTGGTAACTGAATCTGATTGGAGGATTGGATAGGGATAATGCGGAGGATATGAGCATCGTCCAGAGGTTCCTTGAAGAGGTGGAATTGTAGGAGGGACAGAGGAATGCAATTGTGGCCATTATTACAGGGATGGGTGAGTTGTCTCTGCTTGTGCATCTTTAGATGAATTGTTATATTATACTTGAACAAGAAGCAACTTCGTTTGATCGACCCTGTGTTTGCTTGTTGCTAGAGCTTACTGGGAACATAATCTTCGTTCAAATCGAAATTAAATTTAGCGTAGTTCAAGTAAAAATACAAGCACCTGCATGTGGCTTATTTCTCATGTCATTTTTTCTTCTGTGTACATGTGGTTATCTTGTTAGCAGCCCTTATTACATCTTTGTGTTATCATTCCTCCATTTTATGCAAATAGAAAAAGAAAATCCTTGTTGTGACTCATTTGAAAGATCATTGGTGTTCTCTCTTACTTGATCTGAATAACCATTAGTAAATAGTAGTGCTTAGTGTGTCAAAACATTCTTGAAATATTGTTTACATGGTATGTGTAACTCTTGCACCCGCAATCTTAACTGCAGGATTAAAAAATGAGGTTTCAAAGAAGCTTAATGCTGAGCCCACTCTTGAGTTTGCAGTTGTCCAAGATGCAGATCGTCTGGATGCAATTGGTGCGATTGGTAAGCACTGCTCAACTATAATGTCTGCATATGTTCTGCATACTAGAATTCCTTTAATAATCCTAAAACCATACAACTATGCCGAGCTCTGGTTATACACCTTTATTCTGCAAATCCATTCTTGTATTTGTTTTTATTTCGGTTAGGGTGTCTTAAGTTCACTGAATGATTGTCTCATCTTTTGGTTTTGCCGTATCGACTACAGTAAATTGCAAATGCTCAGTGGCTTGTCTCTCTGAAAGCAATGAAAACAAATAGTGTGTCGCTCCCTTGCAGATAGAACAAAAGCATTACTGAAAGCATGCAGATGTAACACATGTGGATGTGGCATCTCTACTAATATCTAATGGATCTGCTAGAATCTGAAAATGCTCAAGTACATGGAAGAATCAAATAAGTCACATTCTGCATAATTTTTGTACATGGTAGTGCGGAATCTAACCATTGTTATAGGAACGTTTTGGATCCTATGTTGACTATAACTGAGAAATCCTTACATATTCTCAATCTTCATATACGAATTTTGGCCAATGAAAACCTATATTGTACACTTTCTGTCCACCCGTTCGGTCATATTTAGTTTCGAACTTTCAATAAGTTGTTTGTCCCCTATCTTCTCAATCAACATTGTAGGCATTGCAAGATGTTTTACATACGGAGGTAGCAAAAATAGTGCATTGCATGATCCTAAAGTACTTCCACGAGATAATTTGTCAAAGGAGAAGTACATGTCCAAGGAGGAGAAGCAAACATCAATCAATCATTTCCACGAGAAGCTTTTTAAGTTGAAGGAGATGATGAAGACAGAGGTAAGGGCTGAGCTATGGTCTAGAAGTGCTTTCTTACAGCTGTGTGCTTGTCTTGTATAAACCCTGGAAGAAAACATTGCCCCTTTAAGCTTATTGAATTAATAAGGGTAGTAGAGTTATTTCAAGGTTTAGTTTGCTTCAAGTGCATATAGGCCGAGTATATACAGATGAGATCCTCCTATTATATCTGTTACTGTACTCCCTCTTGTGAAAATGCATGTCGTATTAGAATCTGTGTCAGCCAAACAATTCTAGGTTTGACTATGTTAAATGAATAACCAACACTTACAACATCAATTTGAAACTACTTGATTCATCATGAAATATACTTATATAATTGTTTTGTATTTAGAGCATCATATTTCAACTAAAGCCGATGGTCATAACGTCACATTCCAGATTGTTTTGATATCCTAATCGGCATATATTTTGTGGGAGTACTAATTATAATCACTTATAGTATCATGTATGGTTCTCAGTACAAACATGCCTTGTATGCTGTAGGTTTCCATTATCTATTCCATACATACTGACACGTAGTTTGTTCCCGGCATAGGCTGGGAAAAAGAGAGCAGAGAAAAGGCACAAGTTCATGGAGAATTTTGTGGCTGAATTCTATGAAGAGTGGAGCGGTAGGGCTTGAAGTTGACCAACCAGGTTGTGGGCTTGGGGCAAGGCTTGAAGTTGGCCAACCAACTTTCAACAACTCGCATTGAGAAAGGCATCTAAATAAACAAGGGACAAGGGACAAGTTCAGAAGAGTTGCTGATTCTCACTAGATAATGATAAGACTGTTTTAAAATATGGTTCAAACACAGGTCCCGACCCCATATTAAGGAAAAGCCACGGAATGTCATTTGGTTTTACAACACTGTTCAAGTTCTGGTAGAAAATTGCCCAAAACACTAGAGCAAAAGTAGACCATGTCATGGTTGCCTGTGTTTTTTGTTCTGACAGAGACTCTAAGGTTAAAGGATGTTGCCTGTGTTGTTGATGCTATGCCAAGTATTGGATTAAAAAAAGTGATACCACTATTCTTCGTTATATAAGCAGTTCTATCTGATTGACCACACATTTATTCAAACAGATTTCATCATACACTGCAACTGTTACATTTAAAATAATACCATTGAGGAACACCACCTGAAGCTGCAGTCGCAGTGCTTCACCATTACATATACACATATACAGAGGTTCTATATCACCCATTCCTGGCTACACTATATATATAGCTATCGCTGCAGAATGAAACAAATAGGAGACATACTAACAATATAAGAGTATAATGCAAGAAACAAAATGCAGAGGAAAGCTTTCCACACAGACCCAGCTTTTCTATCAACAAAGTATCACAGAGCACACACGCCACCATTTCTGAGCATGGTCGGCCAGATGTTGTGGTTCAGAGCTTGGCTTTCTCCCTCTTGGCCAGCGTCACCTTGAGCCCATGTTTCATGAAGAGTGTGAGCGCCATCTTGGGTGTCACTGGGTGGCCCTCGACGACGTTGACATGGTAGCGGCGGAGGAGGGAGGCAGCGACGAATTTCATCTGGTAGTAGGCGAAGTCCTTGCCGAGGCAGAGGCGCGGGCCGCCGTTGAAGGCGGTGAACTTGTAGGCGGACTCGCCCATGAAGCGGCCGTCCCTGAGCCATCGCTCCGGCCTGTACTCCCTGCAGTCCTCCCCCCAGATGCTCTCCATCCTCCCCATGGAGTACATGGCGTAGATCACCTTGGTGCCCTTCTTCAGCACCGTGCCGTCAGGGAACACCTCGTCCTCCACAACCTGATGGATCGATCATCAGAATTTTTTTTTTTTTTTTTTTGAGGAAGGACCCGATCCATATATAAGGAAACTCAGTACAACTTACAAGAAGATCATCAGAAAATTATGTTTATTGAATTGCATGTACCCGACATAAATATGTCTAGTTCACCACAAAGCGTAAGCGAGTGGTGAAAGGAACTGGATTGATATCTCAAGTGACATGCTAACTTGTTTAACTGATATGTTGTCACTATTTTAATTTTGTCATGGTATGCTTTTTTACCTTGTCCAGGCAGATAGGGTTAGGTGATCTGACTAAAGATGTTCTGATCTAATCTGATTCACCTGTAACTTGTACTTTTGGGTTTTCTATAACCAAGGAAAAGTGCTTCCTTGTTGACCGTCAACTCTGCAAATCTATAATTAAGTGGTGAACTAAGCACAGGTGTAACAGCAACTGAATCTGTAAGACGCGTGTCTCTGTCAACTTGGAGCAGAGTTATTCACGAAAGACACCCCAAAACATCGGTCGATGACCAACTTGCAACCTACAAATCTTGCACAAATTCTTTTTGCACGTCAGCTTCATGATGCAAGTTCAAAAT
The DNA here is from genome assembly GCA_947311845.1 of Poa pratensis. Lineage (NCBI taxonomy): Eukaryota > Viridiplantae > Streptophyta > Magnoliopsida > Poales > Poaceae > Poa > Poa pratensis. Next base: position 5,922,753 of record CAMZMU010000038.1, read on the forward strand.
GTCTAATGAACATTTCTTTGCATCATGGCTTCAGTGAAGGCGCGCAGCCAGTGGGTAATTATGTTTTGTTGTTGGAGAGTGTCGAAATTCGAACTAATCGCGACGAATTAATAGCAACTCGTATGAGGTCGTCAACTTCAGTATCAGTCAACCTCAGCATCTAAAATAATAGTGAATTATGAATGCTCATATTTGATTCTAGCTATAGGTACAAATTTGTGCATATCGTACACCTACAGCTAACTAACTTGTTCATTTTCAGTACGAAAAGATGGCATGGCTTTGATTTTCTCATGCAGATGGTCACCAGATGTGGAAGGGTCAGTCATGAGATTGGGAACATGGCATCATGAGGTCAAGTTAGTTCTACCAAACACACCAACGCGAAATGCAAGGTCGCAGCACGAAGCATACATGCATGCTCGATCACTCCATTAGAGAAATCCATACTTTTCTTTTATTTTCGTGCTAGAATTAAATAGGGAGTGTCAAGCGCTCGGGTGACCGAGCTTTAAGCTAACGCTCGGTCGAGCTTCTTCCTCCCCTCCGGCGACCCCCCCCCCCCCCCCCCCCCCCCCCCCCGTCGCCACCGCCGGCCGGACCGCCGTCTTCCTCGCCCGCGGCCGGCGCGCTGCCACGCCGCCTCACCGCCCCGCCCTGCCCCAAGCTCCCCCTCCGCCGGTCCACCGCCACCTCGGCATCCCTCTAAACCTCCACCGCCGGCCGAGTCTTCACCGGCGCCGGCACCCCCACCCCCCAAGTTAAGTTACGTACCCTCCACCGCCTCCGCCGCGGCCAGCCGCGTCGGCGGCGGCTCCGGCTCGCTCCAGTCCTCGTCGCCGCCATCGCCGCCGCGGCCAGCCGCGTCGTCGCCATCGCCGACGAGGAGCTCCGCTTCCAACTCTCACTCTCCTCCTCATCGACCGAGCGTTAACTTAATTCTCGGTTACCAGAGCGTTAGCAAATCCGAATTAAATAAGCAGTATTCTATGTATTTTTTTTTGCTGATAATACAGTATTCTATGTATGGCTATGCTTGCATGCATATACGTAGAACTATGTATGGCTATGCTTAGAGTATTCTATGTATGATCATGCGTACGTACCTCCTTGTGGTCGACGGGGACGGAGGGGTAGAGCCGGAGCGCCTCGGAGAGCGCGGCGTGGAGGTACTCCATCCGCTTCACCTCCTCCGGCTGGAACACCAGCTCGGCCTCCTCCACCTCCCCGCCACAGCTCGCCCGCGCGGCGACGATTCCTTCGACCTCCTCCAGGATCTTGGCCTCCACGCCGGGGTTCTTGCTGAGCCAGAAGAACCACGCGAGCGCCACCGACGACGTGTCGCGGCCGGCCAGGATGAAGTTGACGCAGATGTCGCGGAGGAACTTGTCGGAGTAGGCCGCGGCGCCGTCGGCATCGCGCATCTTGGTGAAGATGGTGAGCAGGTCCGCACGCCGGAGCCCGGCGATGGCGGCCTCCTCGCGGCCGGCCTCGGCGGCGGCGGCGAGCTCCTCCCTGCGCTTCCTGATCACGTCGTACGCGAACTCGTCGACGCCGGCCAGCGAGCGCCGGAGCACGCGCTCGTGCCCCACGCCCAGCGCGCGCATCCCGCGCCACACGGCCGTGGGCGTGACGAAGCGCACGATGGTGGCCTCGGTGGCGTCCTCGAACGCGCGCGCGAACGGGATCTCCGGGAGGCCCTTCTGCAGGCACCCGGGGTCGACGCCGAAGGCGATCATGCACACGTTGTCGAAGGTGAGGCGGAGGAGCACGTCCTGGAGGTCGACGGCGGCGCCGGCCGCGTCCGTGTCGGCCAGCACGGGGAGCAGCCTGCGGTGCACGAGCTCCACCAGCGAGCTGGCCGTGAGCGCGCGGAACTCGGCGGAGTGGAACTCGAGGCTGGCCGCCTTGCGCTGCGCCCGCCACACCTCGTCGTCGGCGCCGAAGATGCCGTCGCCGAGGAGGTCGCGCACGGTGTCGCGGAAGTAGGGGCCCTTGGGGAAGTTGCCGAACTTGGTCTTGAGCAGGTGCTCGAGGTTCCGCGGGTCGGCGGTGACCACGCAGTGCAGGTTGGTGAACCACGGCCCGCGGAAGGTGAAGGTGCCCCCGCGCGCCTTGAGGACGCCCGTGATCCACTCGTACATGTCGCCCCGGACGCCGAGGAGGAGGGACGGGAGCATGCCGACCACTGGCCACGACGGGAGGCCCAGCGAGCGCTGCTGCCGCAGTGAGTGGATCACCACGAAGATGGACACGGCCACGAGGACCTCGACCGTCTGCAGCTCCGGGAGAAGGCCGGCGAGGGCGCCGCCGGAGCCGAAAAACGCGGACGTCGTGGAGTTGTGGGCGCCGCTCGAGATGGGCGCGTCCATGGTGGTGCCCATGGCGTGCCTACGTTTGGATCGGCAACTGGAGATGGTTTTATGCCTGGCGTGCGTTTGTGTGCGTTTGTGTGTGCTCTGTCCTGCGAGGTGTGTGTGATTTTGGAGGGGTTCTTGAGGTGTTAATATGGTGGCTTCCATGGTGGCGTGTTTGCTTCATGCCAACGTATGGCCGTTTGATTTGGTGAGCTAAAAGACTCGCGACAACGAACTAACGGAGCTTTGTGGCTTGCTTACCAATTTCTTTTTGAGGGAAACTTAGCATTGTTGTTGGGCAGACGATGACCGAGCGCAGCTACCTGTGCTTGATCCTGCCGCGCGCGATCGACCAGCCTCCGCTCTCTCTGCCACGTACGTATCCTCTTATGTGGTTTTAGAGCATCTCCACCGGCACTCCCAAAATTTATCCGGCACCTTCCGATATGTATCTGATTTGGGGGATCTCGGACATATTTGTGCACAATGCGGATGCTATCTCCACGGCGCCCCCTGTAGTAAAAAATTGGAGATCACATATAAAACAGGAGGTTACCATTTTTTTTGATATTTAACAATAATTTGAACGAAATTTAAACCTACATTAAACCCTCCATGGCGCCTTGTCAGATGCAGGGTCAGACGCAACGTCGACGATGCCGGCCTATGTAGTGTCACGCCGGGCCACTTCTACATGTGCGGCCTCGAGGACACCATCAACAACGTGTCAACTTGGACGTTTTTCTCCCATGGTGGATACTTGTCGGTGAAGCGGTTGAGATCAGTATCTCGCTACTCGCCGAAGAACATGGGCCAGTAGGGGTTGTTGGTATAGTACAATGGGTCTAGCCACACCCAGATCTTCTGCTTGTGGCGGTGAATTTCATAGTCGACGCTTAAGTCTGCGGGGACTAGCGTACGGGCACCCCATCCAAGCTGATGGCAAAGCCTTTCGGCTTCGCCATCTGCAGCGCGAGGATGTCGTACTCGGTGAACTTGGTGTCGATGGCCTCGTGACAGGAGAGCCATTTGCTATTCACATCCATGATGGCGGTGGTACGCATGTGTGGCATGTGATGGAAGGGAATGGGGGAGAGGTGGGTGGGGAAGAGATAGAGACGAGCAAGACGAAGGCGAGCAGTGAGGGAGGAGTCTTCTAATATAGTCAGGTAGTCCGAGGGGCGGTGGCGCCGGCGTTAATGCTACACGTCGGGAGGGAAGGCGCAACGCCGTTGCATCGCCTCATGCCACCGTTAATGCGACATGTGGGGAAGGCGCAACTCCGCCGCGTCACATCGTGGTTGTGTCTCGCCCGACGAAGTGGTCGCTATTAAGCGTGCACCGCTCCCCCTGCACGTCGCCATTAATCATGGCTGACCGACCGCATTTTTATGACATGCGGGACCCATCGGTAAAATTCCTTGTCTGAATTTTGTCTAACGTCCGCCTCCGCCTCCGAGCGTACCACCAAGTATGGGGTTGGCTTTGCTAGGGTCGGACCGATTTTTGATCGGTCCAAACAGACGAGGTTGTTGATGAGGGCGACTATTACGTTCGGACTCATTGAGCCTTGGGTGATTTGACAGTACCGGTGGAGATGCTTCTAAGGCGCGTCCATTGCACGACTGAGGGCGTGTTTGGTTTCCTGCACGCTTTTTAGCCCATTTGCATCCGTGGCTCTCATGGCCTGGTCTGGTCCAAGAAAAACGAGGCCGCAGGCACATTCTGCAGCCCGTTTGGTTGCTTATTTTTAGTGTTTTGCAAATTTCCTACCCGATGTTTGGTGTCCTGTTAACGTGCGTGGACGTGGATTAAAGCCAAAACCTGGAGTTTGGTTACAGCCTAGTGCCATGTTATGCTCACCACATATGAAAATGGTGGTCTTACCACCTAAAACGTTGTCGGGGGGCTGCCCCCGGGTAGGGCAAAGATGTGGTATTATGGATGATAAAGAGCTGGCCGGGTCAGTGTCTAGCCGGGTCACTTGGGCCGGATCTCCTGGGAGAGTCGGTTAGCTCTCGATCAAGCTGGAGTGCGGAAAGAGGTCAAGGAGGATCCGGTAAAGTCAAGCCGGATCGGATTAAAGAGTACCGGTTAAATTAGCCGGGTTGGTCAGGAAGGATCCGGATAAGGTAATCCGGATATTGCACAAGGGCCAAGAATTGTCAGTAAGGTCACGAGTCCTGCAGTTCTACTGACCGGGGCACAGAGGACAGCGAGGTCGAGCCACGGGTTTCCCGGATCGCAAGGCCCTAGGCGCTGACTCGGCCAATTCGGGAAAGGGGCTATGGCCTAGACCCGGTGGGCTACGCCTGCCATTGCCTGAAGAGGCAAGATAGGCCTGCTGGGACTTGACAGCCAGGTCAAGCCACGGGATTCCTGGGAGCGCAGCAACCTAGGAGCTGACTCGGCCAATTCGGGAAAGAGGATGTGACCTAGACCCGATGGGCTACAGCTGCCATTGCCCGAAGGGGCAAGATAGGCCTGACAGTCCGGCCGTTGGATTGACAGGGGGCAGAGGCTTGTCCTTTTCCTCTTGCATGCCATTGTCTCATGGAGCCAGGGGCAAAAGGTAATCGGTTAGTGTATAAGTAAGCTACCACATCCTCCAGCGCAAGGAGGGGTGAGAAACGAGCATCATTTCCCCCCAAGCTCCATCTTCTTCCTAGAGCTTTCACCATTGTTCTTCATACAGCTCAAGGAGCGCTCTGTACTTGTAAACACTTGAGATATAAAGAGAGTAGGCTAGTGCTGCAGTAGGGGTGTTACCTCCACAAGAGGGCCCCGAAGCAGGGTACATCGTGGTGTTCTTTGCTTCTTCTTGGTTCTGCTTGTTCTTGTTTGTTCTTGCGAGTTCTTGGTTGTTCTTCATGCGTGCTTCGTGAGCGCGCAAACCCTCCCCGGATCCCCCAACGTCCTAGCGAGCCCACAACTTAAGCCATCCTATGGCATCTGCCGTGACACCACCACGACAGTTGGCGCCCACCGTGGGGCAGCAGTGGCGTTGGCTGGGGTTTCCTTCCGGACGGGCTCCGTCACTGGCTCGGCGAGCGGGTCCTCTCTGGGCTCGTTTGCAAGATCGGCAAGTTCAACTTCATCAGCGACAACGCGGGGTGCTTCGCCAACAAGCCCTTCCCCGCTGACGGCTTCCTCATGACGCTCGGCAGCTTCGTCACCTACGTCGCCACCGAGCCTGTCCGCGAGTACCCGGCGCAGGTGCTCGTGGCTGAGGATCCTCCCTCTTTCCGCGCAGCTCTCGGACGGCGTAGCGCTCGCCCCGGGAGTAGCGTGGAGGTAATGGTGGTTGGAACAAGTGCTGCGGCTGGCAAAGGAGATGCCAGCAAGAGCATGCCCGAGGAGCTAGCCACGCCAGTTGATCTGGTTGACAAGCCGACTCGGACGGCAAGTTCCCAAAGGAGAAACCGGATCCGGTTGGCCCGCTTGGCATGTCAAGTAGGGAGGCTCCCTTAGAGGATGTCCTGGAGAAGTTATCTCGGCCAGTGGCACCTGGGGCAAATGTAGAGCTTACTGTAGCTCAGCTAGAGGCAGAGCGCCTGAGGTTGCAAAAAGAAGCCCGGTTAGTGGTGGAGTCTAGGCAAGCCTTTGATAGAGATATGAGAGAGTACAATGCTGCCAATGGTATCACTGATGGCTTTACTCCTGTAGTGCATCGCTCGCGCAAGAAAGCCGAGTTGCGTAACCGGGGTAAGGACCTCAATGACGAGTTAGCTAGAGCTGCAGGATCGAGCTCAAGTAAGGCTACTAGTCATAGATCTGGCACAGGCAAGCCGGTGTATAGCTCCCCGGCTAAGAATCTTAGGGCTGCAGCGGCAGCGCGAGCCGAGTTGAGTACACTAACCGGGGACGCTTGGCGAAGGCAGGCAGAGAGAGTCAATGAGCTAGTAGATGTGTGTAACCGGCAGAATGAGGCTTACCGGAAAGCTAATCCGGATGCAGGTGTTTCTCGGGTAGTAGTGTCGGTTAAGGCTGTTAGCCAGAGATCCAAGGGGCAGGCGTCATCCCCGCACGTCGGAGTTGACCGGGCCCAGAGCGTGAACTCGGGTAAGAGCAAGCAGCTGCAGACCTATGATGCTGAATATGCCGGCAAGCAGCTAGCCGCTCAAGGAAGAGGTGGCCAAAGCAGAAACAGTGGTGGACAAGGCTACCCGGGAGCTGGAAGGGGCAATTCGGCTGGCCGAGGTCAACCACCTCGTCCTCCGGGGCAGCAAGTGATTGTGCGAGCGCAACAGCAAGATGGTGGCCAGGCGGGCTACCGCTATGATGACGGAAATTCGGCTATGGCGCGAGCCGGATACCAGACGTATGATAATGCACTTGCATCAAGACTGGGACCTCGGGCATTGGATCCGGATGATCAGCGTCTCAAGTTGGATAGAATTTACCAGTCCGAGAAGCTAGAAGAGCAAGGCCCACCGGGTCCTCCATGCTTTGGACCTCGGATCATGAACGAGCCGAGCGTGCCGTTGTTTCAGCTTGGCCGAAGCACAAAGCCGTATAATGGCAGCACAAAGCCACAGGATTGGCTGATAGACTATGTATCATCAGTGCACATTGCGGGGGGCAATCGCCGATGGGCGGTCCGGTATCTCCCGCACATGTTGGAAGGGCCAGCCCGGATTTGGCTGAATAACTTACCCCGGGTAGTATCAACTCTTGGGTGGACTTGGAGGAGGCATTTTACAGTAATTTCTCCAGCCTACAAGAGGCCTAACCGACCTCAGCTCCTGGCTGCGTGCAAGCAGGAAGAACGGGAAACAGACCGAGAATTCTTGACTCGGTGGAGCAACATTCGCAACTCTTGCGAAGGTGTCGTGGAGGAGCAGGCAATTTCTTGGTTGCGCAGGGTTGCCGACATGGCACCCCGCTCTGGCAGAAGCTCCAGAGGGATATGCCCAAGACACTGGCGGAAACGATCCGGATAGCAGATACGTATGCTCTTGGTGATCCGACACAGCCAGCATTGGATGCAGTGGGAACAAGCAGGAGGCAACCGGTTAACAACCGAGTAGGACCATTGAGGCCCAGTGACCGACATGAATTCGGTTACAAAAGAAGAGATCCGGATTATAGATACGGTTCAGATCAGGTTGCTGCAGTGAATATGGACCATCCTGGAGCAGGAGATGGTCAGAGACAAAAGACAGAGGGTCCAGCTTGGAGGCCGAATCAAGGTGCTTGGCCGAAGAAAGTATGGGAGGGATCAAGTCCTCCTCTAACTTTTGAGTCAAGATTAGACGGGCCTTGCTGTTATCACACAACAGACCCACGCAAGCCGGCCAATCATTCAACTCGGAATTGTAGCTGGCATCATCGCATTCAGGCGGAGGGTCAGAGAGGACCACCTCAGAGAGGTGCTCCTAGACCGAATTTCAGGCCGAATATGCCTTTAACCGGAGCCAATACAATCCCGGTGAACGCAGGAGCTCCAAGACCGGCAGCCACAAAGCCGGTTAACCTGGTAAACATGGGAGGCAACGACAACGGTGCTGGTCCGAGTCGGCAAGGTGGATACCCCGGTAATGAGTACAAGGAGGCTCATCAAAGTTATGTGGTTTTTGTGACCGAGCCAACTGACAAGAAAAGTCAGCTGCGAAGGGCGAAGGAGGTGAATGCAGTCATGCCAGCAGTCCCAAAATACCTGAATTGGTCCGAGCAGGAGATCACTTGGAGCAGGGCTGATAACCCCAGAATTATGCCAAGTCCAGGAAACTATGCACTGGTGGTGGATCCGACTTTGGTTGGACCCAAGCTTAACGTGAGGTTTAGCCGAGTCTTGATTGACAATGGCAGTGCCATAAACATCATGTATCGGGACACAATGGTCAAGTTGGGTATTTCGCCGAATCAGTTGCAGCAGAGCAGTTGTACCTTCCATGGTATAGTACCCGGGGTGTCTTGTTCCCCAATGGGTAAGATCTGGGTAGATGTGCTGTTTGGTACCAAGGACAATCACCGGCTTGAGAGTCTCGAGTTCGAGGTGGTAGATTTGGAGAGCCCATACCATGCTCTGCTTGGCCGGCCTGCGTTAGCCAAGTTCATGATATCCACTCATGTGGCCTACCTCAAGATGAAGATGCCTGGCCCGAATGGTATTATCACTGTTGCGGGAGATTACAAAAAGGCCATACAGTGTGCCACGATCGGTTCCACCTTAGCCGAATCATTGGTGATCCAAGCTGAGAAGAGCAAGATGCATGAGGTGGTGGCAATGGCGAAGTCAGCTCAGCTCGGTGTGCTGGCTATGACCAATCCGGATGGAGGTGCAACATTTGAGATGCCCAAGGAGACAAAGAAGATCCCATTGACCCGGAGAACCCGGAGCGCATGGCCATCATTGGTGCCGGTTGGATGAGAAATAGGAAAGCGCGCTCTGTCACTTCCTCCGTGAGAATCGGGATATCTTTGCATGGTCGGCTAAGGACCTGCCTGGTGTTCCGAGGGAGTTGGCAGAGCACTCTTTATTTGTCAGGCCGGATGTAAAACCGGTGAGGCAACCGACTCGGCGTCTCTCAGATGATCGAAGAAAAGTGGTGCTGGATGAGCTGGCTAAGTTGCTTGCAGCCGGATTCATTATGGAGGTGTTGCATCCAGACTGGATATCCAATCCGGTTCTGGTAGAGAAGAAGAAGGACGAACCAGCGGTGGTCAAGGTGTGGCGCATGTGCATCGACTTCACCAACCTAAACAAGGCGTGCCCGAAGGATCCATTTCCTTTACCTCGGATTGATCAAGTGATCGATTCTACTGCTGGGTGTGAGTTGTTGTCTTTTATTGATGCGTACTCTGGTTTTCACCAGATACCACTGAACCCTAAAGATCAAATAAAGACTGCTTTTATTACCCCGTACGGGGCGTATTGCTATCGTGTCATGTGTTTCGGTTTGAGAAATGCCGGTGCAACTTATCAGAGATGTATGCAGAAATGCTTACACTCCCAAATGGGCAAGAATGTGCAGGTGTATGTCGATGATATCGTCATCAAAACTAAAGAAAAACACACTCTCCTCGAGGATCTCGAGGAAACATTTGTGAACTTGAGAAAATATCGGTTGAAATTGAATCCGGATAAATGCACCTTTGGTGTCCCGGCTGGAAAGTTGCTCGGTTTCCTTGTATCGAGCCGAGGTATTGAGGTGAATCCGGCTAAGATCCGAGCCATAGAAAGAATGAAATTGCCTAAATGTCTAAAAGATGTACAAAAATTCACCGGGTGTTTAGCCTCGTTGAGTCGGTTTGTGAGTCGGCTAGGAGAAAAAGCCTTGCCCTTGTATCAGTTGATGAAAAAGAGCACCGGGTTCACGTGGACCCCGCAGGCAGATTCGGCTTTCAATGAATTAAAAAAGATGTTGTCCACTGCACCAATTCTGGCGTCACCTTTGCCGAATGAGCCAATGCTACTTTACATTGCGGCCACTAACCGGGTCGTAAGTGTGGTCATAGTGGTAGAGCGAGAAGAGGAGGGTAAATCCGTGCAGAGACCGGTGTACTATTTAAGTGAGGTGATCTCAACCTCAAAGCAAAATTATCCTCACTACCAGAAGATGACATACGGTGTATACCTGGCGGCCAAAAGTTGAAACATTATTTCCAAGAACACCCGATTACCGTGGTATGTGAAGCTCCAATCGCGGAGATCATTGGGTGCAAAGATGCGACTGGCCGGGTTGCCAAGTGGGCAATAGAAGTATCTCCTTACACCCCGCATTATGAGAGAAGGGATGCTATCAAGTCTCAGGCTTTACCGGATTTCCTTTGTGACTGGGCCGAGATGCAGTATGAGCCACCCAAGCCGGATTACAATTACTGGAAGTTGCACTTTGATGGCTCCAAAACCAAAATCGGATTAGGTGCTGGGGTGGTACTCACGTCACCGAAGCAAGATCATTGCGATATGTGTTGCAGATTCATTTCTCAGCCTCAAACAATGTGGCCGAATATGAGGCACTGATCCATGGGCTTAATGTGGCTAGGGATATCGGCATCCGCCGAATAGAATGTTTTGGTGATTCGGATTTAGTGGTGCAGCAATCTTCTGGAAATTGGGATGCTCTTGATGCCAATATGGCACTGTATCGGTTTCATGTCCAGAAAATTTCAGGATTTTTTGAAGGCTGCGAGTACAAGCACATACCTCGGTTGGAGAACGAAGCTGCTGATGTCCTGTCAAAACTCGGGTCGTCTAGGGATGCAATTCCACCCGGATATCCTTGAATCACCTAAGGGTCCCTTCAATCAAACCTTCGCCTGATTCCGAGTCAATTTTTATCCCAAAGCAAGAATCTGAGGCTGTCCCTATGAATGTTGATGTCGGTACATTGGGGAAGACCCGGGGACTGCATGGCGAGACCCGGGGACTGCTAACCGGATCTTAGGAAAGAGGAGCAGAGAAGAAGGTGGTGCTAACCGAATCTTAGGGAATGGGCAGAAGCTGATAGAAGAAATAATGGCGGCCGAACCAGTGGAGATAGATGAGCACTTATTCCCTTTGCATCCAGTACCGGAATGGGCTGAAGAAATCATGAAGTTCATGTCGGAGGGGAGTTTGCCAAATGATGAAACCGAAGCTAGGCGAGTGCAGAGGAGGTCCAAGGCTTACACCATCATCAACAAGGAGTTATACAAGAGGAGTGCAACCGAGGTGCTACAGCGTTGTGTGGAGCCAGCCGAGGGCAAGGAGATGCTCCTGGAGATACATCAAGGAGAATGTGGACATCATTGCAGCACGAGAGCCCTGGTGGCTAAGGTGTTCCGGCATGGATTTTACTGGCCCACTGCTCACGCGGATGCAGAGGACATAGTCCGAAAATGTGAAGGATGCCAAAGGTTTGCCAAGCAGACACACTTACCCGCATCGGCGCTCAAAACAATTCCTATCACTTGGCCGTTTGCTGTGTGGTGTTTAGATATGGTGGGAGATTTCAAGCCGGCTAGGGGTAACATGACACATATGCTGGTGATGGTGGATAAGTTCACCAAGTGGATAGAGGTGAAACCAATCCGGAAGGTAGATGGTCGTTCGGCTGTGACTTTCCTGAAAGAAATTATTTTGAGATACGGATACCCTCATAGCATCATCTCGGATAACGGCACAAACTTTGCTGTCGGAGAGTTTGCTCGGTTTTGCATGGATAAGGGAATCCGGCTAGATATAGCCTCGGTGGCACATCCGGAGTCTAATGGGCAAGTGGAAAGATCAAATGCCCTGGTGTTGGCCGGCATCAAGGCTCGTCTCATTGAACCATTGCTGAAAACTCCGGGATGCTGGATAGACGAGATACCATCAGTACTGTGGGGTCTAAGGACCACGCCGAATCGGTCAACTGGCTATACGCCATTTTTTCTGGTTTATGGGGCAGAAGCTGTGCTACCCACTGACATAGAACATGATGCACCAAGGGTGGCAATGTATACTGAAACCGAGGCAAAAGAGGCCCGGGAAGATGCAGTGGATCTGCTAGAGGAAGCAAGAGAATTGGCTCTATCTCGGACAGCAATATACCAGCAGAATCTCCGACGATATCATAGTCGAAAGATCAGCCCTCGAGTGTTTCATGAGGGAGATCTTGTACTAAGGCTGGTGCAGCGCAGCAAAGGCCGACACAAGTTGTCACCTCCATGGGAGGGACCATTCATTGTGAGCAGGGCTATGCACAATGACTCGTACTACCTTGTAGATGCACAGGAACCAAGGAAGGATGGCCTGGATAGACCCGGACAAGAAACTAAGAGACCCTGGAATGTAGCTCTGCTTCGACCCTTTTACTCCTAAGGGGCGCAATGTATGTATTTCAGTTTATCATAAATAAAATTGCAGCAATCCGAGTCTGGACTCGGGGACTGCTTCGTCCTCATGCATGTTTCTTATTACTGTTTTGTCCATATCGTTCATGTGTCGAATTGCTTTGAACCTCGTCCCAAAATTCAAGTAATGTATGCTGTGTTGTTGATCTCGTGACTCGACTGACAAACACCAAAATGGTAGTCAAGAGCAGAGATGAGGAATATGGGAAACATGAAAATGGACTCGGGGACTCGGTCCAAAACCGATTCGGCAGATGTCGTTTACTAACCCCTGTTATTTATTTTTTGTTTATGTTAGATGATTCTAAACCATAACTCGCATGTTTCAAGTATTGTATGCTATGATTCCTATCTTGTGACTCGACTGTCAAACACCTAAAAGGTAGACAAGAGCAAAGATTCGGCAAAAATAGTAAACAAGAAAACAGACTCGGGGACTCGGTTTAAAATGATCCAACATAAACCTCGTCCGGATCACATTAAGCTAAATAAGAGTAGTCTCGGAAGAACTTAAAATTGTTTATTACATCTGCTCCCGGCATACCGGGGATTTAACGTTTTTTCACTGAGTCACTTCAGGAAGCAGCAGACTTGGTTGTAGCGGGTTCGGTTACATCAGCTTCGGTTGCAGGAGCCTCGGGCGCGCGAGCTTCGGTTACAGGAGTTTCGGTTGGAGTAGATTCGGTTGCAGGGGGTTCCGTCGCTGGAATGGACTCAGAAGATGGAGGAACTTCAGGGTAACCTTGCGTGGAGAGCTTGAAGGCTGGGCAGATTCGGAAGTATCCGGATCAGCTGAAGCTTGTTTGGTAATCTCTGCCGAATCAGTTGCTGATATCTCCGAAGTCTGGGCCGGAGTTGCTTCGGTACTCTTAGCCGAGTCAGCGGCTGGGATCTTGATGGACTTGATAGGAGCAGGTTCGGCAGAGTTAGCCGAATCATCAGACTCGCCCTCAGAATCGGCATATTCTTCAGCGGAGGCATCGTCCGATTCCTCTTCTTCAGTCTCTTCCCCGTCAGTGTAGACCGGAGCCTCCAGATCAAGATGTTTGGTGTTTGCAAATTCCGCCATAAAGTTGGCAGCCTCCTCGCGGATCTTGATCCGGTCAGGATCTTTAGCCCATGAAGAACCCTCGCGAAGGGAGCGCACTCTGGCGAGATCGATTAGTTCATACCAAGACATGATGAGGATCAAGGCGGCATCAGCACCGGCACGGGCAGATGAAGATCTCCATTGCTGTAACCGGCTCTTCGTTTGATCCAGATCTTTGATTAGCTCCTCCGCAGACCGGACTTGCCGAGATTCAGGAAATAAGATTCGGTGAGCCTTGAGGCTTGCATTGAGCAGATCAATGTGGGAATCCTTCAAAGGGGCAATCCGAGCCTTGAGTGCAGTAATGTGATCTTCAATGTCCCATGTCTCTGGTAAGGGAGCACCGGTTAATTTGGCTCTCTCAGCTCGGGCGTCTCTCACAGCTTTGGCGGCTTGAAGCCGGATGCTGGTAAACTCTCCTACAAACAAATAAGCTAATACCGAGTTAAGCGAGAAGGAACACAAAAATATATGTCGGATAAGAGCAGAAGGAAAAGAAGAGATTCGGCAAAACTTACGGTCCATGTCATCATTGAGGCTTGCAAGTCCGGACAGCCATTTCGCACTGGCTGCTTTGTGAGCACTCAATTCTTCTTTCGCCGCTTTGACTTCGGCTTCAGATTCGGCAATGGCCGTTTGAATTTGCTTGTCCAGTTTGGCCCGCTCCGCAAGTCCGGCTTTGCAAACATCTCGCTCCTTCTGGATAGTGTCTTTTTCATTCCGCAGCGCATCCCGCTCTCCTTTGACCTTCTCCTTCACTTTTTCAACCCGGTTAAGCTCTCGCTGGAGCCGAGCCACCTCTGACTTTTGCTCCTCTAAAGCGCGCTTCTGCTCTTCTTCTTTATTGTCCATTTCAAGACAGAGCCCATCAAAGGAAGTTTGGAGCTTCTGGTGCTGATGGGCGAGCTGCTTAAAGAGCTTGCTGCGAGCGGTCATGGTTTCCTGAAAGAAAACATGCAAATGGCGTCAAAAGAATCTCGGGGACTGGCCCGAGATTAACCGAATCAGTTGGAAAAGAGACTCGGGGACTGGAAGTCCCACGTTTCCTGGTTAAGACAACATTCATGATCAAGTTTTATAGATTCAAGCCGAATGACTTTCTTACTCGGAGGAGTATCAGTCGTTCGACCCGAATCTCGGGGACTGGGAATAGTGCAGATTGATAATGATAAAGTAAAAGCAGATTCGGTAAAGTTACCTCAAAGACCCGGTTAGCTTCACAACCGAGGTCTGCACGGAGTGTAGAGATTGAAACATCCGACTAGGCCCAGCCGGATGTGGCGCTGAAGTAGAGAAGTCTTTGGCGAGGTCAGCATCATTCCAAGCTTCAATGAATTGCTTGGCGGACTCGAGCTTATCGCTGCTCGGAGGGCGGGGATTCGACAGGGCCTGGCCGAATCGAATCGCTGATGGGGCGGCAGGAACTTTCTTGCTAGCAGCCACCTGCTTATCCGAGGTGGTTGGAGTTGTGCCAGGGCACCTTGAGTCGGCTTGGGTGAGGTGACGCACCCGGGGTCTGCTTCGGATGTTGCTCCTTTTGCTGCTTCTCGGAAATTTGTTGTTGCTGTTGCTGCTTCTGCTTTTTCTTCTTCTGCTGCTCTTGATTCAGCAGGGCTTGAGCTGCCGGTGTAGGGCGAGAATCCGGCTTAGGCAAGGGCTGAGCCGATGTCTTAGCCTTTTCCTTCTCCAGCTCCTTCAGAGGGCGTGGCCAAGTTGAGTCTCGGATAGGAACCAGGGTTTCCTCACTCTCCAAGTCAATAACGGCTCTGATAGAGTCGGTTGGGGAATATTGGCAGTTGTAGTACGCGCTGGAGAGACCGCCCTTCAGGAGACTGGTTCTCCACAGCCGAATCCAGTGGAGGAATGGGAGAAGAAATGGATGAGTGAGTTTGTTCGGTGACGATGACGTCACTACATAAAACAAAGTGAACAGTTAATCCGGATGAAGATGACTCGGTTAGTAAAGGAAGAAAGCAAATGAAGCTAAGTGGCATTACCCCTTCGTGGTAGGCATGGGCTTGAGCCGATTCGGCTTGGAGCCAGCCTTCTTGATTCTTTTGCTTTAGGGGCATCAGATCCGGGCGCATCAGCGCGTTTCCGAGATGTCCCTTGAGTATCTTCTTTGGCTGGAACACAAGGTGGTGACCATGAAATCGGAATAGCATCAATGGGATCTAGATCGGCAATCATCATCCTCATCTTCGTGTGAATAGTTGTTTGCTTACCCTTGCGGATTGGCTTGGCGCGCGGAATCGGCAGATAGTCATCCGTATCCGCATCCTCTTCGCCTCGCGCAACGGGCTGCGATCCGCTCCCCATACTTGGTGGAGAGATCTCCATCTTCAGTAGCTTGGCGGTCAAACAGCTACATAAGAGTCAAGGTAAATCCGGATTAGTCCGATGGCATTTTGATGAAGTATGGATGAATTCGGAAGTGGTGAACGAACCTGTGGTGGAAGTGCATTCCGGTGAAACGGCTTTACGCCCCACCGCCACTTATCCGACATCTCCGTATAGGCAATCGCATTTACTCGTCTCCTGATGGAAGCTCGGTTAAGGTCATGCTTGCTGATCCGGGTAGGATCTAGCAGACCACTCATGTGGCATATCTTGTGTTCACGTCTTTGAAGAGGATTGACCCGGCGGGAGATAAAGGTCCGGAGGAGATCGTCCGAATCCAGGCCCTTCTCACAAGGTCCTCCAGAGTTTCATGTATTGTCTGGAGCTCTGCAATAGTTTCAGCCGGATTATATCCGAAGTTTAATTCGGCTGTGGGTGGCTCGATCTTGAACTCGGGCAGATTGAGGGCATCATGGCCTTCAGCACTCTTCACATAAAGGAAAGTCCTTTGCCACTTCCTGACAGTGTCTAGGCCAGTGATACGGGGAAAGATGGATCCCGTCCTCGGCGTAATGCTAACCGAACCACAAGCAGTCATCAGCTTCGGCTTGGTGCCTGGAATAGTCTGCTTGCGGAGGTGAAAATACTTTGCCCATATATCGACAGTCGGCCAGACACCGAGATAGCCCTCGCAAAAGGAAGTAAAGGCCGATAGAGAAACGAAGGCATTAGCCGGGAGGTGATGAGGCTGTAAGCCAAAGAAATCTAGGAAAGCCCGGAAGAAATCACTCGCCGGCAATCCGAATCCGCGCTCAAAGTGCGCTAGAAACACCACACGTTCACCAGGTTCGGTGACCGGTGCGAGTTCCTTCCCCGGTTTGCGGCATATAACTTGAGAGGTTATACGCCGGGTGCTTAATAGCCATTCCAGATCGTCCTTTGTCACATCAGAACCCTCCCATCTGCCGGGAGGAAGCTTCGCCATATCCGGATCGATCCTGCAAGAAGTCGGTAGGGCCGAGTCAAATGAATCGGATAATGGTATAATCGAACCAGATCTAAAGTGATTCGGCTAAGATTATCCCGGATGAAACTAGCCGGGTTCAGCAGAGAAGGTGATTCGGATGGCAATCACAAACACCTTCCGCAAAAGTCTAGGGTTACACAAGATCTACCGCGGCAGTAAAAAAGAAAGGAAATCACGAGTAAAAATGTGATTGAACTGCTCATACGGTGGCAAGCAAAACTAGGGCAATCTAGTGCAAAATCTAGAAAGGAGATCTACTGGATGCACTGAGGCTTGGCGATGGACTAATATGCGGATGAATCTACAAAAAACAGGCGTGAGTTCCCCGTGGAATATGAACTTGCTCGCGGTGGCCATGAACGGAAAAAAAGAACTTACGGGTATGGCGCGGCGAGGAAGGAGCCCAGTGGAGAAACGGCGGTGCAGGGCGCAGCGCGCGGCTCCGGCGAGTCTTCTCAGTGTTGAGGACGTCTCCGGCGCGGCAAGGTTGCGAGGGCGAGATTGCGGCGGCGGCAGTGGCGCAGATGGAGGTTTTCGGAGTGGGGAACGAGCGGAGAAGAAGAGAAACCCCCGCACCCCTATTTATAGTGCTAAGTGGTAACTGACGCACTACTGCGCAGTTTTCGGGGCGTCGCAGGATAACTGCGCCCTGGAACTTTGTGGTCTCCGCTGTGACCGTGTATTTCAGACACATGGTGGGTCACAGAATGGGAAGCGGTCGTACGGATCAAATGTGCCTGTCAGCGAAGAATTCGAGGAGACACGGTCATTTGGTCAAATACACTCAAGTGCCCGGTGGATCCGGATATTGTGCTGACATTGGCATGTCAATCAAAGACCCGGATAACACGGCTTTGCGCAGAGATTTCCGGCCAAAGTGTCCCGGGAAATTCGGAGACAAGTTTATGTGATTCGGTTAGTAGTGCTTGTTTTTAACCTGCTACGGTTCTTCAGCCGAGGCTGTAGAACCGCACCAGCTTCGGGGACTACTGTCGGGGGGCTGCCCCCGGGTAGGGCAAAGATGTGGTATTATGGATGATAAAGAGCTGGCCGGGTCAGTGTCTAGCCGGGTCACTTGGGCCGGATCTCCTGGGAGAGTCGGTTAGCTCTCGATCAAGCTGGAGTGCGGAAAGAGGTCAAGGAGGATCCGGTAAAGTCAAGCCGGATCGGATTAAAGAGTACCGGTTAAATTAGCCGGGTTGGTCAGGAAGGATCCGGATAAGGTAATCCGGATATTGCACAAGGGCCAAGAATTGTCAGTAAGGTCACGAGTCCTGCAGTTCTACTGACCGGGGCACAGAGGACAGCGAGGTCGAGCCACGGGTTTCCCGGATCGCAAGGCCCTAGGCGCTGACTCGGCCAATTCGGGAAAGGGGCTATGGCCTAGACCCGGTGGGCTACGCCTGCCATTGCCTGAAGAGGCAAGATAGGCCTGCTGGGACTTGACAGCCAGGTCAAGCCACGGGATTCCTGGGAGCGCAGCAACCTAGGAGCTGACTCGGCCAATTCGGGAAAGAGGATGTGACCTAGACCCGGTGGGCTACAGCTGCCATTGCCCGAAGGGGCAAGATAGGCCTGACAGTCCGGCCGTTGGATTGACAGGGGGCAGAGGCTTGTCCTTTTCCTCTTGGCAATGCCATTGTCTCATGGAGCCAGGGGCAAAAAGGTAATCCGGTTAGTGTATAAGTAAGCTACCACATCCTCCAGTGCAAGGGACGGTGAAGAAAACGAGCATCATTTCCCCCAAGCTCCATCTTCTTCCTAGAGCTTTCACCATTGTTCTTCATACACTCAAGGAGCGCTCTGTACTTGTAAACACTTGAGATATAAAGAGAGTAGGCTAGTGCTGCAGTAGGGGTGTTACCTCCACAAGAGGGCCCCGAAGCAGGGTACATCGTGGTGTTCTTTGCTTCTTCTTGGTTCTGCTTGTTCTTGTTTGTTCTTGCGAGTTCTTGGTTGTTCTTCATGCGTGCTTCGTGAGCGCGCAAACCCTCCCCGGATCCCCAACGTCCTAGCGAGCCCACAACTTAAGCCATCCTATGGCATCTGCCGTGACACCACCACGACAAACTCACTGTAACACAAATTCAGAGGAACATTTAGACATAACACACATTCAGAGCAACATTCGGGAGCTTACTTAGTAGAAGTTCGGTAGCATCTAGGTATGTACACACAGTACCATCATCAGAACATGTTCATGGGCATATATAAGCCTGGATCAACATCTAAACAGAGGCATCCCATGCCCCTGGATCAACAACTAAGAGGGGTAATACATGCCCTCACCAAAATGAAGCAGTCAAACTAACAGTCTACTAAGCTTACCACGCTGGTCCTAGCCGTGGTAAGGCAGGTGTAGCCCCTGGACATCGAATGGCGCTCTTGAAGATGGCGATCTTGAAGCCCCATCTAGTGAGCTTGAAGACGATGGCGTCGGCTTCCTCCAGCTCGTACTTCATCAGCACGACAAGCCAGTCGTGCCCAGCACCATCTCGCCGCCCACCATTGACAATTTGCCCACTGGTCGCAGTAGTGGCACGCCGATATCGGAAAGAAACGAGGAGTGGGATCTGGAACCACTCCCTCAGCACCGGCTGGAAGGACCTGGGGATGACTAGCATCACCAGATCGTCCCTGTCCAGCTAGGCATAGAACTGACGAGGTGCCACCGACCTGGGGATGTGCCCGATCGTCGGCTGACGGCCTTGGGTGCGGTTGGATAGCTTCGCCGCCTCCTCCTGCCTATTGGGCACTTCAGGCCTCAGCAACCACCGATTGCGGGGGAGAACGCCCTCGAAACCAGGAGGGGTCTGCGGATTCCTCCAGCGATTTTCCATGCGGATTCCTCCCAGCGATTCCTCAACATAGAGGCGTCAGTGAGCTACTTGAAGACGAACTCAAACATGAACAATGCATGTACTAGAACAAGAACATGGATAAGGACACCGAAAACAAAACATGGACAATATGATGCCAAAATGGCAACAATGCCAAGATGGCATGTCCCTGGATAGTGACATACAAGAATGCTTAGCACACATGGACAAGAACATCCTAAAATGGCAACAATGCAACAATGGCACGTACCTTGACAATGCTCACAATGGCAAGCACATGCATCATCAGATCATGCATACAAACAACATGCATATGAAGAACATTATCGAAGCAGTTCTAAATATCTATTTGAATGCTACAACCCTACAAACCCTAACAAATCTACAAGCAATGGGAGATCTAGATACATCCGATACAAGATCAATCTAAACAGGGGGAGAGTGGTGAGGAAAAAACCCCAAATGTGCACAAACCCTATCGGAACCTAAATCGGCAAAAATGTAATGGCGTGACCTAGCAAGGAGGGGGAAAGCACTTACGGTGTCCAAGGAGGGCGTGGGTCCTCCCGCGGCGTCGAGGAAGAAGGCTGCGCCGCCGATGTCGACGCCGCTCCTTTCCCGTCTTGTGCGGAGGCTTCGAGGAGGAGGCAAGCGCCGCCGATGATGCCGCCACAGCCACGAGGACGCCACTACCGACGATGGCGCCGACGCAGCAGCCGATGCGGCCGCCGGAGCTTGGGGACGGCCGCGACACACAGGTAATGGTGCCTTGAGCATCCTCCCCAATCGGTCGGCGCCTGGGCAACGAGCACCTCGACCCACTTCTGGTGAGTGGAGTCGGTGGCCGGGCTGGAATGGCCACTGCGGCGGGGAGTGGGAGGAGGAGAGGCGGCCATGGAAGCGGAGAGGACGAGGGTGAGAATGGACGGTGAGGGGAGTGGGAGGGGGGAAGTTATGCAGAACTGTCTCGTCTCCCGCGCTTCCCAATGCGTCGAGACAGCGGCACGCGGTGCTTGCCAGGACCTGGCCACACGGAAACGGCGACCGTTCCTTCAGGCTCCAGGGGTCTGGCTGAGCACTGCTTTGAGATTCGTGCTATACAACAATGCAGGCCAGCCTAAGCAACCAAACGCCCAAATTGGCCGAGGCCCGTGCAAAAACCAAACACGCCCTGAAACGCTCGATCCAGTTTCGTTCCACCGGAAATGCGAGCGCGGGTGGGCGGTCGGTAGCTGAGCTAGATCCTTAAAGCTAAGGTAGCCCGCGCGCGCGACCAGTCCTAGGTTTCAGAGTTTCGTATCTCCTTTCGTGAGAGCTGAGATCACTACACCAGAGAATGCGTGTTCCTATTTTATCACTCTGTTCGTTTTCTTCTGGCGTAGGTGATCAATCGTTGTCACCAGTTCCTGGTTTGTTTCGGCGGTTTTGCTGGCTTCTAATCCGCGGCCACCTCGAATCACATTACATCCGCAGATGTTATCGTGTACGAACTACTAGTACTAGATTAAGCACGTGTTGCCGACTACTAACAAATCTCACCTAAGGCTTTAACTGTTCAAGGTTGCCCTTAACGGAATTTCCAATTAATTAGGCGGCTTTGGTGTACCTACAATGCTCCTACAAACCGGCCCAGTGTCAGTGGATTTCCTTACATCTTCAGTCCATGCCCCTTATGCCTCTAATTAATTGGTGGATTCACAACGTTGAAGGTTTGTTTAAAAATACGGGCATTACAAATTCTCGGCCACTTGAGAGTTTCTCATTTCTCAAAGGAGAACCACCATTTTAGATATATAAACTCCAAGAACAAATAATATATTTTCTTTTGTACTAGATGAATATGTTATTACATAACTATTAACCTTTTCTTAGATTTGTAGGATCAAATTTTAAAACCAATCGAGGAATACGATTCTCATTTTGCTAAGACGATATTATAAGCTTCTGCACTCAATGAATAAATTATCACAAGTTGGTGAACTAATTATTGTAGATCCATATGAAATAAATTTTGCACTGGAGAATAAGATTTTCTCAATCGACTGAGGCGTACACATACCCTAGCTAGCAATCAAGGTGAATTAAACTATTAGATAAATATAATAATTAAATTAGGTACATATGGGATTTAAGTGTAAGGTAAATCATACTAAAGAAGCTTATAGTTAAAAATGCAAAAAATTGAGCAAATTTAAATTTCATAACTTTAACATTACAATGACACTATAATGTCGATAGCATGGAGCATTCTTGATATTAAAAGTGTGAATTAATCATGAAAAACAATTAGGGTAGACAACGACATGATCAACTATAAGCTGAAATAAACTAAAATTTAAGCTAGATAAATACAACGAAAAATTCTATTCTATGAAAAAGTGAAAATAATAATTATGCCGTATATAAAATTTTATTTTGTAGGTAAGTAAAAACAAAACTATTTGTGAAATCTTGGAATTAAATTGCACAGTCATAAAATGTGAAACTATAGTACAAATAATGTGTTGTTCTATATTTATATTCATATTCATGATAAAAATCGATCATATACAAATTAACAAACTAAGGACAATATACTAAATTTGAAAACCTTCATATTTTTCATATTAAATTGGAAACCCACTGGCCAACAATCGCACAAATAGTAAAACGAAAGACCAACCTATCCACAATTCTCCACTTAACTCAACAATATTAGTACTTGACGATCGAGCTATAGTCCTCGCTAGGATTGATTTTTTGGCTCTACCGGAGGAGGCGGGTGACGATCGAGCTCCAGTGCAAGGTCGAGTAAACGTTATGGAGTACCACCGTCATCTTTACG
Source organism: Poa pratensis (assembly GCA_947311845.1). Lineage (NCBI taxonomy): Eukaryota > Viridiplantae > Streptophyta > Magnoliopsida > Poales > Poaceae > Poa > Poa pratensis. The sequence goes on from CAMZMU010000038.1 coordinate 5,945,053, forward strand.
TGCTGTGTACTAGCCTTCGTTAGTACAGCTCGAGTTGCCATCTGACCCTACTCACCGTCATCGATCGTCCATTGCCGCCTAGCTAGTCCTTGTACAAATCATGCTTGTGCAAATCGGGCCATGAGAATGAAGCATCACGTTGCAGTACTAGTAGCACTAGATCGATGATTACTTAATTTGCTGATTGCCGGACGGGGACAGGGCGGCGGCGAGCCTAGCATATAGTCGAGGCCGTCGCGCTCTCGAACTCAAACTCCGTCCTCGTCTTCTCCTGTGATCTTGTCGGTTTATACTTCGTAGCCGTTGGTTTGGATGGGCTTTTGACCATTTGCGCTGTGTTAAAATCTAGAACGAGCAGGGATATGTCCGGGTAACTCTTAGCATCATGCAATTAGACGGTGGCACGGGCATCATAACTTTGCTGAAGACGTCGGCGACGCAGTTCACGACCCACACAAATCGCTCTAGGGAAACCCTAGATCCGTTCCGGGTCAGCGCCGCCTAGCGTCGTTCTCCCTTAGGGTTGGTAAGAAGTATTTGTACAAACAAGTTGCATCAATAACATGACGAGTTCGAGTACTAGCATACGCAACATGTGAGAGTTGGCCTGCCTTGTGGTACCAGTGGTAGAAGTGGTGTTCGAGAAGGTGGAGGGACCTGGCATCTTTCGCGTCGAGAACGGCGGGACTCGACGGCATGGCGCAACAAAATCTCAGCGAGGGACGCGTGCTGATGGACGAGCATAGGGCGATGGTGTTGTTTGGTACTTGGCTAGGTCAATGCATTCATCTATTTTTTGAAGATGGGTTGACGGATAGATAACGGTGGCGACTTCCGAAGCGGGTGCATGTGGTGCGTGTTGGGGTTTGTTGGACCATTGCTCCGGTTTTAGATGATTTGCATGGGTGGGCGGTCAGAACAAACGACTTTGGTCATGGCCACCACATCATCAATCTTGTAAGTGTAGAGACAGTTCTCATGTAGCCAAGAGCGTGGCTCCAGACTGATTGATGTTTTATCCTCTAAGGGCATTGTTGCATAATTTAATGAAAAAAACAATTTGCACCATTTTTCGACAATATAAGTACTTACACTCTTTTCCGTTTTTGGTAACAAAGGCGAATTGATCTAGAGTCTGTTCCTCTACCCCCGACCCACGTGTGGCCCACCACATTCAGCGTTTTGCATCGCTCCTATTGCTCGCCCCAATGAACGATGTCCCGACTCGCGGTCAGTTGGTATGAATTTAGCCATCGCCCGTGAACGAGTTTGTCTCCGCCGGCCACTAGTTTAAATGAAGATGGGCACTGGATAGAAGAAATTGGACCATCCATATTTAGTTGTGGGTATTGTAAAGTCCTCAATAATATATGTAAATTCATTGAAGATTCCAAATGATAAATTTAGCACTCACTAGGCTGTGGGGACCCCGGACTAGCTGTCCGAAATACCCGATTATGTTTAACACAACGATCCCGTGATCAGTCTGCCGTTGCACATAATCCGAATTGGATACCAAAGTTTACATCCATTACAATAACGAATTAAAAGTCTTACATAAATGGTCATTTAGACCAAGTCTTACATAGGTGCCTTCATGGGCCAAACCAAAATATCAGCGGAAGCTACGGCGTAGTAGACATCATATTCTAACGACGACAACCCGACAGGCAGCTGACTTGTGGAGATCCTTAGTTCGCGTAGAAGTCGCCATACTCCTGCTCGGCGTAGTGCTCCTCCTCGTAGTCTGGCTAGGTCAATAGCCAGGGACGAAACCAATATGAGTACATTTGAATGTACTCGCAAACTACCCCAACATGAGTATGCACTAGTTTTATTTTAATTTACAACTTTTATTTATTTAAAACATCTCTATATCTTTATTGAAAAAGGTAAGAAGAGTTTTATAACTATCTTTAAAGAAATCACCATTTTTATCTGTTTCTCTAAAACTCCTCCTTATTCCGACCATAGCCCGTCATGGTCCACTTCCTCCAACAACCTCATACCGATCCGTTGGTATAGGTGTAAGGAACATTCTCCACTTCATTTTCTTTTAAAACTCAAAGTCTTTCAAAAACTTGCACATGGTCAAAGTAGGGCCTCCCAACTGTCCATATCCGAGGACTCGGCTATTCGAATAGTTTTACACTCTGCAGAGTTAGCACGCTTTTCCCACATCCATCCGGCAACTCATCGTGTCCGCCACGTCTCGCCATACAAGGTGTATGCGAAGTAAGCCGCCGACCATAGCCTGTCCCTTTGCTCATGCTAGTATAGGATCCTTCCCATATGACACTTCCATCAACACTTAACCCAGCCCGTCGGAATCTAAGTGTGAGGACTCATAGGTTTTGTCCGGCGGTTTATGGTGGAACCTTCAATCCTCCTCCTTATCTTTTCATAGAGTTTGAGTGAGGACCCGGGTCAGGGGTAGATCAACACACTATCCCCTCATGCATAACGGAGTCATCTCCGTCGATGAGGCATCCCATACTAATATGAGCAAATTATATGACTAAGCCCTTTTCCCATACGTGGGTAAATGTGGTCGCACAGGGTATCGGCTGGTTGACGTAAGTACAAGGACACACTGTGCATTTTTCATAAACATCTCCATTCTCCACTTCTCCATTTCAACACCGACATCTCGGTATTCCATAATCACACAAATAATTTCAAAGGAGTTTGAATAAACAATATTTGTTTTTCCCATCCTATAATTTTGACATAACTATCTTATATGGTGGCAAAATAATTTCCATATATGTTTTGAAAAAGGTTTTATAAATCTTTGCTTTAAAGGTAAATCATGATATCAAAAATATAAGCATATGTTTGTAGTGCAAGCTCAGAGAGTAGCTTGCCTTGCTCGGCAAAGTGACCTTGGTCTTGATCTTCAGATTCAACAAACTCTCCTTCTTCGATAAATCCGACAACGTTCTCGTCTAATTTAACAAACAAACAATACAAGCAATCACTAAAACTACTCAATCAAGCATCATAACATAACAATCATAAACATCACAAATAGCTACTGCACACATCAAACAATACAATTTGGTTCCAAAATAATTAAATTAAACATTATTTGTTTATGTCTAAATTAAGGCAGAAACTTGTTAAACATGTTTAATTCCACAACTTGAGTTCTGTTGGTCACAAAAATACAAACTAAATTTTTACAGAAAGCTACTGAAGTGCAGAAGAGAACACAATTGGGTTTGGATTAATTGGAGTTACCAAACTCCCTACATAATTGTTTTAATCCAGTAAGTTATTAATCAAGTTTTTGCTACAACTCAAGTTAATGTTATTCAAAAATTAAATCCTTTTAGGGGTAACTAACCTTAACTAAATGTGACCTAACAAAATTGGTCCTAAATCATTTGGGTTAACCATTAAACATCTATAAATGTTTTAGTTCAGAAGGGTGTTCAAACTTCAACTTTATACTAAACAATTAACACTGCACAAATAATTCTACCAAAATTAGGGAAGCTAATAAATGTCAGTACTAAGCTAGCAAAATTGGTTTGGAATTATTTGGACTAACAAAGTATCAGAAACAAACAAGTTTAGAATTTAAACCTTCTGTAGTATTTTTAATAATACATTTTTATTATTTATCTAAATGACATGAATCCAATTGGGTTGGTTAAACATTTTCATAAGCTTTCCAGAACAATTGGATTTGATTTATTTGGATGTCTAGATCTCAAGTTATTGAATTTCTAAAATAGTTCCAGTACTAAATTTTCAGAGAGATTTAAATTAGAAATTCTCTCTGTATTGGATAATGTTCAGATTTCTGACATGGGGGGCCTACACGTCAGCGGCACAGGAGAAAATATCTCGCGCGCGGAATGTTTAAATATCTGACGAGCGGGGCCTGCTCGTCATTGGCTGTTCTACTCGAAACGGTACGCGGCCGTTGATGGAAGATCCAACGGCCAGGAGCAAAAGCATCGGCGACGACCTAATAATGGCGTCGCCGGAGCTCCGGCGACGGCGAGGGTGGCCAGAGGGGGTACATGGGTGGTCTAGGGACGGTGGAGAGGACGGAGTTCGACGGCGGAGGTCGTGGGGAAGCTAGGGAGGCGAGTGGAGCTTGATGGGGAAGCTCCTGGCGTCGGCGACGATCTCCTGCTTCTCCGCGGTCGTGCTCCAACTCCGGCGAGATCCTACGGGGGCTCTGGGGCACGAAACAACGAGGAAAAGGCGGCGGGTGAGTGCGATTGTAATGGAGGTGTGAAGGCAGGCCAGAGAGGAGAGGAAGAGAGGGCAGCACGGCACTGCCGTGGTCGTCTCCTACCTCGGACACGGCGGGGCGCAGAGCACGGCAGAGGGCAGCAGCGGCCTCACGGCTACGGTTCCGCCCTCCTGGCGGTGTACTGAAGAGAGGGGAGTGAGTAGAAGCGGCTGCGGTGGTGTGAGGAGTTGCCGAGGCTCGGGGCGCTATATATAGCGGAGCTCGGGTCCATGGTGGACATGGTGCGGGGAGGGGTTGCAGGGGCGAGATAGCTCGCCGTAGGGGGCGGCTACGGTGTTCGAGATGTAGAGGACTAGCTCGGCGGCGTGGCGACGAGCTGTGCGTGCGCGAGAAACAGGACGGCCTGGGAGCGTTTGGACGGTGAGCGCGTGCACTGGCACGGCCGTCTCGGGCGGGTGCGGCTGCTGCGTGGCGCGAAACGGCGATGGGGGTCCTCTTCTGGGCTGGCTGCGGCGCTAGGAGAGAGCAGAGGAGCAAGGGAGAGAGGGGGGCACGGTGCTGGGCTGCTGCGGTGTCGACAACACCGTTGCCACGGCGACGGCCATGGCGCACGGCGCACGCTGCTGTCCCTGACGCTCCTCCTCCTCCCTGACCTCGTTTCTTCAATTTCTTGGGCGCGGCGAGGCTAGTGAGGTGAGAGGGAGAGGATGCAGGCGCCAATTCGAAGAACAAACCTCGAATTTGATCAATTGATCTCGGGTTGAAATTGAATTGGAGATGAACACAGTGGTGTTCACCACGTGTTCGACAAAATGTGTGCACCATTTCTTAATTTGAATTTCTGAAATTTGATTTCATATTTTGCTTCACAAATGTGTACATGGATTTGTGGTGCTGTGTTGCATTTTATTTGTCAAGTGCAACATAGCACATTTTTGTGATTTGAATTTAATAAAGAAAGTAATAGAATTTAAATTTAGATTTTGAAATTAAATTTTTGAGAGGGAAAAGTTGTAGGAATAAAATGGGAGTGTTTATAACCACTCCACTGATTTTTGGTTTGAAACTATTTTAGTTTCTCCCTTGGAGAATTTGTGTGACACACTTGTCACTTTTATTTTTCTTACTTTACTTGTTATTTTAGTTATTTTCGTTTCTTCCTGTTTTTATTTAGAGCAAGCAACACAATTTGCAGAAAATAATTAACACAAGCAACAACATGCAACCAACACATATAATTTAACAAAAGTTTTTGTTGGCTCTCATTTTTGGGATAACATTACTGATTATAATTCTGGGATGTTACATAGGCTGACAATATGCACATGAAGTAATAAGTAATAACACAGTTCAAATAACACTGGATGACGATATCATCCGGTCTTGAATGAAAAGTTGCAACTAGTACTAACTAGTTATCTATAGTACCATACTTTATAGTGGCATGCTGACCATGTCAGGCTGCTGAGTTGCAGGCGGTGGCGCCATATTAATTGGAACCAGAGTCAGAGCCGAAAACCCGGTGGAGATTTGTGCCTCTACTGTGCTGGGGTCAAGGTGTCTCTGAAAAAACGGCCAATTCGGCCGTCCCCTCGGTCTGGGCTGAGGGATGCTTCACACGAGCAACCAAACGGCATGTTTTCTTCTCCAAGACCTGTTTGGGTGGGCGTGGGCTACCAAACACGCTCTTAGCCACCACTCGTGCATTAGTTCGTCTCCACTTCCGTGTTGTGCTCATCCGTCCACCAAGCTCGATGGGGTCTCCTTCCCGCCACTAGTGTAAATGAAGATGGGCCACTGAACGGAAGAAATTGGGCGAATATCAAATGATATTTTTTTCCTATATAGTTGGTCGAATTTTATAGAGTTTGAGTTGGACTAAACGCAGAACACAAATTAGTTGTGAAGAGTAACACTGGATGATGATATCATCAAGTCTTGAATGGAAACTATACTATAGTATCATGATGACCATGTCAGGCTGCTCGTTTTCAGGCGGCGGCGCCATATTAATTAGCACCGGAGCCAGAGCCGAAGACCCGGCGGAGATGCTGCTTGCCGGCGTAGTGCTCCTGGACGTTGACCTCACTTATGAGGGGCACGTCGCAGACGTCGCACCGCACGTTCATCTGGCCGGCGGCGTAGGCCACTTTGTTCCGGTGCTTCCTTCCCTCCTCGTGCTGCTTCAGGTGGGACGCCGTCATGCACCGCACGCCGCAGACGACGCACACCATGGGTGGCTTCTTGAATGCTGGCGGCTTGGTGCTGGTGCCGGAGAAACCTGTAGGCGTTCCGGTTGCTCGCCTCTTTGTCCATTCGCGATGCGCAGGCGCAGCTGGAGGTGGCGATGGTGGATTTTGTACCTGGGGGAAAGGGAAACAAGATCACTGGCGTGCAATTGTACAATTGATGCAGATAATTGATCAGATCACTGATACACAATCTTAATAGTGCATTAAGTTAAGCTTCTTCGCAGGCTTCTTTGAACTATGTGTCAGATATGTGTAGAAGTTTTCCTGTTTTTTTTTTACGGCAGAAGTTCCTATTATTCAGGAATTTGTTTTCTTCATATTGTTTGTAGAAATCTTAATTGGGACAAATACACCACCCGTACCTTTTCACTGTCCGTTGCTAATTGTAAAAGTGTGTGTTTCGGAGCTCAACAAATGCATTTTTCTGAAACAAATACCATCCTAGAACTAGACCCCGTTTTTCTTTCTGATAAATAGAATACAATTTCTAAGTTCAGCAGTGAAACAAGTAAACAAAAAGAATCTGAACCATTGCCAAGTTGTCCGACCTTAGTGTCAAAGTAAACATAGTGACACAAGCTAAAATTGCCATGGTTAGCTGGAAGAACATGTGTTTTAAACTGAAGGCTCGGATGTTGCCCGCAAAGAACAAAAAGCTTGAAAAACATGGTAAAGCATAAAGGGATGATGATTGGTGACTAGATACTCACCGGTGGAGGAGGAGCCGGGTGATCCCCGCCGCCAGAAATGCGGCGAGCCCTGATTTGAATCTTCTGGCGCTCGACAGCCTTCCTTAGGATGTCCATGTAGTCTTCTTCGTCGCTTTGTGTCTGACCTGATTGAGCAAGGTCGATGCCCTCTTGTTCATGCCCGTTGCTGACCTGAAGGATCAATATTGCAGGAAACAAAGTATTTCAAGAACTCGAAATGAATGTGGAGCACTGGAGCAGTGAAAAGGAGAGTTTGAAAGAATAATGTCAGAAGGAATGCAGGAGCAAAAACTTTGAAACGATGAAGAACGAAAGGGGGCCACCATGCATCAATTCACATTGCACCTTATTTATACCTCTCACTAATGAGATCATTTTATTCTAGCACCCTCTCGATACCATCATTACAAGTTTTACCCCATCATAGATGTCTCTATTTTCCATGTGTTCTCCTAAGGTCCTGATTCGTTAATCACGCGGGGATTTGGTTTGTACTTAATGGTGTATAACCTAACCAAAACCTTCAAGGGAACAAATGCAGAACATAATTTGAAACTGTAATCTCAAGATGCATATTTGTTGATGCAGAAACTAGGATCTTTATCTATTCCTTATGTACAAAAGGAGAATTTAGAACTCTAGTATTAGTAAAACAAATCTTTGTTATTGTCCCTCTAAGTTTCTTTTGACACTGAAAAGTACGTCAAACATTTGTACTTCCAGAGTTCCAGCCCAACAGAGGCATTTACCGAAACATATACCAGCCTAGAACAAGACTACGAGAGCTTTCTTTTCTCTGACAAAGTACAAAACTGGTATCTTCTATCTTCAGCAGGGAAAATATATTAGACAAAAAGAATCGTCTGAAAATTAGACAAAACGAATCTTAATTTATTACTCTCAAACTAAGTGATACTCCCTCCGTTCCATAATGTAAGATGTTCTAGCTAGCTCACATGCTGGCTAGGTGCAAACCCAAATGAGTGTACATACACATTAAAACATGTCCACATATAGTGGTGGAGCTTAAAAAAAAGTTTGGGGGAGGGGGGGGGGGGGGGGGGGGGGGGGCGAAAGACAAAAGATTTTTTTTGAGTTGTTTTACAGTACATCAATGCAATGTGGACCGTTAAAGGACGCTGATCGTACGGTGTAGATTCAATATACTACGCCAAATTTCTGGTAGTATATTTGAGCATGAGGGGCATTTCGGGAATGACACTGGAAAAAAAGAACGATCCTAATTCCTAATACGAATCACATCCTATCGTTCTCGTAAGTCGCCACGATTACCTCGGTCGCCCCATTCCTCCTGGCCGCTGGCCCAAGCTCGTGAAGAACTGGAGACTGAGTTCTCCAATGGCGCCAACGCCATGCGTCGCCTCACCGGCGGCGACGAGAACCACACAAAGGCATTCGCGCTGCTGGTCCTGGTCCTTGATGACGACGGCCGGGAAGCTTCCGACACCATTGCTCGCTGTGAAGGCTAGGCCTCCTGCAGGCTGCGGCGGCGACATGGTGGCAGTGGGCGTGTCCGTCGTTATGTAGTGGTGGAGGGCTCCAGTGCAGACCTCGGCTTTGGGATCGAAAACGATCACCGCAACGGTACTTCCTGTACGTCATAGCTGCTCTCACCAAGATCGACCCGTTCTGGTGGAGAAGTGCATATCATGGCTCACCAAGATCGACCCGTTCTGGTGGAGAAGTGCATATCATGGGTACTCCATGGTTGCCGATTTCATGACCATGGAGGATTTTTGATGTCTGGAGGCTCCATTCCTGTACCGGCGAGCTACACTAGGCTGAGGATGTTTGATGTGGAGGCTCCATTCCTGTACCGGCGAGCTACACCAGGTGCTGCTGGTTTTAAATGTTTGCACGGTTCAAGGCAGCTTATTTCCGTCATAGTAGGTGTTGAAGAAGATGATTAAGTAGGGAGAAAAAATCATTTTTGCCCCTGGGCCTAAAACTGGCCCAATTAATTTTAGCCATTGGATGAGTCATATACTACACCAAAAAATGTGTAGTAGAATGCACCGTAAAATAGCCCTTTTTTTTAAAGAGTGAAACGCACCGGAGGTCATCAAGTTGCACGAAAATTAAGGATTGGTCACCAACTTGAAAAAGCTCAAAACGGGGTCACGAAGTTGTGGAGTAGTCAATTTTTGGTCATTCCGTCACGGTGGGCGTCAAGTTGCTGATGTGGCAGCGTGTTTTTTTACAAAAAACACCTTGAACTTTTATATATTCTAATTGTTAGGTCCTTCTCCATATTATTTTCGAGCTGCTAGCCGAAATATATAAAAGTTCAAGGTGTTTTTTGTAAAAAAAACACACTGCCACGTCAGCAACTTGACGCCCACCGTGATGGAATGACCAAAAATTGACTAGTCCACAACTTCGTGACCTCGTTTTGAGGTTTTTCAACTTGGTGACCAATCCTTACTTTTCGCGCAACTTCGTGACCTCTGGTGCCTTTCACTCTTTTTTAAACCACACAACAATGGCACAATAGACTTGAGGCAAATTTATATTGCTTGTGTTCTTTGTCTTTGGAAGTACGACTCAATATTGCCCCAGTTCTAGCACCGCTGGTATATCTCCCAAGTCGTCTCTTACCCCCTAATTTAATGAAAAAAAAATTGGGATTGAGGAGGATCAGAGGATGTGTTCGTACTGGAAAAGCAAATCCTAACCACTAAAAAAAACAAATCCTACCTAGAGTCCTAGACTACGATTTACCTAGAATCAAGCAGGGAGGGATCGACTAGTGGAGCTGCTTAATCTGCTGCTCGTTACTCGCAGTCGGACACGACAGCCGACGGGGCCAGGGAGGTTGAGTCGCTGCTTTCTGTAGAGTCTCCGGCTAGCTGCGCCACCGGGTTGACCTTGTCGCCAGGTCGTCAGGGCGACAGCTGCTTGGCTGGGAGAGAGTCGCCAAGTATGTGAGCTGATGCCTGATGGGCTGTAAGTTGAAACTGGGGGTTCCGGCCGCCAAGATAGCTCCGCCAGTGTCCACATACATCTATATAAATATGAATGTGGACAAAAACTAAAACATCTTATATTTAGGAACGGAGGGAGTATATACTACGTACCTAACACTACCATGTTTAGCTTCACACGTTATACCGGACAAACACGCACGCACATGCAGAAATGGATTATGATACGTGACTACTCACCGGTGGATGAGGAGGCCGGTAATCGGCACCGCCCTGGGAAGCGTGGCCGCGAGCCTTCATCTGAAGCTTCTTGTTCGCCGTGAACCTAGCCTTATTGAGCAACCTCAACGCCCCCTTCGTCTTCCTCGATGACTTATCGATCGGTACACTGCAGGAAGTTAATATTCCAGCAATGATAGAAGGCGTGAGTTGGAACGAGTGTGGTTAGTCGGAGCAAAAGGATACGAAAGGGGATAGTTATAGGTTGGTTCACCTGATCGTATGAGTTGCCCAAAAGATCTAGTAAAAAAGGAGATATTTTCACTCTTATCACCCAAATCGTGTCCTTTCCAATTAATGCAAACAATCTTAAGAGCGAGTTAGTGGTTATGATACGTTCCTCCGCATCTCCCTCTTTTTTTCCCTCCTCACAAGTCACACATGTAGCCTTTTAATATTTCCAGTCTATTTTTTAACACATAAAACATGTCAAATTGTCAAGTTAGTAGTTAGAAGGAAAAAAAAGAGTAATCATTCTTTTCGATTTTACCATACATTCACACAATGGATTACATGCCTAATATTACCATACTTGTGGTAAACTAAAAGATTGCTGAGCGTCCGGAGGAAAAAATCCCCCGCCTACCGCACCAAAACACGGATTCTCATCCATCCGATCTTTGCAGTATACCCTCACCCGCGTAGAAAATATTTTTGCTATTGTAACAACATTGCAGTCCGCTGTGGGTCGAACCTGTATAAAAACCAATATGTGGTAGAGGCTTAGTATTGTCGCATCACCTCGCTCACACATTCACATTAAACCACGCGCGAATTTCCCGCAATTTTCAAACACTCATGCATCATCGAAATTCAGGGAAACTAATCTTGTGACCTCACGAACACACGCTCTCCATCGAAGAACTGGCTCGCCGAAGCCCCGCCGATGCCGGATCCGGTGACCACATATCATTTCTCGATAGTCTTGTTTCTTTTTGGAGCACCTCGGTGTCATAATTTTTTAGCTCCCACCTCAACCTCCTTGGTGGCGAGCTCCCCTACTAGAAGCAAGGGATTAGGAGGGAATGCCCGAAGTGGGCGACGAAGGAGCGCTGGAGGTGGGCGGCGGAGGAACACCAGAGGTGGGCTTGTGGAGTTAATTATACCTTGAACAGTCACATATATACAATGGAGTATTATAGCTTACATTATTCATATATCCATAATGGGCTATATTTGTGAAGACAATGCGAAACTCTGTAGGGACAAGGAGTTAAGTTTCCCTAGCTAGCTCAAGATGACGTTAGATGAGAATTAGTATATTTGGTGACATCAATGCATCTGTTTTCTGTCGTCATTATTTTTTCGATAAAGGGCACTTTATTACTCAAGAGGTTTAAACATTACACCCGCCCTCATAATTAAGCTGGAAAACATCCACACCAAAAGTAAAAAAGAAAAGGCGAAAACAAGTAATCAGGAAAAATTGTAGATCACATGTGGTACTCGGGGCCAATATGAAAATCACGTGGGCATCCATTCGGATAAAAATATCGCTTGTCATGTTTGTGTAGACACCTTTAAGGTCTCGACTTTCCACATGTTATAATGTGTGCCACGAGTGGAGCTACTCGATATTTTTTACTTACCATCTCTTTGAGAAAAGAATCTTGATCGAAAATATTCCAACCTGCACTAGTAGGAAAACACCTATCAGTGGCGCACCAAATTAGGATTCTGTGGCGCACCCCCAGAATTGCTGGGTGCGCCACAGAATCCTCGCCACTAAATTTTTTTCTGTGGCGCACCATGGGCGTGCGCCACAGAAATCCACTTTCTGTGGCGCACATGGCTGGTGCGCCACAGAATTCTGAAAAAATTCAAAAAATTCAAAAACTGCAAAAAAAATTAAAAAGTTTCAAAAAAATCATAATATGAAATAATATGAAAAATCCTAATTATTGGAATTATTTTCAGATTTTTTGAATTTTTTGAACTTTTTGAACTGATACCTTCCCACTAGGTCACCCATCCTCAAATTGCTCCAACCCTAGCACGCTTAACTTCTAAGTTCCACCCTTCACCTACCCTTGTGCTACTCAAGTTCTTATTGATATATATATCATATGAATCCTCTTAAGTCTTCTATGTGTATATGTTATGTATATGTTATAAACGTGTGTTTCTAAATTTCAGATTTTTCAAAAACTTCTAAACTTTCAAAAGGAGATTCAAAAGTTTCAAAAGATCCAAAAAAAATTCAAAAAATTTCAAAAAATCCAAAAAATCCAAAAAATTCAAAAAAAATCTAAAAAATCCAAAAATAAAAAAGTCAAGAAAAGTCAACAATCTTCTTTGTTATACATTTCTGTATCTTTTTTGAAATTTTTGAATTTTTTGAATTTTTTGAATTTTTTTGTATTTTGCTGCGAAAAATCGTCTGTTTGAAATAACTTTTTTTTTTCTTTTGGAATTTGAGGAATGTGTGAATTGCTGACCGGGTAAACCCTGGTGGATTCGAATTCGGATTTTTCTCACGATTTTTTTGACATATTATTTGCGTTATTTCGACGTCGTATGCAAAAGTTATGGCCGTTACAAGATTTCTTTTTCATTTATTGCAGAAAAGGTCAAAATTCATATTTCAAAATTTCTACACCTACTAGACACTCATACCTAACTACATGTAAAAGGGTTATATTTATTGAAATTTTTATCATTTTCCTTTACTTCCTGCAAGACTAAAAAGGCGATCCACGGAGGGGGGGTGAGATTTGAAAAAAAAAAACTGTGGCGCACCAAGCTTGGTGCGCCACAGAATGTCACCTTTCTGTGGCGCACCTGGCTGGTGCGCCACAGAATGTCAACTTTCTGTGGCGCACGTGCCAGGTGCGCCACAGAATTATTTTTTTCAATTTTTAACCCGCCCCCGGATAACTTTCTGTGGCGCACCCGGCCATGTGCGCCACAGAATGTCACCTTTCTGTGGCGCACCTGGCTTGGTGCGCCACAGAAAGTCACATTTCTGTGGCGCACATGGACAGGTGCGCCACAGAAATATGACTTTCTGTGGCGCACCAAGCCTGGTGCGCCACAAAAATATATTTCTGTGGCGCACCAATTAAGGGTGCGCCACAGAATACAACCTACCTATAATGGTTTTCCTACTAGTGCTGTGTAAACTCTTAGATAATTAGATGTAGTACTCCCTCCGTCCCAAAATATAAGGCACACTATTTTTGTGCTTTTTTTGCTCGATATGGATTGAGAATGTATAAATTGTACCGTTGGATTCATTCTTTCATTTCATACATCATTACGCTAATTTGTTTGACATATTGTAAGTACAAATCATTGTCAAAGTTATATGTCTTTGTCCAGCAAAGTTTAAGGGCGCCTTATATTCTGAGACGGAGGGAGTATCATATTAGTTCGTACTAAATTTATAAGAACTAGTCATCGAGGAGATAGCAATTTTCCTTTTCGGCTACTTAGTATTTTTTTAAGACGGTCCTCAACATGTTTCCATTCGGCATTTGTAAGGCTTCGATAGTGTATCAGAAATCCCAAATACTTCATAGGAAATTGGCGTTGCCCGTAGCCAAATAGTTTGGCATATTGAGCAGCCTCATCATTTTTGTGAAAGTTTATTTTGAGTTCTGAATGTTGCTTTAACGCTGACAATATTAATTTCATTTTCTTAGCTTTTCATGATAGTCCATCATCCACCAGGTGCGGACCCACCCCCTCTATATGTCCATCCCCTTTCGCACGTTCAATCATCATTGCCAACATATCAAACACTATACTGAATAGCGTTGGCGACAGAGGGTCACCTTTTGATCTTTTTTCGTTTGAAAGTAATGGCCAACATCATCATTGACTTTGATTTCTACACTACCTACAGTTACAAAATTATGGAGCAAGACACGCCAAACTTCCGAGAAACCTTTCATTTTTAGAGTCTGTTGCAGAAAAAACCATTTAAACTTGTCATATGCTTTTTCAAAGCCTAGTTTTAATTAAAATTGGGGGAGAATTTCACTTCCTTGCCTCTGCACCAACTAGGGATGCACACAACTTTTTAAACATTAGTAAGGATTTTTATCTTGGTTACATACGAAGTCTGATCCTCAAATATAAATTTTATGAGTATCCGGAAAGGTTGTTCATCTATAATAAATAGGAACCTAAATTTGCGACCCGAGGTGTTGGGTTGTACATCCACTCCACAACCAAGTGAATTAGGCTCGCTTCCTTTTCATAACAACTTGATAGACATGATGGAAAATAATTCTATCAAAGTTCAACCATGGCTTTTCAAGTTGTATATTTCAGCTATAATATTTTCTTCAATTTTGAATGGCTTATAAACGACTTTGTAACATCAAATTAAATTGTTTAAAATTTACAGCGAAATGAAATATCAATATGCAGTAACTTTGTTTTTGAGAAATCTGCGGTAATTTTAATCGCACATTTGGGTGGGTGATCTAGCTAGCTCTTATAACTATATTAACACCACAATATAGGATTTTAGATGCCTAGTGAAGTGAAATAGAATAAACTTCATGATGAGGTTAGGACCTCTAGGGTGGCCCGATCTTCACGGATTAATGGCGGATGTGGACGAACTCACGCAAGAACACGAAAAACACCAAGAACACAAGAACATAAACACGATACAAGGACACGTTTCCCTCACCGGTCGGTCCAAGCCTGTCCAATAGAATCACCCAAAGGGAGAGATTGGCAAGTAGTAGATACAAGGAGAGGTCTTGAGGGGTTGTTTCTCCAGACGGTCAACCCAACCGATCCAAATAGAGTCACTCGAAGATGAAAGATTGGCAAGTAGTCACAACTACAAGTAGAGGTCTTGAATCCACAAGAGGGATCTTCTCCACAAGAGGAGGCCTTGAATCCACAAGGGGGTCTTCTCCACAAGGGGAGGCAACACCACAAAGGTGGGTAAGGAGCCTATGCTCAACTCTCTCTCATCATAGACTCTCCCTCTCTAAGGTGCAGGGGAACTACTATATATAGTCTAGGACGAAGGGGTAAGTTACATGACTTAAAAGTCAACGCGTGTAGGAAAGCCGGCCTGGGAGCCAGCCAGGCTGGGCTGGAGGCTGGCTGCCTCTACAGGGAGGCTGGCGGAGGCTGGCCGCCTCTGCAGGGAGGCCGGCCTGGGAGCTAGTCAGGCCGGGTTCCAGGCCGGCCTGGCAGTTTTTCCACCTTCTTCATCTTCGTCTTGTCGCTTTCTCCTCCTCTTCCAAGCCATCGTCTTGTCGGCCTTCGCTCCTCGTGCACCTTGGTCATCCTCACGTGTACATGTACTCGTCATGTCAGACCTAGTAAAGCAAAGGGGACGATGGTCAAGTAGCAGTCATGTAAGGGAAGGAGTTCACCTTTGAGCTCAATGACGACTTGTCATATGTTGGAGTGCTTGACATGGTGATGGACGTGGGTTGCACTATTGAAAGAACGAGGATGTCGCCTAGAGGGGGGGGGTGAATAGGCGTTTTAAAATAATTACGGTTTAGGCTTGAATAAATGCGGAATAAAACTAGCGTTTAATTTATCAAGAACAAAACCTAAACAAGTTAGGTTCACCTATGTGCACCAACAACTTATGCTAAGCAAGATTAACAACTAAGTGATAGCAATATAGATAACTTCAAGCTCGATGGCTATCACAAAGGTAAATGCATAAGTAAAGGTTTGGGTATAGAAGTAACCGCAAAGTGGACACGAGGAGATGTTTCCCGTAGTTCCTTCCCAATGGAAGTACGTCTACGTTGGAGGGGTGTGGAGCCTCCTAGGCACTCCAATAGCACCGATGTGCTCACCCTATTCTCCGTGAGCTTCACCCGTGAGGGATTGGCTCGTTCCACTATGAGGTCGACTTGAAGGCGTTGACCAAACCGATACACCAAGGTTGA
This sequence comes from Poa pratensis, assembly GCA_947311845.1. Lineage (NCBI taxonomy): Eukaryota > Viridiplantae > Streptophyta > Magnoliopsida > Poales > Poaceae > Poa > Poa pratensis. The sequence continues at coordinate 5,961,334 of CAMZMU010000038.1, forward strand.
GGAACTCCACAATGAGTTGGAGCCTCCCAACAATGTCCCGGAGCTTAGCAACAAGATAAAGCTCCGAAACTCACAAAGGCCTCCTAGGGTTACAACTAACCCACGAGGCAATGAGAACCACAAAGAGTAATGAGCTTCTCAAACTTCAACTCCACGAATCACCGTGGAGAACTCAAACCGATGCACCTAATGCAATGGCAAGAACACAAGAAGTGCTCAAAGCAATTCACTCTCAAATCCCACCAAAGCAACTAATGCTATGGAGGAAGATGAGAGGAAGAGCAAGGAAGCAACAAATGAATCCCAAGATCTAGATCCAATATGCTCCCCTCACTTAGAGGAGAGATTGATTGGTGGAGATGTAGATCTAGATCTCCTCTCTTGTTTCCCTCAAGAATGAGCAAGAATCATTGGAGGGATTGAGAGAAAGCAAGCTTTTGGAGGTCAACAATGGAGGGCAAAACTTGCAAGAAAGGTTGGGGAACCATTGGGGAAGAAGGCCCCTTAAATAGGTCACCCAAATATCCAACCGTTGGGTGCAGATTCGCGCCGGGGCGGTACTACCGCTAGACCCAGCGGTACTACCGCCCCCCTAGGAAGTTAGGACAAGAAAACAGGCTCCAGGTAGCGGTACTACCGCCCCGGGCAGCGGTACTACCGCCCCGGCGGTACTACCGCTTTTGGTGCCGCTGAAAACAGGCTTCTGTTTGCTCCGGCGGTACCTCGGGCGGTACCGGGGCGGTAGTACCGCCCCCTTGAAAACAGCAGGAAAGACAAACACCAAAACGACAATATCTTTTGCATCCGGACTCCGTTTTTTATGATCTTTGGCTCGTTGGAATCACAACAACGAGCTTTTCAAGATTATGCAGAGAAACATCATAGTCCAACAATGAATCATAAAACCAAATGGGAAAGGTTAAACCTCTCGAAAATAGAACAACCGGTAAAACCTCCAACACCAAAAACGCAATAAGTTTTTCTTACGAAATCCGTTTTTGATGAACTTGAGCTTGTCTTGAAGATCATGACAAGCTCTAAAACCACACATGGAGGAAAGCCAAATAAGAACCAAGAAAGATGATGCCAAGTATGCAAAGGTTTGAGCTCTCTCCGAACGATACGATCAAGTTACTCATTCGAGAGCCCCTCTTGAAAGTGTGGCATCTATCCTATAATCCGGTCTCTTACTAACACCATGAGACCGGTAAAATAGAAACCCTATCAAGGTCATACCTTTGCCTTGCGCAATCCACTTGAGCTAGATGATGACGATCTTGATCACCTCAAGTTGGATCACCTTTCTTGATTGCGCTCCGCTTGGTGAAGACTTGTGAAATGCTCCCCCATACACAATATGGGAGAGCCACTTTTAGGAACATCTTCACTTGACCATTATCTTGATGACGACCACCGCTTGACGTCATCCGCCATGGGCTATATGGAATCTTCCTTTTGATGCATGCCCATGGGAAGATACCTAACCCCACATAGATACTCCACACACACATGTATATGGGTTAGTTCACAAAGCTATATAGACGATTGCTTACCATACCATTGGATCACAAGATCCCACATGGTACAACATGTAGCTTTGTGTGTTGATCACTTGAATCCATCCTTTCCACTTAGCCTTGATCAACTTTGTATCTTTTCTTCTTTCTTGATCAATGATGATGTCTTGAAGATGAGCATGAATATCCACGGATTCTATTCTTCAAGACATACTTGCAATATGCTCAACTCTATATAAGACCATTCTTCATATAAACCCTTGAATAAGATCTTGGTCATCTTATAAGCTTCTAGAGTCCAACACATGAACTCCAATCTTTCCTATGGACAAGATCTATAAGAATATCTCAATGCAAACATTAGTCCATAAGGATTGTCATTAATTACCAAAACCACGCATGGGGCAACACATGCACTTTCAATCTCCCCCATTTTGGTAATTGATGACAATCCCTTTTACGAGGGTTTATATAAGGAATTAAGCAACCATGCACAACAAAGAGCAAGGATGCAAGAGCATGAAAGGCAAATGCTTAAGAACAAACTAAAGCATAAAACCAAATTCCCTTAAACCCTCTAAACTTCTCCCCCATTGGCATCCATTGCCGAAATGGGTGAAATTTTTAGAAGGCCAATATAATAAGACCTCCCCCATAAAGTTGCATTTCTCAAGATATGAGTGAAATCAAATGCACATATTCAATGACGAATAGATTGAGGGAGATCAAATTATATTGAGATCCAAAGATTGCAAAAGGATGATATGGTGAAAAGGGTATCAACGAATGAAACATGCAATCAAAGAATCCAAATCCAATTGAACAAAAGATTTTATGATTTGAACAAAACAATGTTTCGAGAGAAAATAGAGGAGCTCCCCAATATCATGTACTATTTAGAAATTGTATATTTGAGTACCACGTGCACAAAGATGGAATCATCACTCCCCCATAATCCTTTGAAACACAAAACATGTGCAAGAGAGAATGTATAAAACAAGGCATAACACTTGCAACAATCATATGGTTGAGCATCAAATAGAAGACCGACAAAATATCCAAATGCGAGAACATTTAAAAGATTTAGGCTCAACCAAATGATGTGTGTGACATAGCAAAGCCTTTTATAAGAGTACATCATAGGTGAGCATTGAGCATCACCATAGTCTCAAAGGAATGATAAGCAAGGAGCAAAGCATGTCATTTCAACACACACAACCGACAAAAATGAGTGCACAAGATCCAATAAAATAGGGCAAGCACTCATAAGGCAAATATTTTCCGGAGCCACCAAAAGATCCAAAAAACATAAAGAGGTGGACACCAAGGAAATAGGATATCAATTTGCGATGTAACATTTCTCATGTGTATAGATTTCTAAGTAGATAACAATCATATGATATACATCCACAAAGAAACATGTACACACAAAATAGTTACTAAAGAGAAGAACATGATACCCAAGAGGAAGTCATATATACACCATTAAGATCTTTGCTTAAAAGCATAGCACATAGCTCAAATTTATCTTAAAGGATATAAATAGACTTCCAACACAAACGCATCAAAGGCATCACAAATATCCACAAGGGAAAAGTGATAGTTGGGATGCTTTGAGAAAGGAAACAAGTATCACAAGGAACAAAAGAAATCATGCCAAGATGCAACCTACACAAGGTTGAATGCAAGAAATGTATGCATGAGGTAGATACTTGTTACCGAGATGGCATTGGTGATGTAAAGATTAGCAATCACGATCATCATAGCTTGGCTTCAATTAGCACATGGTGAGAGCACCTTCCTTATGAATGAGACAAGGCATCCAATGCATCTCCGAAGTACCTAAAACACAATTCAAGTACAAAATGGTCCCCAAACATATTGGGTCCGAAGTAGTTAGGAAACTACAATACATAGGACAAACTCCACATGAATATGTGCATATGGATATGAAATTGAATTTCATGCACATCTTAGCCGATTTAGGATTCGGTGGAGTTTACCCGATATATTGGATCAAAGAAAGTAAACATGCCATAATTTATACATGAAGTAAATATGCATGTCAAGACCTTCAAGAACCAAAGAAGACACGATTTGGACAAAATACAAAGAATACCAAGAAGGCACACCAAAGTGTGACATGCAAGAGAATTGTCCAAATTATATCAAAACCCAAATCAACACATGATTGAGAAAGATACCAAAAGAAGAGATACCAAATGAAAGATATATCAAGGAATGAGATAACTAACTCCCAAAGAGAGAAAGATTCCAACAAATAGACCAAACCCTCTACACTTTCTATGATGGCACAAAGTACCAAGACAAAAAGGTTTGTCTTTCCACGAGACATGTCATCGGGCTCAAACACCAATTTAAAATAGATCAAGTAGCAATTGAAGACAAATAATGTTCTAAAGCATATAGGATAGCTCCCCCAAGATTTGTGCATTATTTATGATCTTGCATTGGAATGCAAAATGCACACAAATGGGATCATCACACTCCATATATATTATTCAAACACTAGTCATGTTCAAGAAAGCAATAAGATCCAATACCAATTTAAAGATGGTGTTCTACTCAAAATAGGATAGCTCCCCCAAGAATAGTGCATTATCTTAGAAGTATGACTTTGAATGTAAATGCACAAGAATGGGATCACGGCTTTTCCTATTTTAAGGAAAGCACAAAACAACATGAGTAGAGCAAGAGGATCCAAAGGTCAAGGAAGACAAAAGAAAGTTTGATCAAAACTAATCCTTGGCAATAAATAAGGCAATTAAGAGCAAAACCAAAGTAAATATGATCAATATACTTTACCACAAATAAGATTATCACTTGTAAAGACAAGTAATGTATGGAGATAATTCTCGGTGGTAAATGACAAAGATATTCAAGATCATATTCTCAAAGCAAGAGCGAATAGGCAAATATGGAACTTGTTTGAGAAACATGCCACATAGGAACAAGATAATTTACAATATCAATTCTAAGTGGCAAAACCTCACTTGTTCACATTTTCTAGGTTCGTAATATGCACAATGCTTATTACTCCCCCATAATGTGATAATCCATTTGTTTTCAACAAGAGGCAAAAAAACCAAATAGAGATAGTTAATGGACATTTAGAATTCGAATTTCTCATGAGCATGACATACCACATAGAGACTAGATAATATTGATATATCAACACTAAGTGGTATTCCTCATGTATACACATTTTTAGGATTGTGACGTGCCGAAAGCATATCACTCCCCAAAATGGGAAAGTCCATTAAACTATCACAAGAGCCAATTAAGATAAAACAAGAAGCAATAGAGGCTCAACACAAACACACACAACCATGATGTGCAAACCAACATACACAAGATATGTAAGTGGTAGGCACAACATAGTCAAACACATGCAAGGTACAAAACCAAACACATGCAAGGGGCAAGCAACTTTCAATGTATATGTATAATTTAAATACATGTTACCGCAAGGAGGCACGTTGGATATAAGATAGAGACATGATAATCCAAATGACTTGGCTTGGGAAATATGATTGATGAAGATCCCTTAATTCTTCATAATGTAGCCAAGTCTCCAAAGCCCTCCAACAACACCTATTGATCAAGTTTTAGCTTGTTGGTCCCCAACCAAGTTGGGTCCTAAGAGGTTAGTCACAATAGGCTTGGCCACCCAAATGGTTCTTTTCTTGACACCACTTTGAGTACCAACATATTTGGCAAACACATTGCCAACCTTATCCTTCTCAAGAGAGTAAACATCATCAATTATGATTGGGTTGGATAAGGTACCGTTAGTGCATGAAGAAGCAAGTGTCCCTTCTCGCGGCATAGATAGCAACATCTACTTCCACCTTTCTTCTTAGTTGATTTCTCAACTTGAGAAGGTTTAACTTGATTCTCCTTAGGAAGTGGCCTTTCTTCAATTGGGTACTTGAGTTTGAACTTGAGGCCGCTTCCCTTGTTGCTTCTCACTTAGGTGCTTCTTCTTCAATGGGCAAGACCTCACATGATGCCCTTCAATCTTGCACTTGAAGCAAACAATCTTGGCCGAATCTTTTACTTGTTCTAGGCCCTTCTTCTTGATGGTATTGTGCTTCTTCTTGATGTTGGACTTCTTCTTAACGTTGGAGTTGAATCCAAGTCCACTCTTGTCATTGGGAGATTTTTGCACACTCAACATATTGTCAAGTGCGGACTTCCCAAATGACCTTTTGCAAGTCTTTCTTCAAAGAAGTGACTTGCGCCTTGAGCTCTTTGATTTCCTCTACATGGTTAGTTTCAACACAAGTACTAGAGGAAGTAGATGCTTCATTGTTAGAGCAACAAGGCATGGAAAGTAATTCATCACAAGATGTAGAAATATCATGAGTGGATGAACTACTAGGACTAGCACAAGGCAATATAACATTTTGAGGAAGTTGTGCCATTGTCCACATGAGGCTCACAAGATGTTACCTTAGTTGAAATAGCCTCATGAGCTAACTTTAGCCGATCATGGGAGACTAGAAGATCATTATGAGAGCTCGAGAGCTTTTCATGACTTTCTTCCAATTTCCTATAATTGCTTGTTAGCAACTCAAGTTGAGCCCTTAGCTCAACATTCTCCTTCAATATGGATGCTTCACAATAAGTAGAGTTAGTAGCACAAGCATCATCATTTTTAGATTTGAGGACATTAGAAAGAGCAAGAGCATGATCTTTTCTTAATTTAGAAAAGTCTAAACTATAAGATTCCTCAAGACTACAAAGTTTTTCCTCAAGGATCCTTCTACGCTCTTGCTCTTCATTAAGAGCAATAGAAAGATCCCCGATCTCATCGGTGTAGTCTTGCTCACGACCTTCCATTTCCACAATGGTGTCCTCATGCTCATAAATAAGTTTATTGACCTCAATAGCATTAGCCATGATTTCCATGAAGTTAGAGCGAGCATTTTTATCTTTACTCAAAGCAAGAAAGACAATTTCACCTTTCTTATTTAGAGAATCAACAATATCATTCTCTTCATTATTATCATCATCTTTAGATTTAATGGGGTTCAAAGTAGGAGATACCTTTGACTCCTTAGCCATAAGGCAAAAGATGGTCGATGAAGATGAAACATTACTTGAGGCACCACTCAAGTACACATCTTGTTCCATAGGAAGTTGGGTTTCCTCTACAATGTTAGTGACCAACGGAATAGAGGAAACACACGCATTTGTAGTATGGCAACAAGATAAAGCAAGCATATCATCATGAGATATAGACGAGCAATTTTGACAAGATATGCAAGGACTATCAACACAAGCATGTAAAGCATGTATGGTGCTAGATGTGTTTAAGTCCAAAGGTAGATCATTGCAACAATGTTGAGGTAAAGAATCATCAATGGTAAGTTTACTACCATTGTTGCAAAGCCTACCACTACTCACATCTCATTAGGTTGTGGCTTACCACATGTTGGTGAAGTAGAGGAAGTTGAGAACTCATCATGCCCGGAAGTGGAGGGAGAACAATCATCCTCAATAATATTGGACACATCATATTTGTTTGAAGCTTTGTCCATAAATCATGAGCATTCCGAAACGGCATGATTGACTCAAGAACTACATTGCTCAAAACACAAACAATAGCATGAGATACTAGAGAATTGAGATAAGAGTTTTCCTCATCCTCTAAAGATAACTTTTGGAGATCCTTTGGAGGAGGAAAATCCATATCTACAATTCTCTCCATTTTTGGGCCATACACCCGAAAAAGATTAAGCATGCGAATTTTCCAAACATCATAATTTGTGCCATCGAATATGAAAGTGGGATCATTTGCTAAATCTCTAAACGACATCTTTACTCTCAAGGCGGTGAAGCCTAATAGAGAGCCTTGGCTCTGATACCAATTGAAAGAACGAGGATGTCGCCTAGAGGGGGGGTGAATAGGCGTTTTAAAATAATTACGGTTTAGGCTTGAATAAATGCGGAATAAAACTAGCGTTTAATTTATCAAGCACAAAACCTAAACAAGCTAGGTTCACCTATGTGCACCAACAACTTATGCTAAGCAAGATTAACAACTAAGTGATAGCAATATAGATAACTTCAAGCTCGATGGCTATCACAAAGGTAAATGCATAAGTAAAGGTTTGGGTATAGAAGTAACCGCAAAGTGGACACGAGGAGATGTTTCCCGTAGTTCCTTCCCAATGGAAGTACGTCTACGTTGGAGGGGTGTGGAGCCTCCTAGGCACTCCAATAGCACCGATGTGCTCACCCTATTCTCCGTGAGCTTCACCCGTGAGGGATTGGCTCGTTCCACTATGAGGTCGACTTGAAGGCGTTGACCAAACCGATACACCAAGGTTGAGGAACTCCACAATGAGTTGGAGCCTCCCAACAATGTCCCGGAGCTTAGCAACAAGATAAAGCTCCGAAACTCACAAAGGCCTCCTAGGGTTACAACTAACCCACGAGGCAACGAGAACCACAAAGAGTAATGAGCTTCTCAAACTTCAACTCCACGAATCACCGTGGAGAACTCAAACCGATGCACCTAATGCAATGGCAAGAACACAAGAAGTGCTCAAAGCAATTCACTCTCAAATCCCACCAAAGCAACTAATGCTATGGAGGAAGATGAGAGGAAGAGCAAGGAAGCAACAAATGAATCCCAAGATCTAGATCCAATATGCTCCCCTCACTTAGAGGAGAGATTGATTGGTGGAGATGTAGATCTAGATCTCCTCTCTTGTTTCCCTCAAGAATGAGCAAGAATCATTGGAGGGATTGAGAGAAAGCAAGCTTTTGGAGGTCAACAATGGAGGGCAAAACTTGCAAGAAAGGTTGGGGAACCATTGGGGAAGAAGGCCCCTTAAATAGGTCACCCAAATATCCAACCGTTGGGTGCAGATTCGCGCCGGGGCGGTACTACCGCTAGACCCAGCGGTACTACCGCCCCCCTAGGAAGTTAGGACAAGAAAACAGGCTCCAGGTAGCGGTACTACCGCCCCGGGCAGCGGTACTACCGCCCCGGCGGTACTACCGCTTTTGGTGCCGCTGAAAACAGGCTTCTGTTTGCTCCGGCGGTACCTCGGGCGGTACCGGGGCGGTAGTACCGCCCCCTTGAAAACAGCAGGAAAGACAAACACCAAAACGACAATATCTTTTGCATCCGGACTCCGTTTTTATGATCTTTGGCTCGTTGGAATCACAACAACGAGCTTTTCAAGATTATGCAGAGAAACATCATAGTCCAACAATGAATCATAAAACCAAATGGGGAAAGGTTAAACCTCTCGAAAATAGAACAACCAGTAAAACCTCCAACACCAAAAACGCAATAAGTTTTTCTTACGAAATCCGTTTTTGATGAACTTGAGCTTGTCTTGAAGATCATGACAAGCTCTAAAACCACACATGGAGGAAAGGCAAATAAGAACCAAGAAAGATGATGCCAAGTATGCAAAGGTTTGAGCTCTCTCCGAACGATACGATCAAGTTACTCATTCGAGAGCCCCTCTTGAAAGAGTGGCATCTATCCTATAATCCGGTCTCTTACTAACACCATGAGACCGGTAAAATAGAAACCCTATCAAGGTCATACCTTTGCCTTGCGCAATCCACTTGAGCTAGATGATGACGATCTTGATCACCTCAAGTTGGATCACCTTTCTTGATTGCGCTCCGCTTGGTGAAGACTTGTGAAATGCTCCCCCATACACAATATGGGAGAGCCACTTTTAGGAACATATTCACTTGACCATTATCTTGATGACGACCACCGCTTGACGTCATCCGCCATGGGCTATATGAATCTTCCTTTTGATGCATGCCCATGGGAAGATACCTCTAACCCCACATAGATACTCCACACACACATGTATATGGGTTAGTTCACAAAGCTATATAGACGATTGCTTACCATACCATTGGATCACAAGATCCCACATGTTACAACATGTAGCTTTGTGTGTTGATCACTTGAAATCCATCCTTTCCACTAGCCTTGATCAACTTTGTATCTTTTCTTCTTTCTTGATCAATGATGATGTCTTGAAGATGAGCATGAATATCCACGGAATTCTATTCTTCAAGACATACTTGCAATATGCTCAACTCTATATAAGACCATTCTTCATATAAACCCTTGAATAAGATCTTGGTCATCTTATAAGCTTCTAGAGTCCAACACATGAACTCCAATCTTTCCTATGGACAAGATCTATAAGAATATCTCAATGCAAACATTAGTCCATAAGGATTCTCATTAATTACCAAAACCACGCATGGGCAACACATGCAATTTCAACTATATCATCTCCCCCCGCTTAAAAAAGAGGCGTCCTCGACTCTTGCTCTTCATCACCATGCAAAGGAGGTAGATGTGTTGTCGAAGAATTGGAATTCACCATGCCTACAAACACTAAAGACCAAGCAAACCATGTGTGTGCAAGAGAGAGGAGCATATCAACAATGACATTCCATTCTTTGTCATAGCACCGTTAGCACAACACAAGAATATGAAAATGTATTGCAAGTGCAAGGTCAAAGTGCAAGCAATCCAATGGAACATCTTCAAAATGTGGAAACACAAAAACTCCATAAAAATATGAGGATGTCATCTAGCTATCTCATGTTGAACCATATGATTATCATTGCACACAAGGCATCGGAAAGAGAAATTTGTCAACATCCTTGAGGCAATAAGAGGAGAACTTGGCAAAAACACACAATGAAGAATGTCCAAAATATCATCATGGGTGCAAACAAAGCACATGAAAGAGCAAGTTTTCTTCATATTTGTTGCAACAACAAATTGGTAGAAACCAAAACACTCATGACAAGACATGCATAAAATGTCATTATGGTTGCAAACAAGCCATTGGAAAGAACAATTGTTCATCATTTTTGTTGCAACACATAAATCATCCATGTGAAAGATCAAGTAAACATGCTTGTCATAGGGGAGACCAAAAATACCATCATGATTGCAAACAAACCATAAGCAAGAGAAATTGTTCAACTTGTTTGATGCAAAACATGAGAAAGATTTGAGAGTTGGATTCGATCCACTACTCACATGTATGCTCTCAAGAGCTCGTATTGTCAACTCATGCTCAATTGAGGTTGACATTATCATGTGGTTACCGGTACACACAAAACACCAAATGAAGAAATTATGTGCACGGTAAATGAACACACCATCCATCATGAAGTGTCTCTTCATTTGCACATCACCAACCACACAAAAATCAATTGGAAAATATGACATATGTGGATGGTCACTATGCAAAGTGAAGGATGGAACAAGGTCCATAAGAGAAAATGAAACATCTCCAAAACATGAGAAAGCTATGGGGGCAATCTCGTTATCAAGCATTTCAACATTATTGCAAGCAACACATGTGAAAGAAGAATTGTTCAACATGTTCCATGCCACAATGGGAGAAAAATAGAAACATTCATAACAAGGCATGCTGATGGCAAAATCATCACAAATAGGTAATTCCACATGATCAACATTGGTTTCAAACAAAGTATCACAAGGGAATAAGAACGAATCATATGTGACATCAATAGAATCATCCATAGCATGCAAGCAATCATAGTTCATCATGTCCACTAGAGGGAATATGGTCACATCAACACCCATACCTTTGTATTCCCGGTCATGTGAAGTAGGTGTTGAAGTAGTAGGGGCTTCCATGTAGCCGACTTGTTCATCTTGAATTAGACATGGGGTGGCATCATCATCATCCTCCATGTACATATTCTCCATTTGAGGCACCGTCATGTCGAGGAGTGACGTCTCATCATCCATGGAACCTAGCACACAATGAGAAAACACACTAGAGGTAGAGGTTAAGTTGTTAGAAATCGAAATGGCCTCACAAGACCTATCAACTACCTCTCTCAACTCAAGTGGTGTATCACTCATTCCCTCAAAGTGAAAGCACTCAAACTCACATATGGTGGAGGCACTCAACTCACTCTCACTCTCACTCTCACTCAAGTGGGCTAAGTGGATCTCATGCTCACATGGGATTGGTACCATATTATAACTCAAACACATAGGGATATGATCCGTTTCTTCAACTCCATTCGCCTCCAAGGTTGAAGGGAAACTCCCATGCTCAACCTCCTCAACCAACTCGCCTCCAAAGGTTAATGCCATAATGTAGGCATCATCACTCGACTCCTTTGCCGAAGGGAAAATCCCATGCTCGGCAACTTCACTTGGCACATCAACCAAAGTGATAGCATCATCCATGCTCGCCTCCTTGGTCGAAGGGAAAATCCCATGCTCGACCGTCTTCTCACCATCTTGGTCTCCATTTGTGCACTCCCACATCATGTGACCTCTTCCATTGCATATTGGACACAAGAGATTGGACATTCCCGTGGGTCATGGTCTTGGCCTTGATAATTGTCGCATATGAGGTCTTCGTCTTGCCATATGGGGGACATTGTGGTGGTGGCACTTGGTGTAGATACCACTTGAAGAGAAGTGCTTGAGAAGGGCGCCAATGTTGTGGTGGCACTTGAAGTAGACACCATAGATTGTGTACTCATCGCCATCTTCTTCTCATGTCGACGTTGACGCTCTTGAGTGGAGGGTGTCGTCGAAAGTCATTTGGATGTTTCTCCTCATGTTGACGTCGGCGTGCTTGTTGCCTTGGCGATCTTTGCTTAGAGCTTCCACTAGAGCTTGGTGACATGTTCCGACGCTTGGCGAGTGTGTCGATGTCGGCTTCAAGCTTGTCCATGTCATGAGCCATCGTGGCCTTGTCCTTGTGGCGCCTTCATTGCTTGTGTAGTCAGAGTCGATACCATATGATGAAGGTTGTTCGAAGTCGTGGTACCGCTCCATGTCGTTGACGCTTGTGTAGTCGGAGTCGGAGTAGTGGTAGCGGAAGTCTTGGTGATGCTCCATCATGTCATGGGGGTCATTGTCGGTGTAGAAGTCCCCCATGTCCTCAAAGTTTGAGGCATCATAGTCGTTGTGACTCATCGTGTACTCAACATCATCTTCACCTCCAAAGTTGGATTCGCTCTCCCTAGAAATGTAAACTCACAAGACAAGTGTATATGTGGAGTTGAAAGGAAACTAGAGCACAACCTCTCACCTTTGTAGATAGTATTGGACGTCGTGGACAACCAAAGGGAACGATCACAAAGTAAAGTGTTTGTGTTCAAGTATCCAAAGCAAACTCCAAAACACACACGGCTTAAAAGTTGATAGGCAGGTATGGTAGGTGGAAAGCAAATTGAACCAACCGAAAACCAAGATATTGTCAAAGCAAGTAGAGAACCACAATGATCACAAAGCAAAAACAAGTCAATCTCCAAAGATATGAGCAAAGCTCACGGAAACACACACGTGGAGATAAATGGGACTCGTGCAACTATAGAAATGAGCTAAAGAACCAATTGATCCTAGCGAAGACTATAAGCTCGGTGTTGCACAAGTATAAGGAGAGCCACTAGCTCGATTGTAATTTATTTGGTGGGCTACAAGATTTGCACAAAATGTACTACCTACAAGATGTTCATCGAGCTTGCGCGCTTCCTATAAGAGATATGGCAAGTGGTGTTTCTTCTTTCTTTCTTTCTTTCTTTCTTTCTTTCTTTTGATTTGGCTCTTTTTGCTTCTTTTCTCTTTTTGCTTTTTGCTCACCCACTTTTGATGCCAACAACAAGATATATCAACTAGCGCATACAACTTTTGCTCGGAAACTACACGGTGCAAATGTGCAAAGCCCAAGCAATCATCAAGAGCTAGCCTCAATAGGACAAGATAAACACAAGGGTATGATGGCTATCAAAGGAGTGGCAAGGGGAAAAAGATTCGTGATGTTTATACCTTTCGTCGACGATCTTCACCCGTAGTTGTAGAAGCTTCGTGCTTGCCCACGAATTTTGGTGGTGGTGGATGTTGGATCAACCGCAATGGTGATGTAGGCCTTGATCATAGCTTCGAAACGAGCCAAAGAACACCAAAAACGGAGTTCAGAATCAAAAGATATGGCCAAAACAATTTTCAGAAATTTCAGTTTTCTGGGAGGCCGGCATGGGAGCCAGTCAGGCCGGATTCTAGGCCGGGCTGAGGCTGAAACTCGAAATTCCACGATTTTGGCGGAAAAACGGCCCGAAAAAAGCTCAAATCGGAGGGGAAATCAATGGAATTTGGTCATGGGAACGCAAAGTAAGAGAGATCAACAAATTTAGCAATAGATCCACGGATCAAAACTTACCAAAACGCACAAGATTCACAGATCGATCCAAAAGCTCGTGAGGCTATTTTTGGTGAAATTTTTTGAATTTCTCAAAATCAAAGAAAAATTTGGGGAATTTGTGAGGGAAACAAAGTCAAATCCGTGGCAACCTTTGCTCTGATACCAAATGATGAGGTTAGGACCTCTAGGGTGGCCAGATCTTCACGGATTAACGGCGGATGTGGACGAACTCACGCAAGAACACGAAGAACACCAAGAACACAAACACGATACAAGGACACGTTTCCCTCACCGGTCGGTCCAAGCCTGTCCAATAGAATCACCCAAAGGGAGAGATTGGCAAGTAGTAGATACAAGGAGAGGTCTTGAGGGGTTGTTTCTCCAAACGGTCAACCCAACCGATCCAAATAGAGTCACCCGAAGATGAAAGATTGGCAAGTAGTCACAACTACAAGTAGAGGTCTTGAATCCACAAGAGGTGACCTTGAATCCACAAGGGGATCTTCTCCACAAGGGGAGGCAACACCACAAAGGTGGATAAGGAGCCTATGCTCAACTCTCTCTCATCATAGACTCTCCCTCTCTAAGGTGCAGGGGAACTCCTATATATAGTCTAGGACGAAGGGGTAAGTTACATGACTTAAAAGTCAACGCGTGCAGGAAAGCCGGCCTGGGAGCCAGCCAGGCTGGGCTGGAGGCTGGCTGCCTCTACAGGGAGGCCGGCCTGGGAGCCAATCCAGGCTGGGCTGGAGGCTGGCCGCCTCTGCAGGGAGGCCGGCCTGGGAGCCAGTCAGGCCGGGTTCCAGGCCGGCCTGGCAGTTTTTCCACCTTCTTCATCTTCGTCTTGTCGCTTTCTCCTCCTCTTCCAAGACATCGTCTTGTCGGCCTTCGCTCCTGGTGCACCTTGGTCATCCTCACGTGTACATGTACTCGTCATGTCATACCTAGTAAAGCAAAGGGGACGATGGTCAAGTGGCATACCGTTCGAAGGCGACATATTATGGGTCATGTAAGGGAAAGAGTTCACCTTTGAGCTCAATGACGACTTGTCATATGTTGGAGTGTTTGACATGGTGATGAACGTGCGTTGCACTACATCACTTCACAATGCAGAGTGTTAGTCTAATACTGGCATAAGAGAACTGTCACATCAAACCATTCAGGATTTCATGTTGCTAAATCTAATAACTAAGCAGCTCAGAGAAATTAACATGGAAACAACCGAATAAAACAGAGTCGCGCACACAATATATATAAATATAATCCGTTACAGAATTCGAATAATAAATTTAGCTGTCAGCCTGCCACTGGGCTTACAGAGTTGCAGCTGTACATATACAGTTGAAGTTCAAATACCAAACTGGAATAGTGTCATCAAGTCAAAAAAAAAAAGGGTACGTAGCATGGACAACGTCACTAGTATGTCAGGTTGCTCGCTTGCCCTTGGCACCCGAGCGGGAGGCCCGCTGGAGATGGTTTTAGCCGGCGTAGTGCTGCTTCACGTTGAGCTGCGTCAAGAGGGGCACGTCGCACACGTCGCACCGCACGTCCATCTCCCCGGCTTCGTAGGCCACCTTGTTCCGGTGCTTCCTCCCCTTCTCGTGCTGCCTCAGGTGGGACACCGTCATGCACCGCACGTCGCAGATGTCGCACGGGATGGAGGGCTTCTTGAATGCGGATGCCGGCTTGGCCGCGGCCCTCGGGTGAACTCGCGGCTTGCTGCTGGTCTTCGCCGGCGGCACTGTCCTGGGCGGGGCGCGGTGAGCGGTTGGTGCTGCCGGTGGGGGCACGTGCTGGCGCGCCCTCTGCAACGGTGGCTGCGGTTGCGGCGGCGCCGCCTGGTACTGCATCTGTGGTGGCGGCTGTTGGGCTTGCGGCGGCGCCGGAAGGTACAGCATCTGCGATGGAGGCGCCTGGTAGTGCTTTTGCGGCGGCTGCTCCTGCGTCGCTCGGTGCTGCATGTGCTGCTGTGGTTGCGCCTGGTATTGCTTCTGCGGTGGTTGCGCCTGGTACTGCATCTGCGGTGGCTGCGCCTGCACCGGCGCCGCCTCGTACTGCCTCTGCTGGACCGCCGTCCCGAATTGTCTCTGCGGTGGCAGTGCCTGCACCGGCGCCGCCTCGTACTGCCTCTGCTGTGGCGCCGCTCGGAATTGCCTCTGCGGTGGCAATGCCTGCACCGGTGCCGCCTCGAACTGCCTTTGCTGTGGCATTGCCCCGAATTGCCTCTGTGGTGGCTGCAACTGCGGCGCCTGGTACTGCCTCTGTGGTGGCTGTGCCTGCTGTGGTCTCTGTGGTGGCTGCGCCTGAAACCTCTTCGATGGTGGCTGGCGAACGCCGGAGAAACCTGGAGGCGGTCCGATAGCCAGCCTCTTGTTCAGCTGGGAATGTGCAGGTGCAGGTTGCGGCGGCGGCTGTACCTGAGGAGGGAAAGCAAATTCTGAGGGCTGAGGCGAACATTTGACAGAAATCATGACGGAACAAATTGCAGGATCATCTTTCAAAATTAGTTTGTTTCGAACTGAAAGTTGCTGAGCAAATTGCAGAGTGCGATTTTTTTCTGCACTGCTCACAGATGATTTGAACATTAATGCAGATAATCAATTAGTACGAACAAGTCAA
Source organism: Poa pratensis (assembly GCA_947311845.1). Taxonomy (NCBI): domain Eukaryota; kingdom Viridiplantae; phylum Streptophyta; class Magnoliopsida; order Poales; family Poaceae; genus Poa; species Poa pratensis. The sequence continues at coordinate 5,977,700 of CAMZMU010000038.1, forward strand.
TGAAATCTAGAAAAACATACTGTTCTTCAAGATGAAATAATCAATTAGTATTAACTTGAGCTTCTTCGTGCAGTGAGCTGATTTCTCACTTGCTGCTGCTAGTACTGGAGCTGTGATCTATGCTGCAGCCTGCAGGTTATAAGTGTCAAGTAGTTTCTTCTAGCCCTACAACTCTTCTACAGCACGGTTTATTTGCCTGCCACATTTGTGTCTACGGACCTCTTTAATGATTGGCAGGATTTCCAAAACACAGGAATAATGCAGACGTCGGGATCTTTGCCTCCTTTTGGAAAACAATGCATGATTAGGAAAACATATGGGACTGGAGTGTTATACTGTCATGACATAGGATTTATCTTAGTTGGTTGGAGTGGATGAAAAATTTCCTATGAAATCCAGTTCAATTGATTCCTAAGGGAAAACCCACTTTTTTTTTCTCTCCTACGAATAAATAAACCACATACCAAAAAATCTTAAGAAATTACAATTCTTAAAAATCCTTTGAATCAAAGAGACCCTACAACCATAATTTTCATTCTCAGTGTAAATTATTATGACTTATGGCGATGAATAAGTAAGTCAGAAATAATACCTACAGTAAATCGACAAAAGCCACTACAGAAACAAAGCCTAGAATTGGAAATTTTCACTGATACGGAACATAACTGAAAATAATCCTCTCAACACTCTTACTGTTGTATCTTAATTATCGCTGTGGAAGAGACAGATACTACTAGCTAAACAATCATTTTGACGCTGTGATGTTGCTAGTCCATACCATATACCAGATGCCGTGAACAAACTTGCAAAGTAGTATTAAAAAGTACCATTAATTAAAATCATGAGTACAGACAGTATTCCAAAGAAGGAAATAATTTGTTAGTACTCACCGGTGGAGCAGGAGCTGGGTTCCTGAAGATGGCCATGTAGTCTTGTTGACCGCGGTGCACCTGAGCTGATGGACCAACGTTGACTTCCTCCTCGTCTTCCACCTTGATCACCTCATGGATCGACATTGGAGGATGCAAGTTTTTCATGATTGTGAAGTTGTTTTTCTTTTTGAAGGATATATGGATGTGGAGTTAGTAAAGACGGTGAGTAGAGAAGAAGACCGAAAGATATCTCAAGCGTTTGTTCACCTCACACGGTAGGTGTTTTCCCAGGAAGATATTCATACTCCTGCTCTCCCACATAATGGCGTTTCTAATTTTTTGTAGGGCAACGGAGTATAGTTTCTAGTGACATGAAAAAAGAAGGACCTAGAGAAAATTTCATAGATGCTACTGATAGACAATCTATGTAACGATTATACAGATCAAATGAGAAAAAAAATCTCCGGAGCTTAAGTGGGCCGATATATCCACATTCTTTTATTTCGTCAGGCCTAAGACGAGTCCGTAACCGGGCCGTGGACCTGCGGCCCGAACTGGCACAGCGCCCGTCCCGTAGTTTTCGGAACCTTCTACGCTGTTCAAGGCGGTTCCCATCGAACCCCATATCGTTGCATTCCACGGCACATCTTACTACTACCACGTTCTACTCCAAATCCCCCAAATCTTCTCGCGAACTACTCTTGGTGAGCTGCCGGCGAGGCGGCGATGTCGTACCTGCTGCCGCACCTGCACTCCGGGTGGGCGGTGGACCAGGCCATCCTCTCCGAGGAGGAGCGGCTCGTCATCATCCGCTTCGGCCACGACTGGGACGAGACCTGCATGCAGGTATCGGCGATCCATCCCCTAACCAACTATAGCTTTCAGTAATGAACTCGTTTCTTCAGTTAGATGGGTGAATTGTCTGTAGTCGATGGGGGGTTACACTGTCTGTGGATGTTGGATTTGTGGCAGGGGCCATGGATTCGTGTGAATTGGGGAACGATTGGGTGCAGAGATAGATTGGGTGAGGCTTGGGGGTCATCAGGCAAGAATCATCTTACTGATACTGTCGCAATTCTGCTGAGCTGGTGTTTAAGTTTCAGTCCGTGCATATTGCTCCTCTTAGCAGATTAGGCCATGTCCAAGAAAGGCCCCGTTATTCTGTCCGTTTTGCGGACTGCTGTCCATGTAACCTACTGTACTGAATGTGCCTTGAGCATTTCCTTCATCATAGCCTTAAGAGGAATAGAGGATAGTCTTGGTTTAGAGTGGTTTAGAGTCAGAACAGACGTGGATGGAATTTAGGGTGCTCCTTTTCCTTGAATAAAAGTTCTTAATTGATAGTCAGAGCAACATAGCACCTTATGTTCTTTGCCCTGCGACAGCTTGATGAAGATTTAAGTTGCAACAACTATGAGGAAGCTGAGCAGTGGCTTTTTCTCATTTTTTATCCATGAGAAGTTACACTAGATGCTTTGTGCAAAAACAAACCGTTGTATGTTTATACTTGATTTCCTCCTGACTCCTCGTTTATGTGCAGATGGATGAGGTGCTTGCAGGGGTGGCCGAGACCGTAAAGAACTTTGCGGTAATCTAACTTGTTGACATCACCGAGGTTCCTGACTTCAACACCATGTACGAGTTGTATGACCCGTCGACGGTGATGTTCTTCTTCCGGAACAAGCATATCATGATCGATCTTGGGACGGGAAACAATAACAAGATCAACTGGGCCATGAAAGACAAGCAAGAGTTCGTTGACATTGTGGAGACTGTGTACAGGGGAGCTCGGAAGGGCCGTGGTCTCGTGATTGCTCCAAAGGATTACTCCACCAAGTACCGCTACTGAGTCATTTATGTCTGGTTGTTCAAGTTCTGCTATATTTCTAGCATGTTCTATCGGGGAAAATGTCAGTTGTCAGAGAGGTGACCCTTACTGCAATGTATGCCCGCTTAACCAATGTTTCTATATCTTGGCGTGAAATCCTTGTTCTGAATGTTCGAATGTCAATTCCAATGTAAAAAAATGAACGTGCTATCCATTGGTATGACTAATAAAATTGGTATGCGAATTGCTGAATCGAGGACGCTATATTCTGTTTTGATTAATCACCCTGAGGATCATCCTCCGGGTCTTGTTAGGCGTCACACACATCCCGTTCACAACATCATACGCCGGCGCGGCTTTTTCCACATTGAGCTTTGGTTCTGGCTGTCTTGCATCCTCACCGTCCCCCGCCTCCGTCTTCTGCCTTTCTCCGGAGCCAAAGGCGGCTCGGCCGTTCACCATGGAAGCTCCTCCTGATGGTATCGACCCATACGTTCATTTGAGATGCTACCAAGTTATATGCGTTTTGCTACGAGCGAAATGTTGTGACAATATCGGCGTCTGCTGCAAATCTCTCCAATGTTCCAAATGTTCTCATGAGAAGTTGTGAATGTTTTTCTTTTTTCACCAAAAAAATAGAAATTGTGAATGTTTTCGAGAGAAGCGGCATACATGAGCTGATTATTTTCTCGGGATTTGTTGCAGCTACCGCAACCACTGCGGATTTGTTGCATGCTCGTATTTTTTTGCTACATTCTCATATATTTTTTGTTGCATCGGTTTTTCCAAAACGTTGTGATGCTTTTTGTACAGCTTTTGTCCCACCGCGAAATCAAAAAGATGCAACAATGCTATAATAGCAGAAGAAAAGTTGCTACGCTAGTGGGTTTATGCTGCAAATATCGGATGGAAAAAATTATGTGTTTGAGTCACATCCGACGGTGGGAGAGGCGGTTGATTTTTGCCTCAGATCCTCCGAGACGCTCAGTCCTTTCCTTTAATTAAGTAAAGTTTGTTTTAAATCTTGAAGTCATAGAACATGCCAGGATCGAAATTGGCTCCCAATCCCGGAAATCAGCACCATAAATTATGCCGCCACTAGTTCTACCATCACCGTTCTTCTAACAAGTACCACAAGCTTGCTTAGAGTTGCTCCTTGTGGTAAACATAAGACACATTTAGGTAGGGCTATGCAACTGAAACCAAAAGCCGAACCAAAAATAACCTAACCACAACCGATTTCGCGATTTCTGATTTTTGGTTATGGTTAGCAAAATACTTAATCGTAAGCATCTTGGTTAATTTGGTTTAAAAACGATTTTTAATTGTTAACCAAAATTAGAATCTAGTATTTTTGTCAAACTATTAGCCGATTACATATTCCCTTCGTCCCAAATTAGGTGACGCGGATTAGTTTAGATACAAATATATCTACGCACTAAAACACGTATAAATACATCCGTATTTAGAAAAAAAATCGACGACAACTAATTCGGGACGGAGGGAGTATATTAAAATGCTCCAAAGAGCAATAATAGTTGGTCTTATTGGTTTTGTCATGTTCTCTATAGCAAAGTTGAGTGGTCCAGTACTTGTTTGTCCTTTTATTTACTTTGGACTGATAAATTTTCTCAGGAACGTCGAGTGGGCACATAATTGTATCGCGTTACTATTTTTCCTTTGTCGTGTATTTCAACACATCAGAACATTTAGCTATTTTAAGGAAGTTCCAGAGACTGCACTAAAAATGGAAACATATGACCACTAAACTATGTGTTATTCTAAAATTCACGTCAACTTTCGTTAGTTTGGTTATGACAAAACGAAAGGAAAAATTATTCGTTATTACGAAAACCAAACCGTATCTACCGAAGTATCAAAATCATATATACTGGAAAACCATATCAACCGAACCGAGTTAACCGAATTAACCGAACACACCGCCCATTCAGCTGTATATTATGATGCCAAGGCATGCACCGGAGGTCACATGGAATATTTCCATTGTGTTACTAATTAGTTCTTTCTGCATTGAGATTCCACCAATCGAACCAAAGAAGTACCCGGTGAAGCCAAACTTGGGTACTCCGCCGAGTTGGATTAATATTGTTGTTGTTACTGTTAGGGTGAAATAGAATTCCCAAAGTGTACTAGGAAACAAGTTTTTTTTATACTCGCATTGATTCTATAACAATATATGAATTGAAGTACATCAAACATACAAACAAATCGGACCCAATTAAAAACAGTGGTAGAACATCAAATTTGCTAGCCATATTGTCAAGATTGATTGTAGACATGCCTCACTGCATCATGTACACAGCCATTTGTCGTTCGCTAGACCATGTGCTTTTACCCCGTACACAAAACTATAGTGGCATACTATCTATATATTAAGTTCGCACGAATTTGCGCTTCGACAGCGAGCCAGCGCAGCGGGGCACTGTTTTACTGTGCCCCGCTACAGGGTAACAGTGCCCCGCTGCGATCCGCGCCGTTCGCTGCAGATCAAGCGGTCCGCGCCGCACGTCCGTGACGGTTTTACAAAAAAGACCTCGCAATTTCCGAAAAATAACCCGCAGTCCAACAGTATAACAGTAACAGTGCATGTGAGGACCTATTTGTAATTGCACGAAACCTCAGGGACTTGCGTGAAAAATCCCGCAGAACACGACCCTCCCCTCTCTCCTTCCCCGCGCGCGGCCGGAGCTGCCGCCGTCGCCGCCGCGCCGTCCCGCCGTTGCACGCCCTCCCGTCCAGATCGAAGACTACCCGCGGGACCGCGTCGAACTCCTCTCCATCTTCGCCAAAAAAACGCGACCTGGGAACCTCGGAATCGCCCGCGGCGAGATCGCCTTTGCCGTGTCCAGCCGCCGCCGCCGCGCTTCGATTCGCCGCCTTCCCGACCCCGCCTTGCCCAGCGCCGCCACCCTTCGTTTCCTCGCGACGCGCCGCGTCGAATGCGCCAGGCCGCGCCACCCCTCTCGCCTCCAGACGACGCCACCATGGTCGACGTCGCCGCACGGGGAGAAGAGAGAAGCAACCATTGATGACGTCATCGTATGACGTCAGCAATAAATGGCCCCACATGTCATACTCCCATTCTTTCCTTTTTTTTTTTTGTTAAATATTAGATTCCTGACATGCGGGACCCAATTGTCATGCCTACAACAATAATATTATTCAACCAATTTTGAAACGAATTTCCCTCGATTTTCACTTTTACAAATAAAAATAAGAAATAAAACTTTTCTTTCCCCGCTCTAACAAAATTTAAAATTAGCATTACATAATCAACTTCACAACAAACATATGTACATATATATACACAGATTTGTATGTAAGTTACTTAATCTTATTTGCAATAAACATCTCAAAAGCAATTATAACATAGTTGCCAATCTTAAAAATAAGTTGAACAATACATCAAGAAATACATAAATATAAGAACTTTTAAACATTTTTGGCATGCATTGACCTCGATTTTTTTTACTTTCACAGGAAAAAAAAAATCTTTTCCCACACTCATATTTTCGACCCAAATTTCAAAACATACACCTAATTACCTAAGTATACTAATGCGCACCAAAGAAAAAATGTAATTAATGTACCAAAATGTGCATACAGATATACTCTGTCTATTTGTGTCAATTTCCTGCAAATTTTAACCAAGTTTATTTAAAATTCTACGTAAAAAACAAACAATATATACAGAAAACAATAATTTTGAATCTATCCACATACTATGCACAACTTATCCAAGCGAACAGTAAAAATAAGTAATAACTATTTATGCTAAAAAAACGAACAAATTTAGGGTAAAAAATTAATAACTTATATACAAATGGTCAGAAAAATAAATGCTAGCTCTTTACGTCAAACAACAAACATATTCCAAAATTCCAATTTGGTAAATATTTCAATAAAGTCCAAATGCACTTCCTCTAGATATATGATGATAAATTTATTAGATGCTCAACAAATACATTTCATCTAATTACGAACTCAACTTGAACATTTCGATTTATTAAATTTCATCTAATTACAAACTCAACTTGAACATTTCGATTTATTAATTAATTCTATGGAAACCAAATGAACTAACTGTAATTATGGAACTCAATACAATAAACATACAGTTCCACTTATTACAGACAAAAATAAAATATAAACACAAAAAAAAAGGAATTTCCACAAATATCACTACTCTTTCTCACTAAAGGCGCGGCGTGACGACGCGCCACATTTACCTAGTTTTATTTAGGATAGCCCTTTTGTGCATGTTCATTTTGCAGTTTTGATCATCTTGCCGCGCCACATTTACCTAGTTTTATTTAGGATAGCCCTTTTGTGCATGTTCATTTTGCAGTTTTGATCATCTTGGGGAACAATCCAACGGGCAAGGCAACGGTGGTCCTTTCGGCTGACTTCACTCTACAGGCAAACGACCGTCACAAACGGCGTTGCTCCACTAGTGCCCTTCCCCCCTCGCCCAATCCATACTCCGTATTTCCCAAGGCCTCAAACGGAGTAGTACAGCCGATTCACGGCCATGGCTCCTCTGTACCGCCTACCTCTCATCGTCCTCGTCGCCGCCATCCTACCCCTACTCGCCGCCGCTGCTTTCCACAACCAGCTCCCACCGCCTCCGCGCCCCTCCGCGACCACCCTTCCCCGGCGAGCACGGCCGCCGTCCACTTCCACCCCGTCCCCAGCGCCACCACCTCCGTGCACCAAAAACACCCCGGGCTGGACCAGAGCCAGTCGACGCTCGCCCTCGACCGCTCCACTTCCGAGGCCCAACCGTCTTCCGGCGAAGAAGCCACGGCCGGGAACCATCCTGCACGGTTCGGGCCACCCCAAGCAACCACAACGCCGCCTCCACTCACCGCTTCGCCGGATCTGACCTCCCAAGCGCATACGTGGCAGCAGGAGGGGTCCGCATCCACTCCAACCCTCGATGTACCGACCGCGGCCACGGCAACGACGACGACGCTTCCTCCGCTCCCCGACCAGCGCACCGCGCCAGCATCAGCGAGCTCTCCGCCTCGCATCCAAGCTGGCGTCGCGAAAGCAGTCGCCTTTGGCAGCGATGAGGGGCTGCTGCCTCTGGCGAGGGTGCTGGCAGCGCTGGGGTACAACGAGATGGCATCCGCGGCGACGCTCCACCCCAACTTACAGCCGCTCGTGAGGTGGCACGGGCCGATCACCGTCTTCGCGGCTCCCGACGTCGCCCTCCAGAGGTGCTCCACGTGCTCGCGCCGCCGCGTCCTCCTGGAGCACATCGCCTTGGGCTACTACCCGTACTCCGAGCTCGCCGCCAGCCCCACCATCAAGATCCCGTCGGCCTCCCTCAACCTCTGCCTCAACGTCGCCACCGTGAGGGGCACCTTCTCCGTCCACTACGCCAGGCTCTTCGTTGAAGGCGTCGAGATTTCCCACCCCGAGGTCTACAACGACGGCCGCTACATCGTCCATGGCCTCCGCACCGTCTTGGAGCCGCTCTCGCAGTACTCCTGCTTCGACCGCTCGCACTCGCGCCACTGCCACGACGACTACGTGCCAACTCGGTCAGGCGACAACATGCCACTGCCGCCAGCCCGGTCGGACGCCACCTCCGTCTCCATGCCCGCGATGCGCGTGAGCATCAGGATCCGCGAGGCCATCGCCCGACTCCGCGGTGGTGGTTAGCGACGGCTTCATGCCGCTTGCCATGGTGAGTGACACCAGTAGGCACGCACTGGATGTCGTGATGACTTCTGATGACATTTGTGGCACCGCGTGGTTGTTTCGTCATCGGTTACAGTACTGCTTGAATGATAGGAACATTTTTGGATGAGTTGATACCTTGGTATTCTCTGTTGAACCAAACCAATCTCAGTTTAGCTATTCAATTGGTTGCTCTATTCGTAATACCCAGTGTGCTCTCTGCTTCGTGTTGTGCTAGTAATAGGTTCGGAGATTTTTTTTAATAATATTATTTTTAATAAGTATTTTGGAAGGTAGTACGCGCGGCAGCGGAATTTGAATTATAGCGCGCCGTCGTTCCGGAGCAGGCCGAAAGTCAGCTTTCGGCCCGGGCCGAGCCGAAAGTGCCCTGTCGGCAGAGCTACGTGCGCGCGTGTCAGCGCAGCAGGCTGGGCCCCGCGACTTTCGGCCCTAGGGAGCCGAAACTACACTTTGAGCCTGGAGCGGACCGAAAGTGATCTGTTCTTGGCTAATCACCACACTAAGCTGCTCTTGGAGTCGTAGTTGCTAATTTCCTACTGTACTGTGTTAGCTGGAGTAGGTGTTGTTAGTACAGCGGTTACACTACTACTAGGAGAGCAGACATCTCGCACGCACCGGCCGGGAATCGTGGGTCGCGCGCCCCGGTGCAACCCGTCAGTTCTTTCTACGTGTGACTGGCTTAAAGATGCATGGATACTCCTCCTAATCGCTTTTTAATCTCTAGCTCACTTTCGGTCCGCTCTAGGTCGAAAGTGTAGTTTCGGCTCGCCTAGGCCGAAAGTCACGGGCCCCAGCCTGCCGCGCTGACACGCGCGCATGCAGCTCTGCCGACAGGGCACTTTCGGCTCGGCCCGGGCCGAAAGCTGACTTTCGGCCTGCTCCGGAACGACGGCGCGCTATAATTCAAATTCCGCTGCCGCGCGTACTACCTTCTGAAATACTTACTAAAAATAATATTATTAAAAAAAAACTCAATAGGTTCGACTGCCTTTTATGTTGTCCCTGGCTAAATTTGCATTTCTTGATGCGTTGTGCTAATTCTGTTCATCGTAAATTACTGTGGAAATGGCCTCGGTTTGGTCAAGCACCAGGATAGAAATTGGATGTCATTTAATTGTTTGGTCAAAAACACATAGTGATCTACCTTTTCTGTGCTCTGATAAGATGTAAAATACAGTTTACACTTGATCCTATTCGATGATAATTTTCCCTGTCTTTTCTTCTTACAGATTGCCTTGTTGTTCTTTGTGGACTGTGTTTGTTGTTGCCTTATTAACTTATTATTAAATTGATGCACTAGCCAATTATCACAAAAGTCCGAACTGATGGAAAGGGCTAGGCTTTATATTTTAACACTTATTATTACAGTACTGGTTGAATGATCGGAATATTTTTGGATGTGCTGATGCCTTGGTTTTTCTGTTGAACTGAATCAATCTGATTTTACCTGTTCAATTGGTTGCTCTGTTCATAGTACCCAGTGTGATCTCTGCATGCGTTGTGAATGTGCAGTTCTGCCTATTCTGGCTCGCCTGGCTAAATTTTCATTTCCTGATGTGTTGTGCTAATTTTGTAACTCTCAATTGCTTCTTGATTATTTCGAAGTTTACATGATCCCCTGAACCTTACCATGCGTGATCAAAACACCTCCAGGATAGCAATGGGATGCCATTGAATTGTTCTTATGAAAACTCCTAATAGTGAGACATACTTTTTTTTTGCGAATGTAAAACATACCTTGGTGTGGTTCTTTGTGGACTTCTGATTGTTGGGGCCATCTTGATTGTTCAGATGCTTATCTCCAGGTCCTGTATCTGCATGACGAATTGTGCAGCACGAACTGGGATCAAGCTATAGCTGCAATTGTCTGTTAAAAATTTGGTACTGGTGTTCTTGGTATCAAATTTCTGTGTACATAAGAAATGACCATGTTTGGTTGAAGTATCAGGTACACAGCTGCCATGTAGTGTGAAGTTCTGCATTCTTACACTGTGTTTGGATGTAGGAAAGTTTCCTGGAAATGGAATTGGACTAACAATTCCATTTCCCAGATGGAAAGGAAATGGGCTCAAATTCCAATTCCATTGTTTGGTTGTGAATGTAATTTGTGGCTGGAATCAGATGGTAGCACACAATTCCAATTTCTGTTTGGATGTATGAATCTTGGAATTGGATGTTTTGTTGAGTTTGAAGAATACAAAACTTGGTAAATGTATGAAAACAATTATATGTGTATATTTGAATATTGCTATATTATTTTGCACACATAATAATTATAAATAGTAAGGATAGAGAGGACAGAGCAAGGATAGAGAGGACAGAGATTGCAGACGTGGGCTTCAGCTAGGCGCTGGCTTCAGCATCCTGCCTTCAATTCGCTCGGGCTGGCAACAATCAACGGCAGCAGGAGGTAGGAGATCTGGTCGTGCAGCAGCTGTGGGAGGTTGGAGATCCGGTGGCTCGCGGGGTGCTCCTGGAGGTCGTCGACGTGCGCCTCCAGCCGCCGCCGCCGCTACCCATCACCGCCGCCATCTAGGGTTAGGAGGCCCGCCGCCGCCGCCATGTTTCAGAGAGAGGAGGAGGACGCCGCGAGAGGAGCGCGAGGAGCTCACCTAGGGCGGCGCCGCCGGTGGGTTCGACGGAGAGGACGGTGACGGACTCGCGAGCGAGCAAGGAAGAGGACAGAGCGAGCGAGCGACCCGCGTCTCGCGATTCCGCACCTTTCCGAGGGTGCGGGCTCGGAATGTTTGGAGCGAGCAAACAGGCACGGGGTGGATGGGCTGGGAATTTCTCATCGTTTCCGCGACCCAATTCCGTGACCACTCCAAACAACTGAATTGGGCCCAGCAATTCCGAAAAGCCAATTCCAGCCCAACTTTCCTATATCCAAACACAGTGTTAGGCAAATTGGTGTATGCTTACAATTTGCATATAAGTGAAGTTGGCAATGTGCAATTTCTACATGTTTTCATACTAGTTGATAATGTGTAGTAAGTCTGCCGTGGCTGATCTATGTTATTTTTTGGCTTGTAATTCTTGACAGAAATGATGGGATGGTTGTACTACACTTGGAATTGAACAACTCTCATCCGCAGCTGACCTCTAGAATTTTCTTTTCTGAAATGTCTACGAATTCTGGGTTGGAGCATTTAGATGGTTGCATATATTGCGGCAATGTTGTGATACTCAAACTTTCTCCGCATTGTTTATTCTTTTTACTGAGCAGGAAAATTGTACTCCAGTTGATTCTGTATGCGTTATTAGAATGTAGTGACTTATCATGCTTGCTACAAAGTGGATGTTGATTCCAGTCTTCATGTTAACCTTTTTCGTCTTTTGGTCTTCTCAAACCATCAGCTATAATAATAACCCTGGTCTTTTTTTCATAGCTCTGCGCGTCCGTTTCAAGCTGTGGGCCATCAGAGCCATTTAAATTGGAAGAATATTTTATACGTAAAAGTTAAAAAAAAAAGGGTGAAAGTTCTCAAAAGAATTTTGTAGAAAGATTTTTTTGAAGTCAAAGAGCCCACAAACCGATGAATTAGGGCCTGTTTGGATGTCGCCCACGGTGGCCTTGACAAACCATTGACACGCCATTTTTTGGCGAACGAATGGTCTGCGTGCGTCTCGCCCACGATTTGGCAACCAAGTGGACTGGAAAAGCTAGCTGGGCTTGGGTGAACCAAATATTAGGAGCCAAACAGCAGCCAAGGATTCAGTCAACGCCAATTTTTTGGTTGGGCATCTCGGGGCATTAATCCAAACATACCCTTAGTATTGCCATTCGATCAAAGCCGCCGTTGTTCAAACACCTCAGCATGTAACTAGTTTCTCTGTTCTGGAAAACTTGATGCTTTGTCTTGTTCTCGCATAGTCGCATTAGAGAGCGGAGTGCCTAACTGCAAATGCTAATTCCTACTCTACTGGTTGCACATAAAAACTGCACCGGATACAATGGAAACTGGATGTATATAAAAACGTTAGCAATATTAGGAAAAAAAATCCCGTTGGAAAAACTTTCCTCCAAAATCCATGTACAATTCTCAGAGCATCTCCAATCGGACCCCCTACCCCCCTAAACGTCCGGGCGTACAGCTTGGACAGAACACACCCACCCACAGACCAAACGTCCGACCTGGAATCCTCATACATGTTCATATGTAGGGGGGTTTAGGACCACCCCGGACGCACCCGCCACATCAGCTCTGATAGGCGGGAACCAACTAAAATCAAACAAAATCGGCCCCAAACCCTCTCGGATATTGATCTTTCCCCACTTCCGCTCAACTTTGCAGTCACAACCGTAGCCCAGCCGCTGCCCGCACATTCCCCGTCCAGGTTTCGGCCGGAGAAAAGCTCAGTGGCGGCCGCATTTCCGCCGCTCACGGATCCTTTTGTGGCCTGCTGACGGTCTCCCACGGCTTCCCCGAACATCCGGCTGTCTGATCTGTGAATTTCTCCGACCGGCATGTTATCTCCGCATCTACTTTCCCATCTGCATGTCGTCAAAAGAGCTCAAATTTTTAGTTAAATTCCAGAAATTTGCAATAGGGTTTGATTTACGTTGCACATTGTGTAGGATTCGACGCCATGTGATTGCAATGTTCGGAGTATGATATACGAGTTGAACAATTGCCTCAAAGGAAAAAAATGTGTATTCCGAAAGATTTGGACTTCACAATCAATGAAAAAAAGAAGGCCGAACTAAGCTTGAGCTAGATCAAGAGACAAACCGGAAGATGGAGGATGCAATGAAGAAGACAAGAATAGGATAGAAGAACAGGAAGAAGACAAGAAGAGACTTGAAGGAAAGTAAAGATGGAAATGGAGTTGTGTCTTGCGAATATCGTCGATGAATACAAAATTAAGACGGATGCAACTCGGTTGATGAAATTTGTCATAGAGAAGGAGATGCGTCTCTACTTTGCATTGGGGCAATAATTATCCTATTCTTGGTTGTAATCATCATGTATGGATTGTCTATACGAACTAGTTAAAATTCGTGTATGTTAAATGTGCACAAAACCTTAATGCATGTAGTTGCATGAGTTTAATTAGGGCAACTCCAACGGTGCAAAGGTTTGAGATCTACCCGAACGATACGATCGAATTACTCACCCGAGAGCCCTCTTGGTAGTATGGTTATATATCTTATAACCCGGTATCCCAACTACCCCATCATGAGACCGGTATAATAGAAAAAATATCAAGGTCATACCTTTACTTTGCTCATTCCACTTGAGCTATATGATGACAATCTTAACATCCTCAAGTTGGACAACCTTTTTTTTATTGGGTTTCACTCAGTGCACACTTGCGAATACTCCCCATAATCCACTATGGATGAGCCTCTCTTAGGCACATTTTCACTAGACCATTTTTTCCAAATGGGTGGCAAGCTTCAAGCATACAATCTCTTAGAGATGCTCATCTTGAACTTGCACTACACAATCTTGATGACGATCACCACTTGTCGTCAAACATATCGACAGTTGCATACCGTATCACGAGATCACTTTATCCCAGTTGGTACACATTCTAACTTTGTGTGTTGATCAATTTGAATCCATCTTTGCAATTTATCTTTATCAACCTTGTATATTTTCTTCTCTCTCTTCAAAATGATGATGTATTGAAGATAAACATGAATGATCACATGATCATATTCCTTAATACATACTTGTAAGCTGCTCACCTCTCTCATAACCAATCTTCGGATAACCCCTTGAATAACACCTGAACCATCACATACTCTTCTTATTGATCATATCCATACAAATTCGGTGATCTTGATGCAAAATACTCAATCCGTATCAATGTCCACATGGTAATACACCTTGAATCCAACACATGATGTCCAAGCATTTCCCATGGACAAATCATTCAAGTATAACTCAATGCGAACATTAGTTCATAAAATTATCATTAATTACCAAAGGCACACATGGGGGCACCATGCTCTTTTAGATTGGGTGAGGGGATCGGGCAAAAAACTGGATGCGACAATGTGGGAGAACGAGATGCAGCGATCGACGAGGCGCGACAGAATCGGCTAGATCGAAAGTGGCGACCATTTGTGAGAGAGATTTTTTCTTATCCCACTGCCGGGTGGGCCAAATGAGACCCACATACAACGTGGTGGGCTTGGTTAGGCATGTCCGGAAACCGCTTGGCAGCCCCAAATGTTGGGGAGGGGCGAAGAGATGTCCAGATAAAATTAGCCCATAATGTTGTCGCTGTTGGAGGATGTTTTGTGTCCAGACCCGATGTTGGTGCGTAAGCTTGAGATGCTTTTAGACAAAGCGTTCCTAGGTTGCGAATGCTAATTCCATTACCTGCTGGATGCACATATAATGAGTAACACGGCGTGCACCAGAGTCTATAGGATTAGAAATAGGGTGGATAAAACGTTTGTACGTAATTGTAATGTTAAAACTAGATGTAACCACCATCAGATGTTGAAATATTCGTTTAAATATTCGTTTATATATATACTCTTAGACTCCCCCCCCCCCCCCCCCCCCCCCCCCCCCCCCCCCCCCTCCACAATGGTTTCTTTGTCTTGCTCTAATTAAAATACTAGACGAATACCCCATGCGTTGGAATCTCTTTAAATAATATTATGTAAATGAAATGGGTATAAGACACATGAAATATTCAGTTGTCAGAATCAGTTGATCACAGTAGTCAAGACACTAAATTAATTCATGTGAAATTGTTGAATATTTTGAGGACTAAATATTAGTGACGTGAACAATTATATGGCTGAAACAAGATGACATAGATAATTGATTTGATAGAATAGTGGGTGATGTGAGTAGCTTGCATGTTGAGATAGAAAATAATTAATACATCTTAGTGGGGTTTTGCTTTATAAGAGGTATAGATATGTTTTCTATGCTCCCCGTTAGCTATTAGGTGAAAATGTTTCGTATTATCCCCACCCCCTCTTGTACGTGTTTGACCTCATCACATCTAAGTTACCAGTACATTCATTAGCATTCCTTAGTGTATCCCTTTCAGGCACATTTAAAGGAATACACCTTAATGTCAAGCTCGTCAGTAATGCGAAGCCACCACTCTTTTTCTTTTTGTATACTTTCCACTTTGATTTTTTGCATATCCTTCTAGAAACCCCCCTAGGTGTCTAATTTTTTTTGCCATTTCTCAATAGGTGTATCGCCATGAGATATATCAGCCCATTCGACTGCAACCAAATCATAGAAAACAGCATGCTATAACCATGACAGTACAAAAGAAAAATACAGTTTATTACCCAGATGAGCTTGATGTCCTAAATCAAGTAGTAAAGGTGTATGATCTGACCCCGCACGGATCAGGGCACGCACCGAAGCACGCGGATATTTCTGCCCCCACTCCCCACTCGCTAGAATCCGATCGAGGTTTTCAAAAGTTGGAGCTCCCGTCTACTAGCCCAAGGATATTTCTTACCTGGGAGAACAAATTCTCTTATGTCCAAGCTTTGACTAGTGACAATAAAGATGAAAGGCCAACGAGAATTAAAATTATTATTACGCTTCTCCTCTTTTTTCCGAATAGTTTTAAAATCACCACCAACCAACATAGGTAGGGGTTTAGATTCACACATTCAAACAAACTTAGAAACAAACCCCCCTTTAAATGAATCTTGGGAAGCCCCATAGGCTCGAACCAACACCCATTCAAAACCATCAAAAAAATATCTTAAAGTAAATTTGACAAAAAAAAACTCCCCGTATAAAATTTTTTTACTTGGAGGGTTTTTCATATTAAAACCAATTAACATGCACCCTGACCTCCCCGTAAACCAGCTTTTAAACCAATTAATGAAACCACTCAAAGTCTAAACCAGCCGCCAAATGATTCCAGTAAAGTTAGACCTCCCGTTTCAGAAAGAGCTACAAAGTCTAACTGGTGTTCTCACACCGATTCTTGAATAAGAAGATGTTTAGGTGGATCAGGTAGACCCTCAATATTCCTGAAAAAACCTTTTAAACCTTGCATCATGATCTTTTATTTTTCTTCTTGATTTTAGGACTGATACGTAACGGAATAGAACCATACTTGAAACTTTGGCAAGCTTTCTTAACTTTGACACTTTTGATTAGAAGACCTGTTTGATCTTCCAAGTCAACAATTTCTTTGTCCTCCAAATCTTCTGAAAGACTCGAGGCCTTAGAATAAACCAAGTTATTGGGACCATCATCCTGATTAACTGCCGTGTCCACCGATTTAGACAACAAGGTTACTTCTCTATCCCCTCACATGATTCAATTAAGCTAGCCGAATAAAAAGCAACCTTATGCGACTTCCCAAAGAAACCCCAAGATGATCATACACCACTCCTAAAAATCTATTTACAACTGGCCAGACAATGAGTTAAATCTCAACGGGGTAATGTTGTACAGGAACATATATACTACCCTTTTTTTTGAAACTGTGGGCAAAAGCTTTGCCCCAACCATTTATTAAGAAGAAGGTGCCCGGTTTATTAGTGGGAGAAACCGGGCGAAAACCATACAATAAACACCAACAACATGGGAGAGGCCAACACAACCACAAAGGGCAACACCTAAAACCAACAACTTCCGAAACAACAACCCACACTACCTAAGCAACCGCAGCCTGACGACTACCCTAGGACCACGCAGCTGCCGTTAAGCAGTCGCGGGCGCCTTACCAATGGCTCCATTCTGCTTGTCTATGCTCTTAAGAGTCTTCTTCACCTTCTTGATTTTGCCAGTAGAAACCTCCTTTGCTATGAGACAAGCAATCGCCTGGCCAGATCCAGGGCTAGCTGCCTCCAAGCAGGCGAGCAAGCCACCAAGTTTTTTCGTGAAGACCGCCTCGTCAATACTTGCCAAAAAACCTTCACGGTCAAAGAGGGGCGACCGGATGGACTTCATTGCCCCAGTGCTAGGTGCTTCCTCATCAATAACCTGGTCACTCAAGGATGAGAAAGTGACAGAACCAACCAGACCTCCACTATCCACAGAGGAGGGCAACTCGCACGACTCAGACGGAGGTGGGGATGGCGCCATGTCCACTGCCAGAGGCTCCAACGAGCCCAATTCACTCGGAAGCACCACAGACGACTCCCCACAAGGACCCCGCAGCTCAGGCAAGATCTCCACAACTGGAGCCACAATCTCGGTGAGGACATCAGTCATAAGGACAGACGACATCGCATCCTGAGCACGGGGAGAAAATTCTCCAAAGCAACATTCGGGCCCCTCATCAACGGAACCGAACTGTACCTCGGGTGGCAGAGGCACAACCGACGTAACTTGAAGCTTGGTAAGAGCGACGCGGACCTCAGAGCGAAGCAGCTCAACCTTCTGAAGGACCTCCATGCGCAGCAGGGCAAACTGGGACTCCAGAGTAGAGACTGAAAAGGCGTTGGCATTGTAATCCTTGCAACACGGCTACACCGGAACACGCAACGACGAGTGGCCCACAGCCTCGGCCCCACTCTGAGGCGACGAGGGACGACGAGGCTGAGCGGACGGAGAACGGCTTCTTTGACAAGGAGCACGAGTTCCTGGAGAACATGTCCGAGCATCCGGAGAGCGAGAACGAGCAGCAGGAGAGCACGCACGGCAGAAACGCTCCCGGTGACCAGGGCGACGACATCGGATGCATCTGAAGGGCACTCGACATGTGCGGACCTGGTGTCCACGCTCGAGGCACCGAAAACACCTCCCTCGAGCCCAACGCTTGAAGGCGAGGCGATGTTCGAGGCCTTCTTTCCGAAGCGGAGACGATGGCGCATGGCATGGACGGCCGCCCCGATACACCTGCACCCAGCCTTCATCATCATCTAGAGCGGTAGCGGCATCAGAGAGGCCGCCACACGGCTCTGCAATCTTCTCCTCGACATGGCGCACATCAACGCTGCCGTGAACCGAGCCGCAAACAACGCTTTTGGTGGTGGCCATCGGTGTCTGCAGAGCCAACTCTTCACCGTTGTCGTCGATGGAGCTCACCTCCGTAGAAACCAGGCCGCCCGAGGCAGCCGGCGGCAGCAACAAGGACCCGAGGCCCTCCACAATCACGGCAGGGTCGAACCGAAGGCCTTCATTCGACAGCGGAGCCGAGCCCCACGCGCAGAGGTCGCGGCCGCTGGAGGGACTAACCAGCGGTCAGCGGAGCCGAGCCCCACGCGCAGAGGTCGCGGCCAACGGGAGGGACTGACCAGCGGTCAGCGGGAGCCCCACGCGCAGAGGTCACGGCCGCGGCCTCAAGCCTGCTGCAGGCGGGCAGCCCGGTGGCCAGGGCGGCCGGAGGCGGCAGCAACATGCGGTCTGGAATCGGGGCGGCGACGACGGAGGCAACGACGCGCACTAGTAGAGAAAAGCCTTTTAGTGGCGCACCGTTTTGAAATTCTGTGGCGCACCCGCAACTTTGCTGGGTGCGCCACAGAAGTCTCGTCACTAAATTTTTATTCTGTGGCGCACCGAGCCCGTGCGCCACAGAAAGACTCGGCAGTACACAACAGAGTAATTCTGTGGCGCACCAACGCCTGGTGCGCCACAGAAAGTGGTGCGCCACAAAATAAAATAAAATGCGCCACTAAATTATAAAACAGAAATACAGGTATATTTACATTTTGCTGTACAAATACAGGTATATACAGGATTTATACAGATTTATACATAAATATAGGTATATTTGACAGGTATATGAACAGACAAACACATTAATCACTATGTCATCACACATATTACTTAGTGCCCGAGATACATACACATAGTCACAAAAGTGCCGAATGTTTACACAATTAGTCATGATACAAACAAAAGTTCATCATTTCACACTACACATTACAAATGAAGTGTTCACTGCCTAACTAGGGTCAAATGTAGTACATCGGCGATGATGGTGAGCAAGAGCGCGCGGGAGCATGATCATGGACTCCTCTTCTTGAGCGGCACCGGGAACGGTAGATAGCCTTCTTTCGTCCTCCACTCCCTGGTGTCATTCTGCACCTCTAGTCGTTCTTCGATATCCCTCTGACACAACCCTGAAGATGGATTGGGATATATATTGGTTAGTGATATAAATAGAGTATAATTTATTCATCTAAGTAGAGAGGCAAGACAATCAATCAATTGTCATGGTTGGAAATCATATGGCTATCCTATTTGAGTTTCAAAGCATAGCATATATATAATATATAACCCTACACATGCACTTCTATAAAAAAATACACTAGTAATGCTTAGCAAGGCTTTCTTTTATAATACATCCTACCTCTGGGTAGTGGTAGGACCCTGCTTTGTTCATGACATCTTCAAGGATGATCGTCGATAACTGCAGAATGATGCGATGGAAGTCTTGTCTATAATCAGCATCGCTGAGAGCATCCTCGCTTTTGGTCCATTCTTGGAGACTAGATGGAATCCTCGTTTTCTCGGCATCCCGGACAAGCCCTTTAAGGTGATGGAGGGCGTAGAAGGCCTCCTTCACGCTGCCAGGTAGTTGCTTGATGCAATGGAATCTGTTCCCATGCATGAACTTGTGTTTGTTGTCCTGCGTGAAAGATTCCCCCTTCTTTTGGAAGGGGCCTCCCTTTTGGGCATAGCCCTCGAGAGCCTCATCGAGAAGACCCTTTATTCTGTTGTAGTTCCTCGGCTTGCATTTATTCCCCGAGTCGAAATAAGTGGCAATGGACCACCTCGGGCTTAACACAATGAGTGCGCAGTACTTGTCCCTGCTCAACACAATTGAAACGGAATGTTGGACAAAGGATCAGCAATGGAAGAAATCTACAAGAAGGCATAAGATACGACGACGGCGAGCGGATGTGTACTTACTCGTAAAAGAAAGGCAGAAGAAGGTTGTTCTTCCTCTTGTTGGTTAGCATGAGCCTCTGTAGGTACTCCGTGGCCATGGTCCGTGTCCTTGATCCTTCCACCAGCTGGCTGTCACGCATGTAGTAGGGATCCACTATCACGACGTACGGGGTATCATCTCTCCTGATCTTCATCGCCGCATCGAGCGCATATAGGCGGACCAAGTTATAGTCCAGCCGTCTGGAGTGAAACAGGTTGAAGATGTCCTCGTACGCTATGAAGAACACATCCGCGGGGGCTTCCTGGACGAAGTCCACCTCCTATGGCACCTTGACCGCGAACACCGGGTAACTCGGCTGCTTGTCTTTAAGAAGGAGGCTCTCTAGATGCAAGATAGATTCCTGCAAAGAAATCATGGGTCCTTTTGCAAGGCGGAGCAAGTCCTCAGACAGTATAGGTTTACCAGCTTCATGAACTCGGGTCAAGCCATCCCCACGGGGTGGTATCGTGTCTTCACAACCCCGCATAATCTTAGGAGCTGGCTGGCTCGCAGAGGCGTTTGCTCCTTTTCTCTTCCTGTGCTTGTTCGCCTTGTTCTTCTTCTCTGGGGATGGTTGGGGTGCAGTGAACCCCGCGTGAACCGACTGGTGCAGTGTGCCAGGACTGAAAATGTTACCCGGTTTGACTTGAGCTTGATGATCGCCGGCCTCCGGAGGCGTGTCTTGAGATAAACCCTCGAAGACCAGGCGCTGCGTGCATGTAGTGGGACGAGGAGGTTGACCGCGTTGATCGCGGAAGGGTTCTTCATCCACAGGAGGCATGTACAAATCTTCCCTGAAGGCGCCAGTGTTGAGGAAGTCATCGACGTTGACATTATCGTCATCATCGCCGTCGTTGGCACCAAGTTGAGGGACAAAGGCTTTGTCCTAAACATAAACAATAGCACATCCGTTATTAGATATAAAGGGAAGTCGGGAAGTCGGGAACTCGGAAAGTCGGGAAGTCGGGAAGTCAGGAAGTCGGGAAGTCGGAAAGTCGGAAAGTCGTGAAGTCGGGAAGTCGGAACTAACCTTGGACTGTTGCGGTTCAGACATTCCCAACAATTGTTTGTGGCGGCTGGTGGCGGCGACAACCGGCGGTAGCTTCCGGCGGCCGGTGGTGGCGGCGACCGGCGGTTCCTTTTGGGTGGTGGCGACGGCTGCATGTGGCGCCGGTTCATCCGCAACAGCTTTTTCTGGCCGCCTCGACGAGGGCCGAATGACCGGGGGCCGGTGCCTCGAGGTGGCGCCGCCGGTGCGCTTGACCCCATGAAGACCATCCCCAAGACGATTCTGGGTCTTCGGCCATTCCATCATCCACTTGGAGCATTCTCCAAGGACCATGTGTTTCTCGGCTCCCGGAGGTTGCATGGGGGGTCGATGTCATGGAACTCAGGCACTACCTCGGTCACCGTGACTTTCATCACGACCTCGCTCATTCTAGTGTTGTGCATATCGCGGGTCGAAGGTTGTACGATAGTGGCCGTTGCGACTTCCTTCAACACGCCGCCGGCCCCCACCCTATGCAGGAGTATGCAAGGCATGTCTTGGGAGTCAACACATGTTGGGCATCATGAGATATGACAGTCATCAAAAGCATAGTTATAGAAGATGCCGTGGACTAACTAATTAGTTACCTTGGTGATGGCGTTGAGCTCGGCTAATGTCGAGACAAGGGCGCCGGTGCCGGTGACCGGCCTATCATTCTCCGGCTGCTCGTGTGCATTATCACTATTCTCCGGCCTATTAGTATGTTGATCCATGGTAGGGGGCACCTGTGGGGTCACCAGGACCGGCGACACGTTATTGCTGGAGTTGCTGCCGATGTAGCTGGGCACGTGTATCGGCCCCTTTTGACCTCCCGCATGCCAAGCAGTTATCCCCTCCAGCAATGCAGGGGGTAAGAAGCTCCGGAGCTTCTCGTCCACCTTCTCGTCCACTAACTTGTCCACCGTGCTGGAGTCCACCTTTTCGTGCTCTAGTGTCTCCAGCTTCTTCCTTAGCTCGATAACCTCGGCTTTATCCCTAGCCGGCTTCCTCCTCTCCTTTCTCGTCTCGGTGTCCGTGCTGTAGTACTAGAGGAACTTCACGCTCGTACCAAAGCCGGTCACACGGCCAGCTGACGTCGACGGCTTTGACTTGTCCCTCCCCTTGTAAGCGTTCATCGCCCTGTTGAAAGTCGTGTCCCACGGCTCCGTCGACCCCTCCTGGGACGACGGGCCGGCCTGAGCCTCAGCCTCCAACTCCTTCTCCTGCAGACAAAGGAAATTAAGGTGAACCCACGTAGAAATCAACGCAATGGACTTTGAGATATCCGCGGTAATTAAGTTCCTTACCAGCACTTTCTCGAAAGCCAGCACATCGTTATCGTCGGTAACGAATTCCCCGTCCCCGGCTTCAGATAGTAGCGGGACCGAACAAAGTTCCTAACTTGCTCGTCCGTGATTTTATGCCACGGGTTCTCTTTTCCAAGTCTTGCAACCTCGGCATCCTCCTTGTCCCAAACGGGCTGTTTTCCTCGGTAACCACCGCTTCCCTACCGGTGGTTACCTAAGTTCAGTTCCCGCATATCCTTCCCCCACTTGGTCCATTTTTGAGCCTCTGGAGATTCTAAGGACAACTTGAATGCCTCGAACTCTTCTTCGTCGCATCGGCTCTTTGGCACTTATCTCCTCCCAGCTAAGACCCTTATCAATCTTCGCCTTCACCCGGGTTCTCCAGCTGCTCAAGGCGGTGCTCATCTTCGTGATGGCTGCACTGTCCACCTTTTTGTTGAACGGCTCCGGGAACTTGTATCATTGATGAAGCTTCGTGAGGAGGGTTTGGACCAAAGCCTCATTGTCCTTGCTTCTGAGGTCCTTCGTGTTGATCGGCACGGTTTCCCGGAGGATGCACCCTAGTTGCATGTTGTACCCGCAGGCAAGGGCCTTAGGCTCCAGTGGTTGGCCACTTGAGCTGACCTCAGTGAACTCGTCTGTGACGTCAGCGACCGCTTGCGGTGTCCGGTCCTTCCTCGGCTTCTTCTTCTTCTGAGCGGTCGGGTTACTGCCACCACCACCATCCATGTGGTCGCCACCCCCGACATCCGTGGGGTCGCCACTGGCGACATCCGTGGGGTCGCCACTAGCGACATCCGTGTGGTCGCCGCCATCGGTGGTGGTGGTTTTGTCCTCATCCTCTATCTCATAGTCAGCATCGCCACCACGAGCCAGTTCGGCGGCCTCCGCCTCCTCCAACTGCTGGGACATAGCCCAGAACGACTTGTTCTTTTCTCTAGCTTCTTCTTCGATGCTCATGTGCTTAGAAGGGCCGGGCGCGTCGGCCGACATGTTTGCACTGCATTAAAAAGAGGCAAAAGTTAGTACAACAAATATAAGAAAAACATCACTTAATTTAGTACTAAGATACCCGGCCCATGCACTAGTCGCAATACCCCATATGTCCTATTTTTAGCAAAGTCATGCTAAATTTCACGAAAAAAATTGGCATGACCTTTGCTAAAAATAGGACATATGGAGTACCCGAATTTGCCGGAACGGAAGTTAATCGACGTTCCGGCAATCTCAAGGGCCTCTCGGGGTACCTGCAAGCATTTCACAAAAAATTCACATCTCCGGCCGGCATCTCCGCGACACGATGGTCGGAGCACAAACAACCACGACATGATGGTCGTGGACACATATATATCCATCAACACCATTCACAGCACATCCATAATTTCTCACCACTTGTCGACGAGCTCCGGAACAGCAGCGTCGAGGTCTCCTCTTCAAACTGCATAGTACATAAAAAAGTCAAAACTTGTGAATAAATTAATTTGCTTCTAAATTTTTTGAGAAAAATCCCACACATGCTTATGGTCATGTGTAACCTAGATATGCAAAAAAAAACTTCTTTCCAACTCAAATTTCTAGGTTTTAAACCATAAAAACAGTTCTGGACTTTTGTCAATTTCACTAGAATGAGCACATAAATGTAGTAAATAATACATATATTCAGTGAACAGAAATTTCAGTTAAAGTGGCACGCTGAAATGAAATACAGTGCAACACACAAATTCAGTTTTAGAGTACAGGACAGTGTTAGGAAATTCAGAATATTGGAAAGTTCCATCACTCAACTAAGGCATGATTTTTTCATCAGGTTATCAACTTATACCATCAAACTAATATACCTAGGATCATGTACTCAATATACGATGGCAAAGCATAAAATTATACCCTTTAAAAGTAACTTGACCCTTATTAACCCAGTGCTACCTTAATGAACATGCTAGTGACAATCATTCTACATATTTAAGCTTTTGTTAGATAACCAATTATACCAGACCTCTACAGTTTTCATATCAGCCCATAAAAAAATAAAACATAATGGTACCTGTGTGCATAATACAATCTTTTATCATGAGAGCTTTTTCACTATAAGCAATACATGGAATGACAAAGGCAAACTTGGAATTATCACTATAATCAATGGAAAGTTTCCTTTTGCTTGATGGATCATTAGTTTCAACACCAAACACTGCCCAAACAAGGAACAATTCAATCACAGCACACACTACACGCTGGCTGGGCAAGAAAATCATCTACACGCTTGTTTGGGCATTTCCACAAGCACCTAGAGTGCAGGAGGGGATCGGGGAGGTTCCATGGAGAGGAGGGAGGAGGAGGAAGATGGCAGGGAGGGAGGAGGGAGGAGGAGGAAGATGGCATGGAGGGAGGAGGGAGGAGGGATACCTGCGCAGGCCGGGTTGGCGCCGAGGAGGGCAGCGGGGCCGTGAGGCCGGCCGGGGCGCGTCGAGCACGGCCGGGGCGCGTCGAGCACGGGCAGCAGGCGGGGTGGGCGGCGTCCGGTGCGGGGGCGGCACAGGGATGGGCGCGGCGGCGAGTTGGGGCTGGGGCGGCCGGCGTCGGGGAGGTGGCGGCGTCGACGGCGAGGGTGCGCAGGTCGAGTGGCGCACGGGACGGTTCGAAGAATTTGGGAAGAGAGAGGCCGCGCGGGGGAGGGCCCACATGTAAGTGGTGTACAGAACTTTCTGTGGCGCATCCCGTAGCGGATGCGCCACAGAATTTAGTAGCCTAAAAGTTTAAAACATGTGTGCTGCTGTAGTTTGACAACAACACGACAGACCTAAATGGTTCAATTTGGTTAAATTTGGTTCAAAAAATACACACAATGTCTCATACATATTCAGTTCAAACTCACTTTTTTTTAACTTTTTTTCTTTAAAATTTGGTTCAAAAACTTGCATTGTCTCACGCACAATGTATATTCAATTCATACATATTCAATTCATTGACTCATACATATTCAAAAACTTGCATTAACTCATACATATTCAATTCATTGAATACATATATATGGTCTTGCATTGTCTCACACACAATGTCTCATCATATTCATTGAATACATATATTGCATTGTCTCACACACACACACAAATTAAATACACCAAAAAAGTCTTTTTGTCGGCCGGTTCCGAGCTAGTTTCTCTTCTTTCCCTTCTTCGCGGTTGAAAACTTTAGGCCGGTACCTTGAGATTTCTTCGCGTGAACGGACAACCTTTAGTAGGTAGGGAGGTCTTCCTTCTTTGTGTACTAGTAGTAGGCATGTCGAAGAACTTGTCGAATTCCTCCTCGATCTTTGGCTCGTTGTCCAAGTCTTCTCGGTGGCGTCTCCTTCCATTCCGATGATGCTCCTCTTGCCCCTCCTCACGACAACACGGCTAGGCTTTGACGGGTCGGTAATGAAGAAGCATTGCTCAACTTGGCTAGCGAGTACCCATGGCTCATTTTTCGCGGAGGCGTTCTTCGATTTGGCATCGGGTATTACCATGGTGGTGAAATACCGGCCTTCTTTGACGACGTCCTTGGCCCATCTTACACGGAACATTGGCACCACTCTCCACAGTAGTTGAGCTCCCATATCTCCTCAATCCTTCCGAAGTATCTTTCTTGACAGTAGCCTCCTCATCGCCGTAGGATAGCATAGTTACTCCTGAGTTTTGATATTCGCTATTCTTGTCCTTTTCCTCGGTGTAGAATCTGTAGCCGATGTCGTACGCCTGATAGGTCTTTACGTTGTGCGAGGGGCCCCGTGATAAGGAGAATATGAGTTTTCATCTTCCGTAGATGGCGTTTTGCTCTTTGCTAGCTCCAGTTGCTTTTGCTTGAACCAACGCGTGAAGCTGGAGTTGTGCTCTCTGGTTACGTCTCCCTTCTTCCTCGGCCGGCCCAGGTTGATGTAATTCTCGAGTAAGCATTTGTGCTCTTCCACCCAAGTTTCGATCAATTGTAAGTGTTGTAGCGCGACCCGGTGAGCCCTGTCGAAGTCGTCCTTTCGACCCTGCATGCTGACAAAGAGTGAGAGGGTGCCCTCGCGGTGACCATATCCATTGAGCCTGCCGAAGTGTTTCCTCCTGGGCAGACCAACATCCTGGTTCTCGGTGCTTAGATAATTCTGGCAGAAGGAGATGCACTCGTAGGTTAGAAAGCCCTTGGCCATGCTTGCGTCTGGACGGGCCCTGTTGCGAACGTATCCTTTCATGACACCGTTCATCCTTTCGAACGGCATCATGTAGTGCATGAACGTTGGCCCGAGCTGCCTGATGTCATCAACGACATGGAGAAGGAGATGCACGCAGATATCAAAGAATGCTGGCGGGAAGTAAATCTCGAGCTCGCATAGTATCAGCACGATCTCTTCCTGTAGCCTGTCGAGCTGCTTCACGCCGATCGACTTCCTGTTGATGACGTCGAAAAAGTTGCAAAGGGCAAGCAGCGTATCACGGACGTGCTCGTCCATTATCCCTCGAATCGCAACGGGAAGTATCTGCGTCAACAGCACGTGACAGTCGTGAGACTTCATCCCGCTAAACCTCTTCTTCGTTCCGTCCAGATATCTGCTTATCTTCCCCGCGTAACCATGAGGAAATTTGACTCCTAGGAGACACCTGTAGAATTGCTCGAGCTCCTCCGGACTCATAGTGAAGCACGTAGCGGGAAGCACCACCGTGTTCTTCTTTACCCTTTTGCGGCGACCTTGAGTCCCTTCCGTCTGATCATCATCATCATCATCGTCATCACTATCGGGGCCTGAAGATCTTTCCTGACACCAAGCCATTTCAGATCGTATCTTGCTTTCGTCCCATCCTTGGTCTTTTCCGGCATGTTGGAAAGAGTGCCAAGCAGACTCTCGGTGACATTCTTCGTAATGTGCATCATATCGAGGCTATGTGGCGTCTTGAGGACCTTCCAGTACTCCAAGTCGTGGAAAACAGACCTCGCTTTCCATACACCCAGCAGCGGATCTACCTTCGGTCGTTTCTTTCCCGGCGCAGGGCACTCCTCCCAATTTTTCAACAGCTCGTCGATTTCTGTGCCGCTCCTCGGGCTCGGGGCTCCTTCGATCTCGTCCTTACCATTGAACAGGTCACCGCGTTTTCTCCACGGGTGATCCATGCGAAGCCACCTTCGAGCCCCTGGGTACACGGTTTTCGAAGACCCGGGATTCCTTGGTAGCTGGAGATGCGGGGTCTTATCCATGCACCTGACACATGCGCAGAATCCGTGGCCTACCTGGGCCGATACATATGAGCAACCAGGATAGTCCTGCACCGTCGTGAGCAACGCGGCTCTCATGTCGAAATAATCTCCAGTGTAGGCATCCCACGTACGGGCTGGCGTCTCCCACAACGTGGCTAACTCCTCTTTCAACAGCGCGAGATACATATGTATGTGGACACCTGCTTGTTTCGGCCCCTGAATGAGAATACTCATGTGTATGTACCTTTGCTTCGTGCACAACCACGGGGGAAGGTTGTAAGGCCATACAAACACGGGCCAGGTGCTATGCGTGCTACTCTGGTTGCCGAACGGATTGAGTCCATCGGTGCTCATACCGAGCCTGACGTTCCTTGCGTCGCCTCCGAAATTTCCGACGGCGTCCAACTCTTGCCACTGGCTAGCGTCTGAAGGGTGTGTAAGGATCCTGCCCTTCTCCGGATCTTCTTCGGGCTTCTCCCTTTCCGCGTGCCATTGCATGAGCTTTGCTTCCTTAGGGTCCACGAAGTACCGCTGCAGACGGGGAGTGATAGGAAAGTACCATACCACTTTTCGAGGAACTTTCTTCCCAGTACTCTTGTACCGTCCTTGGCCGCACACCGGACATGTGGTTCTGTCCTCGTACTCGCCCCGATAAATTGCGCAATCATTGATGCAGGCGTGGTATTTAACGTGCGGTAGGTCAAGAGGGCACACGACTTTCTTGGCCTCCTCGATACTAGTTGGCAATGTGTTCCCCTCGGGAAGACGCTCGTGGAAGAATTGCATGTTCTTGTTGAAGCTCACGTCGGTCCATTTGTTTCCCGACTTCATCTCCAGAGCATCAAGCGTTACTTGCAAGCGCGTATCCTGTGGCCGGCACCCAGGATACAACGGAGTCTTCCCGTCTATCTCCATTTGCGCCAGCTTGGCTTTCTCTCTAACGGTGCTCGCCTCCTTGAGGAGCAGTTCTTGAACATGAGAGTCCATCAAGGCCGACATTAGCGAGCTCTGCGTGTTCGCGTCTTCTCCACCACCATCTACTCCTTCATCATGTCCGTCGGCATCTCCTTCGTCATGATCATCTTGCCCGCCCTCGTCTTCACGCGCAACATTTGCTGTCGGCGCTTGGTTGAAGCCTTGCATGAAACCGCGCCTGAGCAGGTGCTCCTCCAATTGTCCGGAATCAGGGTCGATCCATCTCACAAGTTTGCAACTTCGACACGGACATCGTATCTGGCTCCCGTTGCACCGAATCATTTCCGCCTTCGCTTCTTCCTTGTAGCTGCTGATTCGACCGGAGCTCATCTTGATGACCATGGTCGCCTACGCGGTAGTGTGTTATTAATTAGAATTAATTAACCGCAACATGCACACACACATACACAAACATGCATGTTCGACGAAAAAATTCGGCATGACTTCCCCTAAAAGTAGGACATATGGGTGGTGCAAAAATTTACCGAAATGGAAATGAATCAACATTTCGGCAAACATCCATGCACCACGCCGGCGCAAGGCAACAAAAGGCAATAACATGCAAAGATTCATGTATAAACATCCATCGTCGCGCCATATACGTGCAAACATCCATACACACCGCCGGCCACACAAAACATGCATATATATACATATCCATCCAACAATACCCACCTAGTAGATCTAGATCCGTTACCGAGATGTGACCGTGATCGATGAGAGAGAGTGTGTGGTGATGGAGAGAAAAAGAGATATATTGGGAGAGGAGAGTATGTATGGAGGCTCTCCCCAAGCCCTCACCAATTATATAACAAACAAAGTAGGTTTAACTACAAATAATGGAGAAAAGTGTGGGCAAAATGGCATGGGAGAGAGGAGGAACTCGAACTAGCTAGAGATGGGGAAATGGAGAAGGTCACATGAGGAAAGTGGGGCTGCCACCTTTTTGTAAATCTGGCGCCCACTTTCTGTGGCGCACGTGCTCGGTGCGCTACAAAAAGTCTCGTGCGCCACAGAAATCCGACTTTCTGTGGCGCACCGAGCGCCGTGCGCCACAGAAAGTGCCCAGATGGATCTGGTCCAATGATTGGCCGTGGGTCCCACTGAATTTCTGTGGCGCATGCGTGGACGTGCGCCACAGAATGTTTGCTTTCTGTGGCGCATGGGCTAGAAATGCGCCACAGAAAGGCAAATATTTCTGTGGCGTACCTTGCTCCATGCGCCACAGAATTATTTCTGTGGCGCACCAATTAAGGGTGCGCCACAGAATGCCCGTCTATCTATAAGCTTTTCTTTACTTTCTGTGGCGCACCTTGCTCCATGCGCCACAGAATTATTTCTGTGGCGCACCAATTAAGGGTGCGCCACAGAATGCCCGTCTATCTATAAGCTTTTCTTTACTAGTGGCGCAGCAGCAGCCTCACATCCTCTCGTTTTCTCTCCTGCAGGACGAGGGGAGAGAGCAGCGCTGCGCCGCCGGATCTAAGCGCGGCGGGCGGAGGGGAGGCCGGAGCAAGGAGATCCGGCCGGCGGCGGCCGCACGCTCACGCGGTCACGGACGCGAGAGCCATAGGTCCACTCTTCACAGATTGCTTAGTTCTGGCTACTACCCATATTTCATATCTCACTATTCTGAAGATCCTACCATTACCATTTTCTGGCTCGACTTGTCTATGTACGTAGCCTGGCCTAGGTTGATATTAATGTCTAGAATCCAAACACTTTTTGTCTTGTTTTGCAAAGAGACCATAAAATAGTTAACATACAAACCTCGGTTAATATAGGTCCTCGACTCCTGATACGAACAAATAGGTCACTGAAGGAGGCACCCACCTGAACTGATACAAGTGTGGGTAGTGTACGACTTGCAAGAAGAATCTACAATAGTGCATCGCAGGGCCTAACTAAGCTATCCATGACCAAGACAGGGACGAACTTTTTTCCTTGAATGTTGGATCCCAGACCGTAAATAGTCTCTAGCTCAACCGTGTCGGCGCCATAGTAGCCCAACGATCTCCCGGTACTAAGATTCTTCCATCCTTGGGATTGATTGCTAGCGGTGTCGTCTCCTCCGAGGAGTACTCTGGGAAGAAACCTGCGAGCTCTACATAGTGTCTGATGGACCACATGGCACTGCCATCCATTGCCCATATTTCTATGGTGTTTGTGCTTCGTCTTGAGCATGTCACGCATAACTCTCCTTGGAGCTCACTGATGGATATGCGCCCACTGTAACGGTCGCATGGTGGCCCTTCCAAGACATGGAATTGCAAAGTGTTAAGGTCGAGCATTATGAGCTCACAGTAAGACGACCTTGCTGGACCAAACTCGGGGTCTACCATCCAGTAGAGCTTGCCGCTGGTGTGCACTGCCGGTACATCGGCTACGGGTCTCGGTGGAGGATCAATCTCTACCCAATCATGGCGCTCGACCAACTGAATCTTGCACTCGAGTTTGTAATCCCTCGTTGCTGGGTTCTTTTCCTTATACGCAAGACGCACCAAGACATGGCCTATGCTGGGCGCATACCCAAGGCCGACGCGTCCTGCAAACATGCCGTCCGCGCTACTGTCCAGATGCATTCTCCGGGTGTTATTGTATAACAAAGATGCAGACAGCCTCACCATTGCCGCCCAATGGTATGGCTCGGTAGTACTTTATCAATGGGTTGCACACGAAATCATACTCGGCGAAGCTCCCTGCGTTGAGCCCGTTGCACGGCTTCGAACAGACGATTCTTGAACCCTCGTCAATCAGCGGTGGTGTGTCTGATGTGTTGATGAAATATTCCAAGGCTTTGAACCCGTATGGATGTCCATCGGTGAACATGATGTGAGGGACTCTATCGAAGTTTGCGTGGTGCAAATGTGCAGTGACGAAGCAATCGGCCTTTATCATGGCGCGCCAAGCCCTGGACACCTGGTTCAAGCGCCCTACTGTACGCGCTGGTAGGAACGTGAGCACCTCGGCCCAGGCTTGTGCCGATGGTGAAGAGAAGATGATCTCCTCGCCTGATCGTCCCATGGACGCGAGGCGCTCCTCAAACAGCCCGACGGGGGAAACTGGCTGTCCCAGTTGCCACACTCTCCAATGGCTGTGTTATCCGGTGAGAAGAGAACCTCTGGGACGCCGGTGTCAGGGTCCACCATGAACACCTTGCATTTACCCGTGCCAAACACTATCTTCTTCTTCTTCTTCTTCTTCTTCTGAGCACCGTCGTCATCATAGTACATGTCAAGTGGGCCGATCCAGTCGGACTTCAGCGGCTTCCTTTGAGTTTCTTCCATGCTCTCCCAGTCAATGCATCGCAGCCTCTCCCATTTTCCTGCCTCGTAATCTCTTAGCAGCCAGATATGGTAGGGTTCGGCGGCAAAGTCTGGATCATCTTTCGGCTTTGTATGGTAGGCGCATAAGCAACCGTCCAGTTCAGTGAG
The DNA here is from genome assembly GCA_947311845.1 of Poa pratensis. Taxonomy (NCBI): domain Eukaryota; kingdom Viridiplantae; phylum Streptophyta; class Magnoliopsida; order Poales; family Poaceae; genus Poa; species Poa pratensis. Next base: position 6,009,916 of record CAMZMU010000038.1, read on the forward strand.
CATGAAGTCAGCCGAGTATGATCCCAGCTCCGGAGGCAGCGTCATCGTGCTAAACGTCTCGGCGTTGATATTGAAGACAGTAAGGAGATATATACCATGCTTGTGGAGGAAGTGCAGATTGCCGTTGCAGAGCACGGCTCCCTGCCTCCCGTTGACTCGTAGCTGGCATGCGGCGTGAGGCCGCGTGGCCGCAGGCCGCCAGTGCGTGGACTCGTCGAGAGTGTAGACCACACATGGTGTCGTGGGATCCATCGTCGTGTTCGAAGTTGTACATGCGCACCACCTTATACTGCTTGGTCGTGGAGCAGTAACCCATGCCGTAGACCAGGTGGGTTCTGGGACGACAAGCTCTCCAGGCCACCCTGGCCGGCGTTCTGTCCGGCAGAGCCAAGAGCTCGTTAGCTGATGGGTTCCACACGTAGTGCAGATCGTAGTCGAGGCAGCGTAGAAGGACGAGGCCATGGCAGGACTTGGTGATAGGGAAGATGTCACCTTGCGGCAATCTCCAGTTGTCCATGATGGTCTCGACTGGAGCTGGACTGCTGCCGAGGCTCCAAGCGTAGAAGGGATTCTGCCATCTTGGCTTGAGGAACACTCTGCGGCTGCCGCGGGATCGATCGGAGTGGAGGTCCTCGAACACCGGGGAGGTGATCAGGGCGTCCCACCTCCGCGAGACGCAACGGGAGCGGCGGAGCGACCTGACCGGCAGGCGGGAGAGGATGTCCTCGGTGATCTCCTCCGGCAGCGCGTGCCCGCGCTCGGTCTCGAGTTTCTTGGTTCGCACCGGCGCCGGCGCCGCGGCATCCATGTCTGTCTGACTGTCTCTCTCCGCGTGTGATCGGCGATTCGAGAGCGACAGAAGCTGCACGCACCCTTTTCTTTTCTGACGGCGAGGAAGAGGACCTACTTCCATTGTTGGCACGTCGTGTTGCTATATAGGCCGTGACAAGTCCGATTAGGGATGCGACTCGGGTGATGCGACCGAGACAGCAACGGAGTTCCAGCGCGTGTACTTGTGGGCCCGAATATCTACTGTTTGCTGGAACACTAGTCTTTTTTTTTTTTTTTGAACAAGGAGACGGACCCCGAAGGGTCCAGACTGCATTATATGGTGGGAGTACAAATTACAACAAGGACCTCAAAGGAAAAGAAAATTACAAACAAGTCCCTGGTTCTTACAAAAAGGACCTCAGATAAATAAAAAGAAGCACAAACAGGTCCTTCTCCACCGGAGATGAGCAGCTCAACGCAGTGGCCGCCAGCACCATTGCCGGGGACGCGACCACTTGGCAATGGAGTGACGTCGATCGCCATCACGGAACTGAAAGAGGGCCTCCAACATGGCACGCCGGCCAGGAGGTTGAAGAAGCTCTGGTGCAAGCACCACCAGAGGACGAAGTGGCCCTTTTGGCCTAGGATAACAGAGGCGGAAGCACGCCGCTGTTGAGGATCTTCGCTGATTGCAGTCAACAGATCTCCCCGCAGAATTTCGGATCCGAGTTGCCTGCTCCTCTTTCCGCAACCGCTGCGACATAGAAGAGGAAGATCTTCGTCTCCAGAAATTCCGCACAACCCAGCTTTCTTTCGCCAAACCAGACAGACCAGTCCACCATCGGACTCTGCATCGAGGCCACTGAACAGAGGAGGCAGATCGAAGAAGCAGCGACAGAGAGCTAGGGATTCGGCCATATGGAAGCCACCAAATCTACTCTTCCCTGAGAACTCCGACCTCTGGAGCTCATCCACAAGAAGAAGAAGAACAGGACGAATCCAGGGCCGGCCGGAAAGCCCCAGATCAAAGCCTCCTTTGCGTACCTTATTAAGAGGGATGCGCGAGCTCTTCGACCACCCATGCGCCGCCGATTGCCACCACCGGAGCACAGGGAAGAAGATGAACCTCACGGCGCGACGGATCTAGCCGCCAAGATCCGTCGTCCGACCCTCAACGACTACGGCATATAGCCAAGGAAAGGGATAGCGCCACAGCAACCTAGCTAGAATCCTTGATCTACTATATACAGAGGAACCTCGACCACCTACTCCATCCTCACGCCGGCCAGCGAGCCCGCCGGAGCAAAGGGAGGAGAGGGGCGGCGACGAAAAGCAAAAGTCGACTCTCAAGTTACTGTTTGAGAGCTCGGCCAGAGGAGAAGGGGGGTGGGAGGTTCAGCTCTCTATTCTTCAATTGCTGGAACACTAGTCGAATTAGAAAACAAAAGAAACGGTAATTGTGCAGCGACTGAAAAGCATGATTTGAAACTGTGAGGTCTACACTATAACTGTATAACTAGTCTAGGGTGTGAGGTCTACACGATGTGTGATCCCAAAAACAGCCAAACTGTTTCAAAAAAACTAGTCTCGGGTTTTCAAGCAAACTGGAATGCATGGTTATTCTTGTTGGCAGTGCCTGATCAATTTGGTACTAAAGAACAAGCTCCTCTCTCTGAATCCAACTGGAGTGCATTGCATAACTTGATGCAACTGCAATCAGTCATCGGGCAATTCAATCATGTCTGAACTTGGCCACTGAAACTGTGTCTTTGCATGTCCATTTTTCAGCTTGGATACAGCCGTGATAGAGAGGAACACCTCGGCTGGAGGCTTGGGAAAAACGACGATCGAGTGGCGATGCCACGGTGGTGCATGGTGCTACAAGTGGGCCAAACGTGCCTATTTCTGCTTAAACCTTAACAAAAATGTGTTATTTGCAACTAATTATCCCAAACTATGGTGTTTTGGGTAAACATAGATTGTTATAGTGGTTATGCGCCTCTCCTGTTACAACGCACGGGCACGTTTTTTTGGGTAATAAGAGGATTCCTTATACTAAAACATGGGAACTAAGTCCGAAGTGAAACATATTATGTTCACTTGGTACAACTAAAAAATGAGAAATCTAAAAAGTTTGACCAGTACAAATTAAATTGTTTCTTAATTGTTAATACATATCTATTTATTTTAAATATGTTGCAACGCAAGGGTGGGAAAGAAACTAATTGAGAGCTTGTTGCAACCCACGGGCATTCAACTAGTATACCTCGGATTTCCAGGAAAACTGGATAGCGGTACCACGCGGGATGGATGGAACCGTAAGATACCGTAAACTAGTTTTGGGGGTTTAGTTCAAATTCATGATTTTAAACAACATAATCTTAATAAAACAACAATATAAATTCAACTTATTAAATGTTTTAGCATCATACAATACAACAACCATCTAAACTATAGTAAATGCTTGGATCTGTTCTGTTCTGGGCTCCTGCTAGGCTTCACACGACTACCAATATTTTCATAGAAAACTCCAAGTTTAAAACTCTCTCATCCTCGATGATCATGTTGTGTAGAATCTCACATGCCGTCATGATATTTGCGAGTGATATCTTATCTCAGAAGCGAAAAGGACCTCGAACAATGGCAAACCGAGTTTGCACCACACTATAAACATGCCCTCTCATTATCCTTTTCGCATGCTTCTTGATCCTTGTGGATGTTGGATGGTCTTCATAAATGTTGACCATTAAGGATAGATATCATCGGTTAGATAATACCCCATTGTACAGTCATGTACATTGTAATGCCGGAGCATATGTGATCTCTGCAACACATGATATCATTGAGAGAACCTAGCAAATCAAATAAGCAATGCCAACTCCACAACTCCTCTCAAGCCACTTCTTCAACCACGGTAGTGGGATCAGGATGATGGTCGGTGTACTGCCCATGTCGAGCCCCATGGCAGTTATTCCCCCTCTAATGCATGCAATCCATACTCCCAAGCATGCCCGACCATCCTCTTTATTCAGTCATAGCCATCAACCTCTTGGTATCGGGGGCAAAAACCCGGATTAACACCTTTGCAAACACCCGCACACATTTGAGTGTGGTATCTTCTCCAATGCGAAGACAATCATCGGTGTAGTCAGTCGAGACGCCATATGCTATCACTCCCATTATCGACGATATATTTTTGGTATGAACTAAATCCAATTAAACCTGCGGCATTCCTCTAGCGAGTGAAAATCGGGAGTTTTGCACAATGCAAACAAAAGGAGGTTTACGCATTCGATAACGCCTACGGAAGAGATCAGCCGGGTAGGTGCAAACCTCGGTGAAACAATCCTTCATAAGAAGTTGATGGCCGAGAGCTCGGTTGCGCCGAATACAAAGATGGCCAATAGTCAAGCCTCGACACTTCTTCTTGTTGTCCTCGAATTCTTTGACGACGAGCATCAAGATGAGGTTCTCGAGTCTTTGACAAAAAGATAATCTTCTATGTTTTGAATGATCATTCGACGACGATGATGACGAATCCCAATCTTAGAAAATCGATCTTGAAAAGTAACTCCTATATCAATCTATAAATCGCCCAATTCCTAACATATAAACTAGAGAAATCCATCCAGAATATTATCGTTGGGCACAAGGAGGGCGCCCTTCTTCCCCACCGATGGGCTGTACAAAATCTGCCACCCCTTCTTCCCCATGGTTGTGTGGCCCCAAATCTAGGGGGTGCGGCGCCCCGACCACAAATCTGTGGCTCAATCACGCTAGAAGTAGTCCCTTTTGACCCAACGGTGAAAGTGCATGTGCCCTCATGTGTGGTTTTGGTAATTAATGACAATCTCTATGGACTAATGGTTGCATTGAGCTATTCTTGTAGGGCTTGTCCATTGGCAATGCTTGAGCACCATGTGTTGGTATCAAGATTGAAAGAAGAAGATAAAGTGATGACCAAAGCAATATCCAAGTCATCATATATTTTAAGAGAAGAAGTTGAAGTGCAAGTTCAAGAGAAGCATCTCGAAGAAATCCTATGCTTGAAACTTGTCACCCTTTTAGAGATATTGGTCAAGTGAAGATGTGCCTTATAGAGGCTCTTCCATATTAGTGTATGGGGGAGCGATATGTGAGTCTTCACCAAGCAAAGCGCAATCAAGAAAGGTGGTCCACTTGAAGAGATCAAGATCATCATCATCTAGCTCAAGTGGAATGCGCAAGGCAAAGGTATGATATTGATAGGGTTTCTATTTTACCGGTCTCATGGTGTTAGTGGGAGACCGGGTTATAGGATAGACGGCGTACTATCAAGGGGGGCTCTCAAGTGAGTAACTTGATCGCATCTTTATGGAGAGCTCAAACCTTTGCATACTTGGCATCATCATCTTTCTTGGTTCTTATTATTTTTCTCCTAGTTGGGTTTTGGTGCTTGTCATGATCTTCATGACAAGCCCAAATTCTTCGAAAACGTTTTTGTTGGGAAAACTTGTTGCGTTTTCGTGTTGGAAATATTATCGGTTTATCCGTGAGGAAAGTTCCACACCTTCCCATGTGTAACAACTTAACTCTATTTATGGTTCTTCTTTTTGTAGGAAAGCTCGTGTCGTTACCTTTCCAACAAAATTGGTTTCACCTGATTTGGAGTTCAAACGAGAAAATTATTGCATTTCAGGTTTTCTGAGTGGCTGCAGGAAATCCAGGCCGGAGTTTTCGGTGCCCCTAGACCGGAGTCTCCGGTGTGTTCACACCGGAGTCTCCGGCCTGCCGGTTTGGCACTCGTGCCTCCATGGACGGCACTCTCTGCCTTCGGTCCGGAGTTGGTCCGGAGTGACCCCGGAGTCTCTAGACTGGCCGGAGTCTCCGCCCCTCCCGGGCCGGAGTCTCCGCCCGGACCGGAGTCTCCGGCCCTCCTGGACCGGAGTCTCCGGTGTAAGTTTTCCTGCAACGGCTCTTTTTCTGGGGACCTATAAAAAGGCCCTCCTTCTTCCCCAAAGAGTGAGCTCTTCCAAGCACGTTTTTCCCCTCTCTCTCCTCCATAGTTGACCTTGGAAAAGCTTGCCCCTCTCCCAATTCCTCCCATGATTCTTGCATATCTTTGAGGGATTTGAGAGAGGAGATTTAGATCTACAATTCCACCAATCCATCTCTCCTCTAAGTGAGGGGAACCTAGTAGATCTTGATCCTGGAGTTCTTTGTGTTTCTCCTACTTTGTTCTTCCTCTCTTCTCCCCCCATAAGCATTAGTTGCTTTTGGTGGGATTTGAGAGTGAAGGATTTGATCACTTGTGCTCTTGCCATTGCTTTGTGTATCGGTTTGTGCTCTCCACGAGGATTCGTGGAAGTTGAAAGTTTGTGAGCTTGTTACTCTTGGGTCATTGGACCCTAGACACCTTTGTGGTGGTTGAGACCTTTGTGGTCACTTGTAGCCGTTCGGGAGCCCCCAATCCAGTTGTGGCTTGTGCCTCGGATTGTTGTTGTAAAGGCTCCGGATTCCGCCTTAAAGGATTCCGATAGTGGAAGATGAACCAATCCTTTATGGTGTGGTTCATCGGAGAATAGGGTGAGCCTTTGTGGCATTGAGATCGACCTTTGTGGTGCCTCACACCTCTCCAATGATACATACTCCCCTAAAAAGGAGGAACTCGGGAATACATCCTCGTCTCCGCGTGCCTCGGTTATTTCTATACCCGAGCTATTTACTTATGCACTTTACATTGTGATAGTCTTCGTGCTTGAAGTATTCTATATTGCTATCACTTTATTGCTTGTCTTGCGGTTCTTCTTTCCTCTCCTTTCTCTTTCCTCTATCCTCTCGCTCCCTTCTCGTTGAGAGTCCCCACCGGCCTCCCGGCGTCTCCCCCTCTCGTCTCCGGCGGCTCTGCCGACGGTAGATGGGATGGGGAGGTTGCTGGTCCCTGCTTATAGCTAGTAGTAGTAGGTTGTTCTCTTCCTGTGTGGAGAAAGGCGTCATGCCGTGTTTGGGTAGTTCTGCAGCGTTTCCAAGCAACGCTGGAGAGGGCCGAGGTTCTCCTTCTCGCGGGCGCCGGTGGCCGGCGTTAGAGGGGGTGGGATCTAGGCGATCCCTGCTAAATAAGCTTGCTCTGTGGCGGATTGGAGTGCTGCTGCTGATTTCCTTTTCTCTCGGTTGCTGGCATGGTGCTAGTGGCCAGAGGAAGGAAGATGCAGTTGTAATATCCCGTAATTTATTGGATATTTTCATCGGGGTTCTTGTCATCACCGCTGAAAACCATTTTATCCGTCATTCTTGAATCTCAAATCAGAGACGACAGTCGGGGGCATCTCGTCGAGACGGTCGATCTGGACTACTCATTTGCCCAAAACGGAGTCCTGATGCATCCTACATGGATTATCTCATTTCAATAGCCATATGACTATTTTGTACTTCGAAAAATAGTTTTATTTAACTGTTTTTGTCTCCTGGTTTGGATAATCTCCAAAAACAGCTCACTCCCTTTTCCCTTGCTCCTCCCCGTGAGTTCTCCTCTCCCATGGCGCCTCCTCCCTCCACCTTCCCATCTTCTCCCCTTCCCCCCTGATCTCTCCAGCAGCCCCACGTTCTACCCTCCCCCAAGGGCAGTCCTTGGACCTGTCCTTGAGGAAGAAGAAGGAAGAAGAAGAAGATCAAGAAGAGAAGGAAGAGAAGAGGAGGGAAGAAGAGGAGAAGATCCTCACCTCCCCCTGCCTGATTTCCTTTGTTCAAGCTTCAAGGGTGAGTTTCCCCACTCCCCATGACCCTCTCATCTGATGTAGATGATGTTTCCTAGGATCCTAAGGCAGGGGAACAGCAATTTCGTTTGGACTAGGGGATAAATCGTTTTCTGCTGCTGTCTACATGTATGCAGTAGCATAAATGTCCATTTTCGGGTTCCAATATGGCAAAATCAGAGGTTGGGTATATAGAATGTTTTGTAAGTCTTGCTCCCACGATTGTTTTGAGAGGTTAAACATTCCAATCGGAGTTGTAGAGCTCCTGTTATTCTAAGTTCATTGCAGCTGTCCAAAGTTCACAGACAGCAAAGAATAGCGTTTTCCCGTGCGTTTCAGGAGCTTTTAAGCTTCATATAAATTCAAGATTTGTTCCTTCCTAGCTTGTATGTGATGCCTAGTTTCTAATACAAAAGGATTTACTTGATTTCCATTAGTATTATTCTTGCTATGTTTTTCCAAAGAGAGCTACTCGTTATTCTGAATCTGGAAACAGCAGTCAAGTATTTGTTGGTTATGACCTTCATAGATCCTTATTTTGAGTTCGAATAGTAGGAGTTATTTGTAACCAAGGTCCATATGAATCCATAGGCATATCATTTGCTTGTTTTAGAACTTCCAAGCTCAAGATATGAATTCTTTAGTAAAGGGACAGCAAAGGGTTGCTTCCCGGAGAATGCAGTTTGGAGTACTTGTGTGTGCCTTAGATGTGATGATTTGATGTCATGCTTGATAATTGTATGTTCCATGTAGTGTGTTGCATGACATGTATTGAGACTTGCGTGCACTTGGTTGCCTACAGGTATTGAGGTTTGGCTCCAATCAACTCCTTCCCCCTTGGTAAAGGCAAGTGCATGATGAACCCTTGTTCTCTATGGTTGTCCATTGTGTGACGGTTCAACGGATTGCTTTCACGGACTGAGATCCCTTGTTCAGTTGGTTCACTTCAGACTTATTCAGTACTTTCGATTCGATTCCTTCGTCCATGTTCAGAGATATCACACTTCTTACTTTCATAGCTAACTCGGTGAGAAACTGTTCACAAGTGGCTACTCCGATAAAGTTCGGTGAGAACTGTCAGCTTGTGGGCTAGTCCGATGGCTAACCTTTCTTGTCGGTCCGGTGAGAGACTGTCCCGAGTGGCTACTCCGATAAAGTTCGGTGAGAACTGTCAGCTCGTGGCCTAGTCCGGGCGACATATTCACCCTTACTGTTGGTCCGGTGAGAGACTGTCCCGAGTGGCTACTCCGATAAAGTTCGGTGAGAACTGTCAGCTCGTGGGCTAGTCCGGGCGACATATTCACCCTTACTGTTGGTCCGGTGAGAGACTGTCCCGAGTGGCTACTCCGATAGAGTTCGGTGAGAACTGTCAGCTCGTGGGCTAGTCCGGGCGACAAATTCAGATATTCGGTTTCAGTCTTCTAGTTCATAAAGGAGATTATCAGTATTTTCAGGTGGTCCTTGTTGGGTTCAGTGGTGTTGGATGTTGAAAATTGGTAACCCCTGGCTATGTACTTGACAAACTGGGATTATTATTCTGATGGTTCTGTATTGTACTTGCTGAGTATTTTTATACTCATTCTTGTGTTTCATTTGGTTTTCAGGTACTAATAAGCGACATGCATGGGAGTCGGGCATAGCACCCCTTCACCACTTGAGCACAACACATAATTTCATATACTTAGTGGTCACCCATGTTTTAATCATCAGTTGTTGGATATTAGTTTCCTATTCCACTTTGCTCGTTGTGCCGTTTTGTCTGGAAACCTTTGTGTTATCCTGAGCGGCATGGATGTTTCTTTCAAGTTATAACGTTGATGTTTATCCTATTGTTGCCATTTGCTTGTCTCGCATGCCCTTTTATACAAAGGAAACTCTGTCGGAATTTTGAATAATCTCAGAAACAGTAGTTCTTAGTGTAGTGTGGTAGCATCCCAGGTAGGGTTGTTTCTTGGGGTGTTGCAGTTGGTATCAGAGCCCGGCTTTAGACCTCTGGTATTGTCCTCTCCTTAATTAGTATGCTAATAACTTAAAACTTGACACACTGGTGCACAGTAGGATGGGTTTTGGGTCGTTCCTGATTTCATATGAACATTGCTTTTGCTTTTCATGAGTGTTCTATAATTGTTCCCTAGTAAATTGGACGTCCTTGTACTCTACAAGTTATAATGAATGCAGAACTCGAGGGCGAGTTCCTTTTAAGGTGGGTAGACTGTAATATCCCGTAATTTATTGGATATTTTCATCGGGGTTCTTGTCATCACCGCTGAAAACCATTTTATCCGTCATTCTTGAATCTCAAATCAGAGACGACAGTCGGGGGCATCTCGTCGAGACGGTCGATCTGGACTACTCATTTGCCCAAAACGGAGTCCTGATGCATCCTACATGGATTATCTCATTTCAATAGCCATATGACTATTTTGTACTTCGAAAAATAGTTTTATTTAACTGTTTTTGTCTCCTGGTTTGGATAATCTCCAAAAACAGCTCACTCCCTTTTCCCTTGCTCCTCCCCGTGAGTTCTCCTCTCCCATGGCGCCTCCTCCCTCCACCTTCCCATCTTCTCCCCTTCCCCCCTGATCTCTCCAGCAGCCCCACGTTCTACCCTCCCCCAAGGGCAGTCCTTGGACCTGTCCTTGAGGAAGAAGAAGGAAGAAGAAGAAGATCAAGAAGAGAAGGAAGAGAAGAGGAGGGAAGAAGAGGAGAAGATCCTCACCTCCCCCTGCCTGATTTCCTTTGTTCAAGCTTCAAGGGTGAGTTTCCCCACTCCCCATGACCCTCTCATCTGCTGTAGATGATGTTTCCTAGGTTCCTGAGGCAGGGGAACAGCAATTTCGTTTGGACTAGGGGATAAATCGTTTTCTGCTGCTGTCTACATGTATGCAGTAGCATAAATGTCCATTTTCGGGTTCCAATATGGCAAAATCAGAGGTTGGGTATATAGAATGTTTTGTAAGTCTTGTTCCCACGATTGTTTTGAGAGGTTAAACATTCCAATCGGAGTTGTAGAGCTCCTGTTATTCTAAGTTCATTGCAGCTGTCCAAAGTTCACAGACAGCAAAGAATAGCGTTTTCCCGTGCGTTTCAGGAGCTTTTAAGCTTCATATAAATTCAAGATTTGTTCCTTCCTAGCTTGTATGTGATGCCTAGTTTCTAATACAAAAGGATTTACTTGATTTCCATTAGTATTATTCTTGCTATGTTTTTCCAAAGAGAGCTACTCGTTATTCTGAATCTGGAAACAGCAGTCAAGTATTTGTTGGTTATGACCTTCATAGATCCTTATTTTGAGTTCGAATAGTAGGAGTTATTTGTAACCAAGGTCCATATGAATCCATAGGCATATCATTTGCTTGTTTTAGAACTTCCAAGCTCAAGATATGAATTCTTTAGTAAAGGGACAGCAAAGGGTTGCTTCCCGGAGAATGCAGTTTGGAGTACTTGTGTGTGCCTTAGATGTGATGATTTGATGTCATGCTTGATAATTGTATGTTCCATGTAGTGTGTTGCATGACATGTATTGAGACTTGCGTGCACTTGGTTGCCTACAGGTATTGAGGTTTGGCTCCAATCAACTCCTTCCCCCTTGGTAAAGGCAAGTGCATGATGAACCCTTGTTCTCTATGGTTGTCCATTGTGTGACGGTTCAACGGATTGCTTTCACGGACTGAGATCCCTTGTTCAGTTGGTTCACTTCAGACTTATTCAGTACTTTCGATTCGATTCCTTCGTCCATGTTCAGAGATATCACACTTCTTACTTTCATAGCTAACTCGGTGAGAAACTGTTCACAAGTGGCTACTCCGATAAAGTTCGGTGAGAACTGTCAGCTTGTGGGCTAATCCGATGGCTAACCTTTCTTGTCGGTCCGGTGAGAGACTGTCCCGAGTGGCTACTCCGATAAAGTTCGGTGAGAACTGTCAGCTCGTGGGCTAGTCCGGGCAACATATTCACCCTTACTGTTGGTCCGGTGAGAGACTGTCCCGAGTGGCTACTCCGATAAAGTTCGGTGAGAACTGTCAGCTCGTGGGCTAGTCCGGGCGACATATTCACCCTTACTGTTGGTCCGGTGAGAGACTGTCCCGAGTGGCTACTCCGATAGAGTTCGGTGAGAACTGTCAGCTCGTGGGCTAGTCCGGGCGACAAATTCAGATATTCGGTTTCAGTCTTCTAGTTCATAAAGGAGATTATCAGTATTTTCAGGTGGTCCTTGTTGGGTTCAGTGGTGTTGGATGTTGAAAATTGGTAACCCCTGGCTATGTACTTGACAAACTGGGATTATTATTCTGATGGTTCTGTATTGTACTTGCTGAGTATTTTTATACTCATTCTTGTGTTTCATTTGGTTTTCAGGTACTAATAAGCGACATGCATGGGAGTCGGGCATAGCACCCCTTCACCACTTGAGCACAACACATAATTTCATATACTTAGTGGTCACCCATGTTTTAATCATCAGTTGTTGGATATTAGTTTCCTATTCCACTTTGCTCGTTGTGCCGTTTTGTCTGGGAAACCTTTGTGTTATCCTGAGCGGCATGGATGTTTCTTTCAAGTTATAACGTTGATGTTTATCCTATTGTTGCCATTTGCTTGTCTCGCATGCCCTTTTATACAAAGGAAACTCTGTCGAAATTTTGAATAATCTCAGAAACAGTAGTTCTTAGTGTAGTGTGGTAGCATCCCAGGTAGGGTTGTTTCTTGGGGTGTTGCAGCAGTGCTACGTCCCTGGATTCGTCGCAGGTTCTCTCTTCTTCGCCTTGCTGGGCCACAATCGAGCTGTGGCTTCGGTGTTTGGAGGTATGCCCCCTACTGTCATCCGTGGTGGAGGGTGTGGTGGACAAGTGCTTCCGAACGAGGCTTTTTCAATAAGCTCGATTCTGGAGCGGTACCTTCCGCTCTGCCTGCTCTCTCTGGCCGCCATGGAGGCGGAAGATGGCGGGTGGTGCTGGAGGTTGTTGCTCGCGTCTTGGGAGTTGTCCTCGCGTTCGATCGCGGCACGGGACAGTTGCTTCTGTGCGTCCCCGGTGGGCTTCTAAGGTGGAAGCCGAAGCAGGTGATGTCGGCAGCAAACTCCTACATCAAGCGCTGCGACCTTCTTCTTGGTATGCTTTTGATATCTTCCTTCTTCTTGACCGGCCGTGGTGGCGAGGGAGATGGAGGGCGATGTTGGGTGCGTGCTGGGCTTTAAGGTCTGTTGCTGTTTGGAGCTCCTCACGCGGTAGTATTCTTCACTGCCGCGATCCAGGGCCAAGAAGATGGCCGAAGTTCAACCTCCACTGCGGAGGCCTTCTCAATCCAGCGCGAGTGCTCGGCGGCTCGCCGCTGCCAAGTGGTTCGTCCCCGGCGGCGTCAAGTCTGCTGGCGGCTGCGATTGCTCGCCGGAAGAGAGAGTCCGAGCGTCCAGAGCTCTGATGATCTCGGCGTCGGCGCCTGGAGATCGCCGGCGAGGTGTGGCAGAGGCACTCAAGGGCTTGTTTGCTTTTTATTTTTTAGCTCTAGGGTGCTTTTTGTAATTTCGAAGGCCCTTTCTTCGAATACTAGGTCTATCAGGGCAAGAGTTGTAAAGGGCTTTTTTGTAAAATGTACCTGCCACGTGGTTATATAAAATGCAGCGATGGGGTCTTTTGACCCCACCCCTTGTACAAAAAAAATATTGCTTGTCTTGCTTAGCATAAGTTGTTGGTGCACATAGATGAGCCTAGTATATTTAGGTTGTTGGCTTGTTAATTTAAACACCTAGTTTTATTCCGCAATTATCAAGCCTAAACCGGAAAAGTTTTAATCGTCTATTCACACCCCCCCCCCCCCTCTAGGGGACATCCTTGTCCTTTCAAACGGGGCCTCAAGCCGAGCTCCACGACGGATCCGGCTCTGTCTCCGGCCAAGCGGGGGCGCAAGGGAATGACCACCCATAAGTCCATAAGTGGTAGGAAAGAAGCGGCGGACAACGGTGGAGCTACTCGATGGTGCGGCGTGACCGAAGCTGAATGGAATCAACGACGACATGCGGGGATGGCGGCGAAATGGTGTGTGCAGACTGAAACTTCCGTCACGCCGAAATGTGGGAGTGAATGGAGAAACTGAATAGGAGGCCAGGAAAACCGGACATTTAGCATGGTCGGGGTAGAATTTTGGTGCCCCCTATTTTTAGGAGACCTATGATGGTCTTTTTTCTGGGCCGGACCATTTTAGGAGACCTACGATGGTCTTTTTTTGGTGCGGTACCTAAAAACACTGTTATTATAAGGGTTGGGGCGTTTTCCGGGATCTAGCCGATCAATCAAAAACGGTTAAAGGAGTAAAAAATTTGATTTGCTCCTCGCACCTACGACCCAAATAGGTTTTAGAGGAGTAAAATCTTTACTCCACCAGTCGGTCGACTCTTAAATATACTCGATCGCGACTGTCTCGAGTAAAAAAAAACTCCTCCCCTCGGTAGCCGTTTGCACCCCCTCCCCGCGCTAGGGTACGTTAACTACGGAGCTACCCTCCGTGCCTCCGACTTGCTCCTCCCCCAAATAGTTTTGGTCGCCGCCCAACCACTGCCATAGGTTAAGATCCGTCGGGGATCGAACTGTGCAGCCACCCGGCCGCTCTATGCCGCCTCTAGGTATTTCTTCTTCCTCTACGTGCTCGTGTCTTACCATTCAAGCGACCACTGACACATCCACGACCGCCTGTCGTCCAAGCTCAGCCGTCGCCCAGTAGCTCGTCGGCCAACCTCTACGAATCATCAAGTGTGATGAGTGCGGACAGTTGGTGCAGCGGTGGATCTCCACACAGAGAAACATCCCTGATGGATTTTTACCAAGTGTGAAATGGACAAAGTGAGTGCATTTTTCTGCCGTTGTTCTTCGATTTGGTGCAATTTGAAACTCATTGTTTGCTTTATTGTTGTGTCATAAAGGTTGTGTGTTTTGGTATTGATCAAGAGAAATCTATACCTATTATAAAGCAAAACTCCTCTAGGGGTCATCTAAATTGTCTATGTCAACATGCAAACTGTCCGCTTCATACACTACTTCAACCAACCAATTGTTAATCTAAAAAAATGTACATGTCATCTCCACTCACATTCATTAATACATATATTTGTCTACATACAAGCTATCCAAATCACCCTTCTTTTAGCCATCTAGTTATCCACATTATCCCTTTTTAGCCACCCAATTGATAAGATCATACTATATTCATATGCAATTACACAATAAATCATGCGCAACTAAAAAAACACAATTAGTTTCCTTAATCATTTCAGCCAACCAAGCTGATTTTTTGCCAATTGTTATCGATGATGAAAATTGCTTAATTGACATTCAAATATATGTGCTCTTTTATGTGTAACACTCAAGAAATTTGCAACAAAAAATGCGACAATGTGTATGCAATCTCTTAATGTAATCTATCCACAGTATTGGTTTCTCAAACCCTTTGATTTCATATTATCGACGACTTTAACTACCATGCAGTTACATTCCTGAAGCACAGCTACCCTTAATAAGTCAAATACCAAACCATTTTCACTTCGATTAAATTTGGCCCCTCGACTAATTTTACCAATTGAATCATGCATATTATCGTTTGAAATTTTGTATTTCATGCATCTTATAGCCTTTCGATCGAACACAAACACTACCATCATGCACAATATAAAGTTATTAAATAGATTCCCGATGCAACGCGTGGGGTATCTTCTAGTTTACTAGATGTGAGAACGAGGCAGAGGCCCAGTGGCTGTTGGGGTTGCGGTGTGGCATCCCAACGACCTGAGTTCGATCCCCGTCGGGGACGAACTTCCTGGAATTCTCGCAAAGGAGAATTTCTTGTATAAAAATATTCCCTGGGTGCTAGACTGCTAGTGCTCATGGGTCTCTTTTTTTTAGTTTACTAGATGTTGCTGCACTAGTTGCTACATATAAGAATACACATGACACAATGTCCAAGATTGAGGAGGCAGAGAAAGAGATGCACAAACTAGAAGTCAACAAAGAAGAGCAACAATGTAGCCAAGGAACGTAAGGAGTAGGAGAAAGTATTGATTGGACTTCTAGTAGTAGTAATATATCCACTGAACATTATAAGAGCAACATTGTAGCTAATAAACATGCAAACTGTGTTGAATCTTTGGGGGTACTAGGGAGCTGCCGGCGGAGATGCTCTAATAGTTGCACCAACATTCACTTGTCGAGTGCCTGTATATTTTGCAAATATGGAAATGACATCTCGATGAGGGGAGGGAGGGCGACCACATGTTTATAGTGACACATGTCGTATGTAACACTTTTCTTGCTTTAGTCATACTTCCTCTATCTCCAAAAGTAAGGCATATAAATTGTATGAAAATTCAAACTTGGTAAATATGGACCATGTTTATATTGTATTTTCTAGGAATAGAGCCCCTTCATTGAACAGTGTGGATATCTCCCATTGGTTCCCGCTCTGCACGTCTGTGGCAACCTCCCATTGCATGCTGCTCCGCACATTCTTGCCCACCAGATCGAGATCGGAGTAATATTATCCGAACACAAACCCTGTGATGGCGTTTCTATCTACCGCACACAAACCTATAGGACCGCGTCTTTCTAAGAGCATCTCCAAGAGCCATCCAACTTTAGGGTATAACTACTTTTTAAGGCATTTGGGGACAAAACTCTTGCTCCAACAGCTTTTTTGATGTTAATTTTGACTAATTGTTTTGGCCAGTACAAAATACCAGCACCAACTGCTGTAATATACAATACTTGTTGGGTTTCTGCTGTAAAACCAAACTCGCTAGGAACATACCTCCCCGGTTACTCCCCTGATTGAACTTTGTGGCACATATCATTGGTTCCCGCTCTACATGTTTCGTGGCAACCACCCATTGGTTCCTGCTCTGCACGTCCCTGACCACTAAATCGAGGTCAGAGTAATATTATCTATCCATCAGCTGAACACAAAACTTAGCGGCGACTTTTCTATCTACCGCACATGAAAGTTCGGGGCCGTCCCTCTCTAAGAGCATCTCCAATGGCTGCCCTATTTTAGGGTCTAGCTACTTTCCAGGGCATTTGGGACCAAAAACTATTGCTCCAACGGTAGCCTTTGATATAAATTTTGCCCAATTATTTTGGGGAGTAAAAATAGCAGCACTAAGTGTCGCAAATATACAACACATGGGCTGCTGTTGTACGCCATCCCACCTCTCCTCCCGTGAACACCGCCGTCTCCTCTCCCATTGATTTGGCCTCGAATCCGGTAGCTCCGCCACAATTCTGACAGATTCAGTCGTGAATTAACTACCACTGCTCGAGGGTACTGATGACGTGGATCGCACGTTCGTTGGGAGACCCCAAGAGGAAGGTATGAAGCAGTGTAGCAGCAGTTTCCCTCAGTATGAAACCAAGGTTTAATCGAACCAGTAGGAGCAAGAAATCACTTCTGAAAGTTGTTGGTGGCGACGTTTACTCGATCACCAACGTGGAATCTACACACAACACAATCAAACTAATTTGCCCCAACGAAACAGTGAGGTTGTCAATCTCACCGGCTTGCTGAAAACAAAGGATTAAACGTATGGTGTGGAAAACAGTAGTAAATTGCAGAGAATGAAAAGGAATAATGTTTGCAGTTGGTTGTATTATCAGTGTAAAAGAATGGACCGGGGTCCACAGTTCACTAGTGGTGTATCTCCATAAAAGATAACTAACATGTTGGGTGAACAAATTACAGTTGGGCAATTGACAAAATATTGAGCGCATGACAATGCATATATATGACATGATGATTACTATGATATTCATGTGGATATTACGACAAAATACATAGACCGTTTATCCAACAGCGTCTATGACTAATAATCCACCTCCAGGTTGTCATCCGAGTTCCCCATTGGTATTAAGTTGCAAGCAACGGATAATCGCATTAAGTAATGTGCGTAATGTAAACAAATGCATTAGACCTAACGGCGCACCCTTAAGCTAAGCATCGGTTATTTTATCTCTAGTGGCAACAGCACATCCACAATCTTAGAAGTTGTTGTCACTCTCCCAGATTACCGAAGGCATGAACCCACTATCTAGCATAAATACTCACTCTTGGAGTTACAAGCATCTACTTGGCCAAAGCATCTACTAGTAACGGAAAGCATGCAAGATCATAAATAACATATAAGATAGATTGATAATCAACTTGACATAGTATTCAATATTCATCGGATCCCAGCAAACACAACATGTAGCATTACAATAAGATGATCTTGATCATGATAGGCAGCTCACAAGATCTAAACATGATAGCATAAAGTGGAGAGACAACCATCTAGCTACTCCTATGGACCCGTAGTCCAAGGATGAACTACTCACGCATCACTCCGGAGGCAGGCATGGTGATGTAGAGCCCTCCGGTGATGATTCTCCTCTCCGGCAGGGTGCCGGGAAGAGCTTCTGAACCCTCCCGAGCTAGGGTTGACGGCGGCGGCGTCTCTGGAACTTTTCGTGGATAATGGCTCGGGTATTTAGGGTTTTCGCGTCGGGATAAATAAAAAGACGAAAGGGCGGCGGCTGGAGACGCTCGTGGGGCCCACACCACCCCACGGCGTGGCAGGGGGGCCCGCACCGCCCCATGGTGTGGCTGGCTCGTGGCTGCCCTCCGTCTCTCCTTTGGACTCCGTGTGTCGGGGGAATGATAAATAGATTAACCCGCGGCCCACAAATAATGCGGCTTATAATCAATGGGCTTGCACTGAGGTGGGCCGACACGAAGAGTCGCGGCATGGTGTAAGAAGAATCCAGAAGATCCAAGATGGCTTAACTTGGAAGGCAAGAAAAGTAGTCTCCAAGTAATTCCTTTGTAACCTAGCGAGTCTCTGGATATATAAAGAGGACTCGCAGGACTAGAGAGACAAGCTCTAAACCCTAGCTCTCATACATCCCGAGAGAGGCGACTCAATACATCGATCGCCAACCCCTTGTAACACCATATTCATATCAATACCAATCTAGAATAGGCAGGACGTAGGTCTTTACCTCGCATTGAGGGGCCGAACCTGGGTAAAAAACATTGTCTTCTCGTGCCCTGCGATCTTTAGCTCGGAGACGCTCGATCGCTTAATCCCCAACTATACGAAGTCATCTCCATGACATCTGCGTGACAATCCCACGACAGTTGGCGCCCACCGTGGGGCCTGCGGTCAAGAGCGTCATGTTCCGCGCTGGATCTGTGCCAGGGACGGAGGATCTCGTCATCGATTCAAGCTCGGCGACTTCGACATCATGCCGGTCTAAACGATTCGGCGGTATCAACATCTACATCAAGATCTACCTCTAGCTCAAGTAGAAAGTATGGAGAAATTCGACCGCGCGATTCGGGGCTCAACTTCGACAACGTCCCTCACGCGCGGGTTACAGGACATCAGCAACGCCCGTATGGCGGACATCACCGGCGGCGGCTCAAAGCTCATCTCGACGATCCCTTCGGTGGAAAGATGCGCAATCGAGTTTCCTAACAGCTGTCCAAAGCGCATCGGATTCCAACGGTTAGATCTCCGTGGGCGACTCAAACACTGAATCCTTGTCGAAAGCCGACGAAACTCCGCGCGACTTTGGGAAAAGAATTATCGAGGTCGACTCGGACATCAATTCGAAGATCCCTCCGGTGGAACCCTGCGAAATACAATCGCGCAGCACTCCAACAAATTTGAGACAATTACAACGCTTGGATCTCCGTCAGCAGCTCGCGCTCTGCAGCAAGTTTCGTATCAAGACTTGCCACGAACGCGTCAAGGGTAACTCGCAAGGTTTCGACATCAAACTTGTCCGCCCACTGGTGTCGACATCAATATTGGAGACGCGCCGTGCCAGTACCGGGACTCAGCATCAACGTTGTCCCTCGTGAGCTTCAAGGAACCGTGATTCATCAAGTTATCAGAAGATTTTCGGCGGTGACTCGCGCAGCATAATCAGTTGGTCCACCTAGCTGATCCATCGATCATTGGATGCCAGCAGAGATATGCACAGGTTCCGATCCGATTGCAAATTGGAAAGAAAAAAAGCGTAGCACTACTGGTTTGACTTGCGCGCACGGATCAAGGAAGGAATCAAGAAAAAGGCAAAAAATAGCTACAACGCCTGGCAAATTGGTCTGTTACCAAGTTACATATGCATGGAAGAGGAATAAATATTGGTGCTGTCACGAGAAGGCCTGCCCCAACTAATACCAGTTTGATTCACCCACGGTTCGAGAAGAATACGCAAGGAAGCAAAGAAGTGATCAACCTTGCTAGCTTGTGATCTCACGAACTTCTGGATCAAATGCGTATAAAGTCCAAGTAAAAGAGGACCGGCTGCTACTAGCACCCACGTGCATGGATCAATTCATGCGCAATTATGCAGCAAGGTTTCCAATATTATATTAAGGCCACTCAATAAAACGCCAAACAGCTACCAAAGAAAGAAAAGGAAAAGCGCGGTCAGCTTGAAGGAAAAGGAGGAATACAGAATCGTCGCCAGCGATTACATTCGACTTTGTTCAGGCAGCCTGGCGACTCGAACCATCCGGCTTGAAAGCATAAGACTCGCGCACCATTTTGCATGAGTCGCCCAATTGCATGAGTCGCGCGGATGAACGAATCTCCAAGATTAAGAGTTCGGCAACACCCCGTATGAGGTTACTAACAATTTATCAGGTTGTCAGAATTTGACGACCAGCTGACTATTTCACAGCGGGCAAAGATGTCACGTGGACAAAGGAATATTTAGTTCTTGATTCACTCAGGACAGGAATCCAGCTATGGGCCACTCGTGCGCACATGCATGGATGTCACGGCAGGATGCCAATCCCATGCACATATTCTCGAGCCAGCCTTGCTTCACGGGGAGCAATTTATGTGGCATGTTTCGCCTTCAGCACATCAAATGCAGCGGTTCGAGAGAAAATTGTTGGTTGCCTACGTCAAAGCCCAGCTGAAGATAGTGTCAGTTATTTAACTCGCGCGCGGATCAAGAAAAATAATCGATAAAAAGAATTTGGATTCGCTCGCTACTACTACATGGTGTTGCAATCACATACAAGGAAAAGAAAAAAGGGGATCACTGTATGGTCGGCTCGAGTTAACATGCGACTTAAAAGACCAGCACAAGCCAATCGCCGACTCAACGCGGCGACTTTAACCCCACTATGCTTGGATCTCTCCATCGACATTAAGGCTGAAAACAAGACCAAGTCAACAAGGGCTTTTTTGTGGCAATGATGTTTCAGACATAATCAAGTGCCAGGACTAACACGGTTTAGCTCGTTGTGCAACCAGCCAGCTAATCCTCTTGAAATTCCCAATGATCACGAGGAGCAGCTGGGCCTACCACATGAACAGGTCGCATGCATCGTGCATGCACCCAATTCAACGGACTGCACCCTGGCTGCTATATAGGCAAAAGCAACATCTGCCATTGTGTGCTTTGGAGACTCACGGTGGCTGACCTTAATCTCACCGGACCCTCATGCCGCGCTATCAAGCACCGGGAGGATAACAACAAGATAAGTCGCTATCATGTTCAAACTTTTGCAGCCTTTTACTTTTATCAGTAAAATTAAATTTCATCTTCGAGTTTATCTCGGGGGCTGCATTTCTAGGTTATTATGCCTTTTATTAAATGTCTTTGCGACTCATATTATATCATGTCGTAGACTTTAAATTCATATTAGCTTTTGTAGATTTAATTACATCTACTTCTCAATACATTCGTCAAATTAGAGTTCTTTATAACTCGCATTGCAAAGTCTAGCTATTTACAGCTTGCATTGAATATCAAGACCACCACTACATGTTCAAGCATTGATATTTGGCGATTCATTTGTCATTCTCTGACTTATCATTATATCAAATTTATGACTGATCGTTATATAATTTCATGATTTATCATCATATCATTTTATTAATCACCATCGACTTATTGTCATATCAATTTATGAGTCGCATAGCGATTTACCCCCAAATCATTTTATGAGTCGCAAACAGCTCATCATTACATCAGTTTATGAGTCATTAATGAATCATTATCTTATCAATATTTGAGTTAAAACAGGTGACTCGCTGTACCACATCTACAGCTAATCAGAGCTGGTTATCATCAAATCTAATTAGAGCTCATCACGGCTATTGCTGCCGATAAAAGCAATAATCCTGGTTATTCTCGCCTTAAGTCAGAAGTATCTTTGCACTATGCGGCCAAGGTACTGGGGTGCGGTGTCAATCGAGTGTGATCGCCTATCATGGCCGCCAGCGACCCTGAACACGCATTTTTTACCTGGGAAATACTGAGCCGCGCGAAGACCTACTTAATGGTAATAGAGATAATTCAGAAGGACTAAAGTACCCGCGTGTGGCGTCAATCGAGTCTGAATGCCTATCATGGCTGCCTATCATGGTCGTTCTCGACCCTGAACACACATTAAATTTGGGAAATACTGAGTCAAGTACCATATGCTATCATGCATCGTACAATATGCTATCATGCATCTTACCAGTTGCTATTATGCAGCTAGTTGCTATTATGCAGCTAGTTCCTATTATGCAAAATACAATTTGCTATCACGCAAAATATCATGCAACTTATCATTTGCATCATGCAACATATCATTTGCATCATGAGACATATCATTTGTATCATGCGACATATCATTTGCTATCATGCAGATTATACTATGCTATCATGCAGGGTACCATATGCTATTATGCGGAGTACTAACTTTTTTATTACCAGCCGCCAAGGCTAACATATTGTCATCAAGTTATCATCATTACTTCCTTGGGGGCTTTGCCCTTTGAATTTCAGGAACATATAACTCGGCCAAATGAGTTTGAACTGGCATGACCAGAATTTTCACGATTGAGATAATTATCTCCTTATATCAGCTGATAAAGCCACCATTATTTATTTAACTACTGCCACATCAAGTGGAATTTATATCATTATCATCTTGCGGCAACAATATTTGTCAATCTGTTGCAGGATCAAATTGCAATGATATGCTATCAAGCAGAATAATGAAATCATGCCTGCTTAATGCCTGGGGGCTAGGACAATTAAATTTTTGTCTAACTTGAGATATTTTTGAGTCCCGAGCAGCATGATCAAGCATGCAACCCGGCCCTCGGGGGCTACACATCCACCATATTTGGCGGTCTCTATTATACTCATATACCATGTTTGTATGCAGATTTCATTTTTTGCAGCACATGAGAACATATATCCATTTGCGAGTCAAATAAGCGACTCGGAAATCTTTAAATACAGCTCAGTCTTACACCCAACAGGAAAAGGTGGTTTTCACCAAGTGCTTCGCGGAAAACTCACCGCGATTCTGCAGTTTCAATGCAACCAAGACAGAAGTGCTCAATTGGCAACATAGTGGCTACATAAGCCGCAAAGATAGCAACTCATCGCTTCTACATCAACGGCTCAATAAGCCGCTACGTGTGCGACTCATCATCAGCGAGTCGCCAAGTGCAACATCGACAAGTCGGCGAGAACTACACACGCAAGCCCGCAAGGTCATCATCAAGACATAATCTTCCGCCTGATTCTACGAATCACCCAGAAGCTTGGGGCTAATGTCGGGGGAATGATAAATAGATTAACCCGCGGCCCACAAATAATGCGGCTTATAATCAATGGGCTTGCACTGAGGTGGGCCGACACGAAGAGTCGCAGCATGGTGTAAGAAGAATCCAGAAGATCCAAGATGGCTTAACTTGGAAGGCAAGAAAAGTAGTCTCCAAGTAATTCCTTTGTAACCTAGCGAGCCTCTGGATATATAAAGAGGACTCGCAGGACTAGAGAGACAAGCTCTAAACCCTAGCTCTCATACATCCCAAGAGAGGCGACTCAACACATCGATCGCCAACCCCTTGTAACACCATATTCATATCAATACCAATCTAGGATGGGCAGGACGTAGGTCTTTACCTCGCATTGAGGGGCCGAACCTGGGTAAAAAACATTGTCTTCTCGTGCCCTGCGATCTTTAGCTCGGAGACGCTCGATCGCTTAATCCCCAACTATACGAAGTCATCTCCATGACATCTGCATGACAATCCCACGACACCGTGTACGTGTTGGAAAAATAGGAGGTTCTGTCCAAGTTTCGTCCAATTCCGAGAATATTTCCAGACTAGCTTTTCTGGAATACAAAACAGCAGAAAACAGGAACTGGCACTGTGGCATCTTGTTAATAGGTTAGTCCCAGAAAATGCATAAAAATGCTATGAAGTGTATATAAAACATGTAACAATTGGTATAATATCAACATGGAACATCAGAAATTATAGATAGGTTTGAGACGTATCAGGTACCATTGACCGGGAGGGATTCGGCCACGAACTATCATGGCTCCGACTATCATGGCTCCTCCGACTCGACGCACCAGCCGCCTGGTTCACCTCGTTCAGAGATTAACAAATCCAAAATTGTTACTTTTGTATTATACGGTTTATATTGCAAGTGCTAAACCAATACGTACAATATTTGCTTGAGATTGCTATAAATTTGTACCCGATCTTGTATGAGTCACTAATATTTCTTTAGACCAGCATGTTATGTAGTGATTACCCTAATAACACCCTTAGGCGCAGCAAAGCGTGCGGTGTTTGGTCAAACTTAGCAAATTTTATCTTTTTACTAAAACACAATGGAGGGAGTACTAAGTTTGAATTCAAGGCTTCGAGCTCGCGAACCCGTGGTGCAGCGACGAGTTTGATCGCAATATTCCAAGCTCTAGTCGAAAGTCGTTGATAGAATATGTATAGGACTTGTGTTTGTACGTATATGTAAATCTATTGTAACTGTTTTGTATGTCAATATATAAGCAAGGACGCCCCCACGTTGGGTTGTGCGTTTCACCCTAAACCCTATTTGTCTTACATGGTATCAGAGCTAATATGATCCTACGATGTCTTCCGCTGCCGCCGCCGACTCTATCGTCTCTTCGTCCGTCTCATCGGCGCCCTCTGCTGCCGACTTTGCCAAGCTGCAGCCCTCCTCCTCCCCTTCGCAAGCCATGACCACCAGCTCCCAATCCGGACCGATCTATTTTGGCCATCACATCACCACCAAGCTCGCCGCTGTGACTCATCTCATCTGGCACGCTCAGGTTGTCTCCCAGCTCCGGAGCAACCTCCTCCATGGGTATGTCGAGGGCACCTATCCGTGTCCTTCTAATACGTCTCAAACGTATCTATAATTTTTGATGTTCCATGTTGATATTATACCATTTGTTACATGTTTTATATACACTTCATAGCATTTTTATGCATTTTCTGGGACTAACCTATTAATAAGATGCCACTGTGCCAGTTCCTGTTTTCTGCTGTTTTTGTATTTCAGAAAAGCTAGTATGGAAATATTCTCGGAATTGGACGAAACTTGGACAGGACCTCCTATTTTTCCAACACGTACACGGAGTCCAAAAGAGAGACGGAGGGGGGCCACGAGCCAGCCACACCATGGGGCGGCGCGGGCCCACCCTCTGCCACGCCGTGGGGTGGTGTGGGCCACACGGGCGTCTCCAGCCGCCGCCCTTTCGCCTATATAATCTTCCCGACGCGAAAACCTTAAAGGAATCGACGATTTCTCCAGAAGAGTTCCGTAGCTCCGCCGCCACCAAAAACCCTAATTCGGGGGACAGAAGTCTCTGTTTTGGCACCTTGCCGGGACGGGGAATTGCCCCCGGAGCCATCTCCATCGACGCCACCGCCATCTTCATCGCCGTTGCTGCCTCCCATGATGAGGAGGGAGTAGTTCTTCATCGGGGCTGAGGGCTCATGCCGGTAGCTATGTGGTTTATCTCTCTCCCATGGTGTGATCTTTATGTGATCATGAGCTTTGTAATCTAGTTGAATCCATAGATGTTACTCTTCATTATCTTATATGCTACTTGAGTGGTTTTATTAATGTAAACTCCGGAGTCACCTTTGTCCCACGGTGCGAAGTTGACAGTGTGCGCACCGTGTGTGGCTCTTAGGCTAAAGATTACAGGAATACTTATCATGAGTTATTATTTGTGTTGGATGTCTCTATGAAATTGTGGTGTTTGTCTAGTACTATTTTAGGGCGCTCAAGTTGACAGTGTGACTTTAAGGTGTGCTTTAAGGTGTGCTTTTATAGCCCTACGCAGTGGATTGGTGTTCGTTATCCAACGAGAGAATAATTCAGAGTAGCATAGTGAAGAGGAAATATTATGTATTCAATTATATTATTATTGTTGAGAGTGTCCACTAGTGAAAGTATGATCCCTAGGCCTTGTTTCCAAGCATTGAAACACCGTTTACAACCATTTGCTCATGTTTGCTTGCTGCCATTTTTATTTCAGATTGCAATTACCACTTATAATCATCCATATCACTTGTATTTTAATATCTCTTCGCCGAACTAGTGCACCTATACATCTGACAAGTGTATTAGGTGTGTTGGGGACACAAGAGACTTCTTGTATCTTAATTGCAGGGTTGCTTGAGAGGGATATCTTTGACCTCTACCTCCCTGAGTTCGATAAACCTTGGGTGATTCACTTAAGGGAAACTTGCTGCTGTTCTACAAACCTCTGCACTTGGAGGCCCAACACTGTCTACAAGAATAGAAGCGTGCGTAGACATCAAGCTATTTTCTGGCGCCGTTGCCGGGGAGGTAAGGTAAAAGGTACTCACATCCTCCGTCTACTAAGCTATTTTCTAGCACTGTTGCCGGCGTGTGAGTGCTCGAAGGTATTTCCTTTAGATCCTGCAGTTTTATCTTTTTGTTTCTTGTTTTTATTTCACTAGTTAGGCTTAATGGAAAACAAAAAAAATTAGAGAGCTCTATGAAATTTATCTTGAGTTGGGACATGATGTGTTTGAAGAGAAAATTAAAAAACCTATGGAAATTTGTTTGCATAATAGTGGTAACAATGTTATTACTATAAATTCTTTGAACACCATTATTGCTAATGCTATGGAAAAGTCTAAGCTTGGGGAAGCTGGTTTTGATGAATATGATATTTTCAGTCCCCCAAGTTTTGAGGAGAAAATTTTCTTTGATGATACTTTGCCTCCAATTTATGATGATTATAATGATAGTGGTATTTTGGTGCCACCTACTATGGAGGATAAAGTTTATTATGATTATACTATGCCTGCAATTTATGATGATTACAATGATGATTGTGATAGTTTTACTCCCACTATTACTAATAAAATTGATTATGCTTATGTGGAGAGTAATGATACTTTTATGCATGTGGATCATGATAAGAATGCTTTATGTGATAGCTATATTGTTGATTTATTCATGATGCTACTGAAAATTATTTTGAGAGAGGAAAATATGGTTATAGAAATCTTCATGTTATTAAATTTCCTCTCTTTATGATGAAAGTTTTGAGCTTTCTCTGTGTTGCTTTTATATGCTGGTTCTTTAAACCTAATGGTCATTATGAGAGAGGGAGACACTTTCATATATCTCAATAATATTAAGTCTCCTCTCTTTATGTTGAAAGTTTTGAAGTTGCACTTGTTTTGCCTTCCTATGCTAGTCACTTTGTGCTTCATTGACTTGTTTTCTTACAAGGCTCCTATGCATAGGAAGAGTGTTAGATTAAACATTTTTATATGCTTCTTGATGCTCTCTTTTATGTTTCAACTCTCATCTTATGTGAGCATCATAAAAATCACTATGCCTAGCTAAAAGGCGTTAAAGAAAAGCGCTTATGGGAGACAACCCATTATTTTTATTTCTGCAATTTTTCTTTTATTTGAGTCAAGGCTTGTTTACTTCTGTAACAATTCCTTTGTATCTTTATTTTCGCATTGTTGTGCCAAGTGGAGCCTCTAATAGGAAGATGATGCTAGATTTGGATTTCTGCGCAGGAACAGATTTCTGCTGTTCACCGTTTTACTTCTGTAAAATCACAGAAAAATTATTTAAATCTGCAAATTTTTGTGCGTGATCCTCAGATATGTACGCATCTTTCGTTAGTTTTGGTTTTTCGATCTGAGCAACGTAAGTGCTCGAAAAAATTCGTCTTTACAGACTGTTCTGTTTAGACAGATTCTGTCTTTTATTTTTCGCATTCTCTCTTTTACTAGTGTTGAGTGGAATTCTTTTTTAGGGTGAAGAGCTTCACATAACATCAGTGGCAGTAGTTAATGTTAAAAGTAACGGTCATGTTTGTGTCCTTATAGAACATGTGAGTTTTTGATTGTGCACTAACCCTCTAATGAGAATTACTCTGAGTTTGGTGTGGCGGAAGTTTTCAAGGGTCAAGAGAGAAGGATGATATAATGTGATCAAGAAGAGTGAAGAGCTTAAGCTTGGGGATGCTCCCATGGATCACCCCAGCATATTTCAAGAAGACTCAAGCGTCTAAGCTTGGGGCATCCCCTTCTTCATCAGCAACTTATCAGGTCATCTCTAGTGAAACTATATTTTAATTCTTTCACATCATATGTGCTTTACTTGGAGCGTCTGTGTGCTTTTATTTTCAGTATTTTATTTTTTCTTATGGTCAACTTGATTGGATCCTAGCATTCTTGATTGGGAGAGAGACACGCTCCGCTTTTTCATATGAATACTCCTATTCTTCACTTATACTTGTCTAGCTATTGCTATGCTTTTAGCTCCTGTTTTCATGCATCTCTTATTCAGAGCTGTTAGTTCTTTTAAAGAAAGTACTCTCTTGCTTCACTTATAATTGTTTGGAGAGTTTATGTTGAAATAAATTGATTGGTGTTTGGTTGGAACAGAAAATGCATGTGGTAGATGGTATAATGGAAAAGCTTACATATTCTTGTAGATCACTGTATTGGATAATTTGATACTTGTCAATTGTTTTGAGTTATCAAGTAGTTCATGTTTAAGCTTTTGTATCATGTAGTTAAAACCTATTAATGAAGAACTACCGTAAAGCTCGTTGAAATTTGGTTTGCATGATTGGTATCTCTAAGGTCTAGATATTTTCTAGTAAAAGGGTTTGGTTAACAAGGAAGACAGTGTAGAGTCTTATAATGCTTGCAATATGTTTTCATATAAGTCTTGCTGTGTCGGTTGATATCCTGTGTTTGCTTCAAATAACCTTGCTAGCCTAAACTCTGTACTGAGAGGGAATGCTTCTCGTGCATCCAAAACCTTGAGCCAAAATCCATGCCATTTGTGTCCACCATAACTACCTATATGTGGTATTTCCTTGCCACTCCAAGTAAATTTTCATGTGCTACCTTTAAACTATTCAAAAACTATTACTCCTTTTTGTGTCAATGTTTACCAAGCTCATGAGGACGGGGTGGATGTCTTTATGTCACTGTCAAACAGACTTTACCACCGGACTAGCGGCATATACATCCGCTTATCCATTAATTTTGCAAAAAGAGCTGGCAAATGGGGTGCCCAGTCCCAATTAATTACAACTTTAACCGCTTAATTCTCTTCACATTTTTGCCCTGATTTATCAGTCAAGCAATGACAAACAGTGAAATATCTGCATGTGTAAACAAAAGAGAAAGAGGGATGATCTGCCTTGCTGGTAGAAATAACGTCCTTCATGGGAGCCGCTCTTAAAAGTCTGGTTGGCAGGGGTCATATTGTACTTTCCATTTTCTGATTCGTTGACAATTAACAAACACCTCTCAAAACTTATTTTTACTCTCTATATGATTTCAAAAACTTAAAAAGCTCTAGCACATGATTTAATCCCTGCTTCCCTCTGCGAAGGGCCTTTCTTTTACTTTTATGTTGAGTCAGTTTTCCTACTTCTTTCTATCTCAGAAGCAAACACTAGTGTCAACTTTGGTGCAACAATTTTTATATGCTTGTATATTGCACTTATTATATTGCTTTGTGTTGACAAATATCCATGAGATATATATGTTGAAAGTTGAAAGCAATTGCTGAAGCTTAAATCTTCCTTTGTGTTGGTTAAATACCTTTTACTTAGAATCTATTGCTTTATGAGTTAACTCTTATGCAAAACTTTTGATGCTTGTCTCGAAAGTACTATTCATGAAAAGTTTTTGCTTATATGATTCAGTTGTTTGCTCATTATCTATTGTAGCAAACTATAGACCATTGACCTGGATCACTTCATTCATAACATGTGCTTTACAATACTATTTGATCAAGATTATGATTTAGCATGTCACCTCAGAAATTATTTTGTTTTTATCGTTTTACCTACTCGAGGACGAGTAGAACTAAGCTTGGGGATGCTTGATACGTCTCAAACGTATCTATAATTTCTGATGTTCCATGTTGATATTATACCAATTGTTACATGTTTTATATACACTTCATAGCATTTTTATGCATTTTCTGGGACTAACCTATTAACAAGATGCCACAGTGTCAGTTCCTGTTTTCTGCTGTTTTTGTATTCCAAAAAGCTAGCCTGGAAATATTCTCGGAATTGGACGAAACTTGGACAGGACCTCCTATTTTTCCAACACGTACACACAGTCCAAAGGAGAGACGGAGGGGGGCCGCGAGCCAGCCACACCATGGGGCGGCGCGGGCCCACCCTCTGCCGCGCCGTGGGGTGGTGTGGGCCCCACGGGCGTCTCCAGCCGCCGCCATTTCGCCTATATAATCTTCCCGACACGAAAATCCTAAATGAATCGACGATTTCTTCAGAAGAGTTCCATAGCTCCGCCGCCACCAAAAACCCTAATTCGGGGGACAGAAGTCTCTGTTTCGGCACCTTGCCGAGACGGGGAATTGCCCCCGGAGCCATCTCCATCGACGCCACCGCCATCTTCATCGCCGTTGTTGCCTCCCATGATGACGAGGGAGTAGTTCTTTGTCGGGGCTGAGGGCTCATGCCGGTAGCTATGTGGTTTATCTCTCTCTCCCATGGTGTGATCTTTATGTGATCATGAGCTTTGTAATCTAGTTGAATACATAGATGTTACTCTTCATTATCTTATATGCTACTTGAGTGGTTTTATTAATGTAAACTCCGGAGTCACCTTTGTCCCACGGTGCGAAGTTGACAGTGTGCGCACCGTGTGTGGCTCTTAGGCTAAAGATTACATGAATACTTATCATGAGTTATTATTTGTGTTGGATGTCTCTATGAAATTGTGGTGTTTGTCTAGTACTATTTTAGGGCGCTCAAGTTGACAGTGTGGGGTTCCCTAGATGTGGAATGCGACTTTAAGGTGTGCTTTTATGGCCCTACGCAGTGGATTGGTGTTCGTTATCCAACGAGAGAATAATTCAGAATAGCATAGTGAAGAGGAAATATCTATGTATTCAATTATACTATTATTGTTGAGAGTGTCCACTATTGAAAGTATGATCCCTAGGCCTTATTTCCAAGCATTGAAACACCGTTTACTCTCATTGTGTCTCATGTTTGCTTGCTGCTATTTTTATTTCAGATTGCAATTACCACTTATAATCATCCATATCACTTGTATTTTAATATCTCTTCGCCGAACTAGTGCACCTATACATCTGACAAGTGTATTAGGTGTGTTGGGGACACAAGAGACTTCTTGTATCTTAATTGCAGGGTTGCTTGAGAGGGATATCTTTGATCTCTACCTCCTTGAGTTCGATATACCTTGGGATTCACTTAAGGGAAACTTGCTGTTGTTTTACAAATCTCTGCACTTGGAGGCCCAACACTGTCTACAAGAACAGAAGCGTGCGTAGACATCACCTTCCTCCACCATCACCACCGCGAAAGAAGGAGGTGGTACGGAAGAGAAGCCCAATCCCGCCTTTGCGCCTTGGGTACAGCAGGATCAGGCCATCTTGTCGGCCTTCCACTCTTCCTCGACGCCGGCTGTCGGCGCCATGATCATGTTTGCAGAAACATCTGCCATGCATGGACCATCATTGGGCGCACCTTTGTTGCGCGCACTTCGGCCCGTGCCTCTCACATCCGTTCAGAGCTTGGTCGGATGCAGAAACTTGACAACTCCATTGCGGTGTACTTTGGCAAGATTCAGGCCCTTTCCGACACGCTGGCTTCCATTGGTCAGCCGCTCCAGCCGTATGAGTTCAACAACTATGTCCTTGATGGTCTTGACGAGGAGTACGATTCCATCGTCGAACTTGTTCGTGATCGTGAGGTCCCGATGCCTTCTCACGATCTGTATGTGCGCCTCCTCTCGACGGAGCAGCGCGTGGACAACCATCGCGTCGTGGCCCATCAGGCCAATGCGGCCCGGTTCGGCAATCAGCCCAAGCCAGCATCTCTGGGGGGCCCTGTGTCGTACTTCCGTCCTGGCCCGTCTTCGTCATCTAAGCCTGCGTGTGGCTTTGCGCCACGACCCACTCCAGCTCCTGGTGGCCCGCCTCCTGCTGCTCGACCAGATGCCCGGCGCGATCGTGATGACGGTCGTACGTCTAGCTCTCGTGCTGGTTCTATTTGTCAACTCTGTGATGAACCCAGGCATGTTGCATCTCGCTTCTTCAAAAGGTTCAACAAATCGTTTCTTGGTATGCATAATGATGGGCGGTTTCTTGAGCGTCAACTTGCGATGGCCAATCATGTTTATGGTCCTCCAGCACCGCATCCGGGGCAGACATCCACTCTTCCGGTTGATCCTACATGGTATGCGGACTCTGGACCTACTGATCATTTTGCTGCGGAGATGGAGAAGCTCCACATGAGGGAGGCCTATCAGGGCAAGGACCAGGTTCATACGACCGACGGTTCAGGTATGCGTATACTTCATGTTGGTCAAGAAATCCTTCCTACTCCTTCGTCTAGGCCTCTTTATCTCCGCAATGTCCTTCATGTTCCTACTATCTCTAGAAATCTGTTGTCTGTTCATAAGCTTTCCCATGATAATAATGTTCTTGTTGAGTTCCATCCTAATAGTGTTTTTGCTAAGGACCTGGACACGCGGGCAACCATACTTAGAGGTCGGTGGCGTGGTGGTCTGTACGCGCTTGATGCTCCTGCGGTTAAACAAGTTCTCAGCACTGTCAAAGTTTCGTCTTCGCAGTGGCATGCTCGCTTAGGCCACCCTTCATCTCAGATTGTTCAGCATGTTCTTAGTCGTCATGAGCTTCCGACGGTGTCAAATAATAATAAATTAGTGTGTGATGCCTGTCAACAAGGCAAGAGTCATCAGTTACCCTTTTCGCTTTCTCAGCATGTAACAACTGCTCCTTTAGAGCTTATTTATTCATATGTGTGGGGCCCTGCCCAAACTTCAGTCAGTGGTCATAATTATTATGTCAGTTTTGTGGATGCTTATAGTCGGTTTACATGGTTATATCTCATTAAACGTAAGAGTGATGTCTTTGCTGTTTTCTTACAATTTCAATCCCATGTTGAGCGGCTCCTTAAGCACAAAATTGTACATGTTCAGTCTGACTGGGGTGGCGAGTATATTAAACTTGACGCTTTCTTTCAGAAAATTGGTATCTCTCATCGTGTTTCATGTCCCCACACGCATCAACAAAATGGTAGTGCTGAACGAAAACATCGTCATATTGTCGAGACTGGTGTTGCCTTGCTTGCTCACGCCTCTGTTCCTTTTAGATTCTGGAGTGATGCTTTTGTTACTGCATGTTTTCTCATCAATCGCATGCCCACTCGTGTCATTAACATGCAAACTCCTCTTGAGCGTCTCTTGGGCGAGACACCTGACTATACCTTCTTCAAGGTGTTTGGCTGTGCTTGTTGGCCCAATCTTCGCCCCTATAACAAACATAAACTTGAGTTCCGTTCCAAAAAATGTGTTTTCTTAGGGTATAGTCCCCTTCACAAAGGTTACAAGTGTCTCCATGTTCCCTCCAATCGTGTATATATCAGTCGTGATGTCGTTTTTGATGAACTTGTTTTTTTCTTTTTCTAACTTGCCTTCTACCGATTCTCCTTCTTCCTCTTCTGTTTTTCCTGTCTTGCTTGACCAATTTGAAGATAATGCATATGCACCGTTGTTGCTTCCTAACCATGGTGCAGGCACTGGCCGTGGCGCCCGACTTGAGATTCTTGAAGAAAATGCAACGCCGCCCTCCGCTACTGCTCCTGTGCATGGCGACGTCGATCACATGCAGCGGGCGGGTCCTCTGACCCCGCTACGTGGGCTTGGTTCACTACCGGTCCACGATGTGTCGTCCTCGGACTCGCGTGCTCACGCGCGAGCTGATGCGTCGCCTTCTGCCTCGCGCGAGGCCTCTTCGCCCCTGACGCCACCTACTGCAGCATCCTCGGGATCGTCTGCCACACCCGATGATGTGGCCCCTCTACCGCTGGTTCCGTTCCAGCCATTGGACGAGTCGTCTCTGACACCTTCGTCTCCTCCCGGTGCTGCATCTCCTTCGCCTGACTTAATACTTGAGCATGTGTTTCCTCTTCCAGCTGGTTCTCATCGTCCTGTTACACGCAGTCTTCGTGGTATTCATCAACCACGGAAGCCGACTGATGGAACCGTTGCCTGGTTAGCTACTTGCATGGCCCAGGCGGTTGCTGATCCACATTCAGAGCCTCGACATTTTCGTGCTGCTCTTGGTATTCCTCACTAGCGTGCAGCAATGGAGACAGAGTTTGATGCATTGATGAAAAATGGTACATGGCAGCTTACTCCTCCTCGTTCTGGTCTTAATATCATTGATTCTAAATGGGTTTTCAAGGTCAAACGCCATGCTAATGGCACTATTGAGAGGTATAAAGCCCGGTTGGTTGCAAAGGGTTTTAAACAGCGGTTTGGACTGTACTATGAGGACACGTTCAACCCTGTGGTTAAACCTACGACCATTCGTTTGCTTCTCTCCCTTGCAGTTCAACGAGGATGGTTTATGCGTCAGCTTGATGTTCAGAATGCTTTCTTAAATGGTGTTCTTGAAGAGGAAGTTTTTATGCGTCAGCCTCCTGGTTTTGAAGATCCTGATCGCCCTCATCCTCTATGTCGTCTGACTAAGGCTATTTATGGTCTTAAACAGGTCCCTTGTGCATGCCATGCCCGTCTTGCGACAGTGTTGCGACAGCATGGTTTTAAGGAGTCTACTGCTGACACGTCCTTGTTCATTCTTCACCGGCCTGATGTCACTATATATCTTCTTGTGTATGTTGACGATATCATTGTTCTCAGTTCTTCATCACATGCCGTTGATCGGCTTCTTCTTGGACTTCGTCAAGAGTTTGCGGTTAAGGATCTTGGTCCGCTTCATTATTTTCTTGGTATTGAGGTGGTTCACCGAGGTGGTGGTCTCACAATGACCCAGCGCATGTATTCTCTTGATCTTCTTCGGCGTGCTCGTATGTTAAAGTGCAAGCCAGCAGATACACCTATGTCAGCCACTGTTAAACTGTTTCCTGATGATAGTCCTTCTTTGTCAGATGAGGATGCCACCAGTTATAGAAATATTGTGGGCGGGTTGCAGTATCTCCTTCTCACGCGTCCTGATTTGTCATTTGCGGTTAATCGTGTCTGTCAGTTTCTTCACATGCCTACAACACTGGTCTGCGGTCAAGCGAATTTTGCGGTTTGTTAATGGTACTCTTGATCGTGGACTATTCCTTCGTTCTTCGGTGACCAGTTCTGTTGCGGTTTATTCTGATGCTTGATTGGGCTGGAGATGTTACAGACATGCAACGGGGAAATGATAGGAGTCAAACAGGAACCACTTGAAAAGGCTGATGAGAAGACCTAAAATTTGGCAGGAGGGAGCTGGGCATGGCATGGGCCATAGCTACGATCATGGCAAACTCCGTCGTACACGCATTGACTGTTACTGGAAAACAATTACCAACCCCAGGCAGGTGATGGGACGCAACACGCTGCGATTTTGTTCAATGTGCACGCCGCCTAGCTCTAAAACCCTACGCCACCCCTGCCGTTGCAGCCTACTAGCTCAGGTCAAATCGGCCGTTCCCGTGACCTCTCATCTCGCATTCAATCAATTCTCATCGAAAAATAAAAAGAAGAGCGCCCGCGAGTACCATTAATCCGCTATATATAAGCATGTTTCCTTCCCGTTCTCGGCGTCTCCACTCTTCATCTTCAAGTAGCTCCATCACACTGCACGGTCACACGGACACACATGGCGTCGTGGCGTCGGGCCCTCGAAGGAGGCGACCGCACCGGCGCTGCCGCTGATGGCACGGCGAGGAGGAGGGAAGCCGCCGGGCTGCATGTGCTCAACCTACAGATCTTGCTCCAGGACCAGGAAATCCTGCTCACCTCGCAGCACGAGCGCCTGCGCCTGCTCGCCTCGCAGATGAGGATCAGGCAGAGGCGGCGGCGCGGGAGTGGCGCGACACGATCTTCGCTCTCCTGGCGTTGCCTCTCCTCTGTTTGTGTCTACTATTTCATACCCATCGATCGATTGTACTAGATCAGTTTGTGTCGTGTTTATTCGATGAGCAGAGCAGTACAAGAACGGATAGCATCCAGGTTTCCAAACATCCTAGAGCAGTAGAGCTGCCGGTAATAATCAGTGTTTGTTCGATGAAGCTTCAGAACCTGAAGCCACCTAAGTGTGCCGCATTGGTGTCTGAACTAATGTCTCTTGATGTTTATGTTAAACTGTCTTGTTCTGAGTTTCTTCTGTGCCACCACTTAAATCGGGTCATCCGCTTGAGAGAGAGAGGACAGTTTAGTCTTATCTTTCTTTATTATTATAATTGCTCCTGATCGTACCTTGAGTCCTTGACAATGATAACTTGATGAACTTGTTTCCACCTTTATTCTGTTACCAATGATTCTGAAATGTATAATCTGTCATGGGCGAGTGGAGATTTTGTGCTCCTGATCTCCCGTGATCTCACTATTTTCAAAAAAATAAAAAATATTTTGAAGTTTCAAAAAATATAAAAATAATCATGCATGTTCTAAATGATATATCCTATAATCATGAAAAATCTCAATAAAATATACTATACATTTGGAGCTACACAAAAACGACAATTGTAGAGGAGTATAGTGAACGATGTACAGTTTCAAATGTTCAGCTTTTGTCATTTTTGGGTAGCTTATAATATAAAAGATTTTGCACTGTTATTTCACACTTTTAGATTATACATCGTTGACAACATGCAAAATTATTTTCAGATTTTTTTGAAACTTTCAAATCTATTTTTTTCATTTTATAAAATCATCAGATCACTGAAACTCGGGAGCCAAAATGACTTTCCGGTGGTGGTCTCCTTGCTATAGAAAAGCACCTAGATAAGACTAGCAGTTTAGCTGACTTACTCGATTTTCCTTTCACCATCCGTGAACACCATTTACAACTGACAATAATCTAAATCATAAATTGTATATTGCGTCCTATACGGTTCGGTTAGTATACCCTACCATACATGTATTGTACGTGATGAACCCTTCCAATATAAATACAAGTGAGTCGACCCCTGAGGAGTCATGCGATTCCCCCTCCAATATCAATACCATATACCATATTTTCATGGTATCAGAGTCCACGGCGTAAACCCTAGATCGGATCTACGTCCACTCCGCTCCTGCCCCGTCCGCCCATGGCTATTTCGTCTGCAGACTTCAGTGCGGCCTCTGGAACCTTCTCCACTACCCCGGTTTGGGCCTCGCTCATCTTCGGCTCCTCCGACATTGGAGCTGACGTCATGGCTTCCTTTATACCGGTGATGCCAATCAACCTATCGAATCAAAATACGATAAAGTTCACTAGTGACAACTATCTCTTCTGGCGTACACAAGTCGTTTCGATCCTTTGGAGCAATCTACTACATGGATTCATCGATGGTTCTCTACCTTGCCCGTCAGTGCAGATTCCCAATCCTGCGGCTTGGACTCTGGATGCTAGCTTCGCCTCGCAATCTACACCAAGGACGATGCAGATTCGCGCTACACTGATATAGGCTAAGCAGCTCAAGTCTTCTTCAACAGGGTGAAGGCGTTGTCCGACACGCTTTCATCCATTGGGCAACCTCTCCGTCTAGAGAAATTCACGGGATATTTATGCCAAGGTCTTGACAGCGAGTATGACGCATTGGTTCAGATGGTCTTTGCTCGCGCACTGCTAGGGGCGTGTTTGGTTTCTTGCAGCCATTTTGGCCATTTTGCATCCGTGTCCCAGCAAGGCCCGGCCCTGAAAAAACGAGGCGAAAGCCACATTCTACAACCCATTTGGTTGCTCACAAAGAGGCAGCCAGGTCCGTTGCTCCCCAGCCAAATTCTGAAGTCGCAGTGTTTGGTGGGCTGTGTGAGTAAAACGCATGCAAATTGCTGCTGTTTGGTTACATGCAAGGCCACTCGTACTCTCACCACCCTTTCGAATGGTGAGCTTACCATCACACAGTAGCATCTTAAAACACAGACTATAAGCGTAGGGCATACGGTAAGTAGATGATTAGGTAGGACATAACAGTCATAGACATGATCTTGACACGAACAGGTTCAACAGACGTACACGGTAACAAGCTAGGGACAGAGACATAGGGGCAGCATAACTAGTTCTGCGCTGGCTTCAGCTTGAAGTTCATCGGATGATCTTCACACTTCGTCACGATCTCGGAGCCATCGACGTCGAAGATGGTCACCCTATAGACATTGCGCTTCAAGACCTTGAACATCAGGAAGTACCCAATCTTGACCTCGTGGCACATATCAAATGGTGCCCACCCATTGTCAATGGCAGCCTGACCATTGTAATCAACGATGCTCACCTGACAGCTGCAACCAGTGTTCGTCTTCAGGACGATCTCTCTTGGGATATCTCTCATGTGCTCATGGAAAGCAGGAGGGATAGGCAGTAGATCCAACCCAGGTGCAAGGATGACTTTGCAAAAATGGGTTGGAGACACCTCCTCATGGAAGTGTCCGAAAGGTGCCAGTGCCTTCTTCCTCTTATTGGCACTGTTGTCACCCTCTTGAAGAACCTGCTTGCCAAGGGATG
Source organism: Poa pratensis (assembly GCA_947311845.1). NCBI lineage: Eukaryota > Viridiplantae > Streptophyta > Magnoliopsida > Poales > Poaceae > Poa > Poa pratensis. The sequence continues at coordinate 6,048,263 of CAMZMU010000038.1, forward strand.
CCTGCAAAAGAAGTGACACATGAATGAACGGGTACATAACAATTGCCCAATAACAAACATAGATGAATGCCTCAGTATAGTTTAGCAGTGAGAAGGTATTGACAAGTATGCAGCACCAGACTAGCCATCAAAATGAAGTAGAAGACACAAAGAGGTGTGGTTAGTCCTTAATTTTGGTGGCTGTCTACTGCTGACATAACTCAAACTGGCTCACAAGAACTAGCACACAAGATCATCATAGGCACAAAAAGCACATACTAGGACAGAATCGTCAGTCCCAAATTGCCTCATAAGAAATAGTAAACAAAGAAATGAGGGAGACGACTCTGTACAGGGCAAAGAGGTATGCACAAGAATTGAACTTGTACATCGCTCAGTGTCCTATGCAAGTCATCTCCCTGCACATATGTTCAGCCACAATGTAATCATCGGCTTCGTGGAATAGAGAAAATCAAACTTGAACAAGAAATCAGCCTCATAAACAAGCGCGCAAGCAGTGGTGCCAAGAAATGGCTCCACGATACCAAGAGTTGTGCACAAAATATGTACTTGAACATCGCTCAAGGTACAGTGGAGCCACATCATGCACCTCTACTCTGCTATATTACAATCATCGGCCACAATGAAACATACAAGCCTCAGTTATGCTGACATCAGTGTAGGCATACAGAAGTATGCACCACCAGACAGGCCAACAAAATGAAGTTCAAGACACAATTAGTTATGCATAGTTCTTTAGTTTGTTGGCTGTCTGGTGCTGACAGTACTGCCTCACAATTCAAACAGATCATCACAGGCAAAATAACAACAACAACAACATGAATCAAAATATGGATGCCTCAGTTAAGCTTTGCACCACATGACAACCAACAAAAGCAAGTTCAAGACGCAATCAGTTATGCATGGTTCTTATTTTTGGTGGCTGCCTTGTGGTGCCAATGCTACAAGAGCACCCATCATCACTGGCAAAACACTAAAAAGATGATCTCTTTGTACCTGAAATCATACAAAAAACACATATTTTTGCACAACAACAGATACTAAAAGACACCTCTCGAATGCATACTAGGGAAAAAAGGCCTCATACATCTTAGCCAAGTATGGGCAAAAAGAGTGCCTACAGGAACGAAGTGGCACTACAAGCAATGAACTTGTATTTACCCCCTTGTTCTGAAGATAGTCTCCTTGCAAATTTATTAGCCTAGTTTAATCATTGACCGGTAGCGAGATATAACACACAAAACAGTAGATCTATAAGATTTTTTCTTGGCCTCAGTTAACATTGTGACGCATAGTTTGTAGGGGTGAGTGCACCGTGCCAAATCCAATGACCACAACAGGTGCACATTGTGTTCGGAACGGAGCCCCACATCCCTAAGACACATCTGTCTTGTGCATCCTCATTGGACCGCATCAAGAACGTAGCCACGAATACATGTAGCAACAGACATGAAAAACCCCAAATCGTAGACTGAACTAACAGGACATCTAACCCTAAACACAGATCGAACCCTATAAACTTGCAGATCTACGATGCATGTCATACTACGCCGCATAATCGACTTCGATTTACAGATCTAGGCTAGAAATGGTGGACGAGGTGGAAGCACATGATCTTACCATCATTGGAGAAGCCATCAAAGAAGGTGACGGCGCGAAGGCGTCTCCGAAGCCGTGCAGATCTACAATGTCGAGGAAGAAGCTGCGGATGGCCAGCCTTGCACCGCCGCCAAAGCTGCTGAGAGGTGAGAGGTGAGAGAAGAGGACGGAGTGAAGTGAGTGGGGAGAGTGAGCGATGAGGGGATTTATGGCGCGTGTTCCCGAAGGGACGAGGCATCTCCCGCCGTCCCGCGCCCCTGCCCCACGCGTGCAACCGCGCGCGCCTTTTCGCTACCAAGGACCTGGCTGAGCGGAAACGGCCAAATCGGCCATTCCTCCAAGGCCAAACCCGAGAGTGCTTTAAGGTTCGCGCTGTGCAACAACGCGAGCCAGTCCAAGAAACCAAACAGGCCAAAAGTTGCATGGAACAGGCCAAAACGAGGCCCTCCAGAAAACCAAACACGCCCAAGAACATATGCCTGTGCGAGATGTTTATGCTCAACTCCTGGCAAGCGAGCAGGGAATTGAGTCTCTGCATCCACCAAATTACATATCCCGCCTGAGTGGTGGACGCCCGGCGTTTTGATGCGTCTCGCAAGGTTTATCGAATCAGCACAAATACAAACTCTTTGCAAAGTTCGAAGTGTTATCTGGCACACAAGACAAAAACTATTTATCCACAACGTTACATTTTTAGACAGCAAGGTTTAAGAATCTCAAGTGAAAATATAATGTCCAAGTGTAGGGACTCCCTACGAATTTGGCGTGGCCTTCAAGAGTGGCTTGGTTTGATGGACTTCGACACCACACAATGGAGTTCATATGCTTCGGTCAAGGAGTGGTGGTGCTCCATTGCCGGAGTTAATGGGCGCCGACAACGTGGGCTCTCCTCTTTGCTCCTCCTTGCCGCTTGGAAGATTTGGAATGAACGAAACGCTAGACTTTTCCGCAAGGTGGCCTCCATGCCCAACTCGGTTATTCATATTATTAAGAGAAGCGTCGAATTTTGGAGTGCGGCGGGGGCAAAACATTTATGTATTATTATGCCGCGAGAGTAGACATTTGTTCCCAAGCTATGGCTTGGCATAGTTGTAACTAAAACTCTTCGTAATTAAATAAATAGACAAAGCTTTTGCCTTGTTTCAAATAAAATATATAATGTAGACAGTAAGGATTTTTTTTTTTTGAACAGATTGTGTGGGGGAGATTGACCGGTCGTGCAAGTACGAACACAACAATTTGTCACGTCGCCACGGCCGCACACCGCACCGGCACCATCCCAAAGAAGAAAAAAACGGGATTCTATCCCTTGCAAGTCGTAACTACATGAATTATGGTACTACCTCCGATTCATATTAGTGGGCACAACTTTGTCTAGATACACATGTATCTAGTCTAAATATTTAACTAGATACATATGAATTTAGACAAAGTTATGCTCACTAATATGGATCGGAGGGAGTAAGTTTCAATAGAAAAATGAATCATGGTATATACAGACGTCATCAATGGGGACGCCCCAATTCACGGCCTATTCCCCGAGATACACTTAAACAAAAAAATCGCACATACTCCATATATATTACTCGCATGTGAATTGTTCTTCTAGAAAAAATATCGACCCAGTCATATCATATATGCGGACTACTCCGCCTGATGAATAAAGTCGGACATTGTTCTTAGAAATAATATGTGCAGATCGATCGGCTAGGGTTTTTCATTCCCCCGATGGTACACGCACGTACTTGTCGCGGTTATGGATGACCACGATACTATATAAGAGCGTGCTCTCCCTGACAAATCCACAAGCCCCGCCGATAGAACCGATCCATCCCATCTTCGACCCGTAAATCTTCTGCAGCACATGGCGCTGTCGGCGGCATTGTCCTCCTCGACGGTCGTCCAGGGCGGCGGCAAGGAACGAAGCAGCGGAGCGGTTCCGTTGGGAACTTGGGCAGATCCGCGGCATCTGTCGGGAACTTGGCGAGGTTCTGGCGGTGCTCAAGCTGGTAGTGCAGCTGAACGAGGAGGAGCGCCGCATCCGCCGCCGCGAGGACGTCAACGTCTTGTTTTGGTCGCCGCTGCTTTTCGTTGCTCTCATGTGTTACTTTTTGAGTTGGAACGAAAGGCCATGAGGGCGCCGGCCGGATGCCGGATGTGTTTTTTTTTTTTTTTTTTGAGTAAAGGATCTGACCCATATAATCAGGAAACTGAGTACAAATTACAAGGAGGTCCAACAAAGAAAAGAAATTACAAAGGAACCCTGCAATTAGCACAAAGCACCCCGAGCCTCCTGGAAAGATCACGATCAGATCCACCACCACGCTCCCGAGAAACCTAGTCAACGCCGGCGTCGCCGTACCACCAACCGCCGGAGAAGAGGCGCCACCACTTGATGTAGACGGCCGCAAGATCCATCCGCCGCCGAGCGACGGAATCTGAGCTCGAAGAACGACCACGGCCACAACACCCTCCCCCAGCTCCGCCCGTCTTCCAGCCGACGCAGCGCCTCCCAGGCCCACCAGCCGCACCACCCAAACTCCAGCAGGCACCGCTCCCCTCGCCACCAAGGCCGGCCGGAGCAGAGACGCCGAAGAAGAGGACCCCCACCACCTGCACCAACAAAAACGGAACACCACACCGCAGCAACTCCTCCCCTCGCCACCACGGCCGGTCGGAGAAGCGGCAGCAGAGAGATGCACCGGACGCAACACCTTCACGGCCTCCCCAGCATCGAAGACGACGCCGGAACGGGGAAAGGAGGGGAAGGACCACGCCTGACACGCCGACGCCATCGCCGCCGTCTTCGACGCCATCGGCCAGGCACGCACACCTAATCTACACCCTACAAGCCGGAAACGCAGGACCGGGGTTCCCCCACTCTCCCGCCGCCGAGGCGGCCGACGGAGAGGGAGGGAACCACCGGCCTGGCCGGCGGCGCGGTGGAGAACTCGGGGTCGCCTCCTTATCGCCTGCTGAACACTGTAGCAGAGGATTGTCGGGGTTGGAATCAAATCTGTCGACGCAATGCATGCTTGGTTTGTCTGAATCTTTGTAGTAGTAGTAGTAGTAGTAGTATCGTACTGTGCCCCTGTTCAGTTCTTCGTTGCGAGCGACGGGATGTTGTTGTTGTGCAGTCTCGGCTTGTCGATCGCCGCCGGCCGGTGCGTGTGGTGTGTGTTTAGCCGCTCGGGATTCGCTGACGTTGGGGGAGCCGGTGACTTTGTGGCTGACATGTGGACCCCACCTACAGTGGGCCCACTTGCCAGTGACTCAAAGTCAGGTGACGTTGAGCCCTGGCAAACTCAGCGAATACGAGTCCGTGTTTAGCCCGGCCGATCCTCGCCAGAAAGCTCTTTCTCGGTGTCTTCTCGTCGCGTGGCATGCATTACCTGTTTTTCTTTTCTCTGGTTGTGGCTCCTCGGGTGCCCCCACTATGCCTTCATGTCGGGTGACAGGATCCCTGTTTCCAGGGGTTGCTACTTTACTTGGCAGACTAGTACAGGCACAGATTATAGCTTGTTTTCTTTTCACAAACGCAATGGGTGTTGTACTTGTACTAGATCTGTGGGTCGATCTCATATTTCTGACAAAGGATTCGGTTGAAATATTTATTGTTTTTCGAATTAATTTAACATTATTCACAAGCCTTCGAAGGCAAAGCAAACCTTCTACGGATCAGCATGTAAATACCTGTCACATCTATCTCAAAACAAGGTGATAGTTGCATCACCGTTTTTGACAGCTACCGCAATGAAGGTACCGTGGTTAAAAAACACATGTCCCGTCGCAGAGAGCTGACCTTACCAAAATACAAAGACTGCTCAAGCTATTTACGGTGGGAAGTAACATGCATATATGAGTAGTGTCTACGTCAGCTTTTTGCATTCATAAAATGCATGATACTAACTATCATACCATCACTGGGTAGTCTCATAGTGGGGAGTTACTTAGTCTAGTAACATTCTTAGGGCACATCCAACGGGCTGGCGCAAACGGACACCTAAATGTGTCCGATTTGGTCCGTTTGGGGGCGGACCGCGGACACGTTTAGGGTTTGGGGTGGGGGTGCCCCCAACGAGCTGGCGCAAACTTAGACAAAAAAAAAAGTAATTTACATATATAGGTAGCAGAGCCTCACGGGCCAGTGACAACAAAATACAACTAAAAAAAGAAAAATAAACCCTATGCTACTGGGTTTGGGGGGGGGGGGGGGCTGGAGCCGCCAGAGATGGCGCCGCCGCGGCCAGGACCTCGCCGTGGCCTCCTACTCGTCGTCATCCGAGAGGATGACGTACGGCGGCATGGAGTAGAGGTGCGCCGGCGGCCCTGCAGGCGGAGGCGTCTGCGGCGCCTCGAGGTGCTGCAGCCATGCCGGTGCGGGCGCCCACGCCTGCCCCCCCCTCGCACTGTGGCCACGGTGACCAGGGACCTGCCAGCGCGCGCGCTCCATCTGCGCCGCCTCCTCCTGCTGGAGGAGGCGCTCTGCCGCATCCTCCGCCGACTGCCGGAGCGCCGCCACGATGCCCGGCCACTGGCCGAGCTCCTCCAGGTTGGAGGCATCTATGCCGGTCTGGAGGGCGGCTTCGTCGTCGTCGGGTGGTGGCACGTCCTGGACGCCGCAGTAGGCCGCCCAGTTGGGCGGCGCGGCCTCGTCTTCCTCCATCTTGACGGTGCCGTCGTCGTCGCTCCAATCGAAGTCCGAGGAGGAGCCATCATCGATGGCCGGCTCCTCCTGCACGGGCTGGTACCCCGTCGGCGCGCGACGTGCTTGACCTCGAACCAACGATCCCACAGCGGCGAGTTCATCGCGTACGCTGGGTCGTTGACGAGGTCGGCCGGGAGGAAGCTGCTGCGGCGGAGGATCTCCTCCGTACGCGCCCTACCGGCGCGAGGGATCCGCGGCACCGGGACGCGCTGCGGCGTCAGATGCCATCCATCTGGCGGGTGGACGTCGCCCCACGGCAGGGGCGCAACGACCTCCCAGTAGATCTGCGCCACCTCCGTGGAGACGCGGGCTCGCCGGGCACGGCGGCGAGCATTCTGTGCCGCCGTGAGCTCCGCACGGCGGGCTGCGGCACGGCGAGCGGCGTCGGAGGCCGGAGCGGGCGCGCGGAAGCTGGAGGCCTCCACATTGTTGCGGCCAGGCTTGAGGAACCAGCTCTTCTTCATGGCCGTCGGCGTCGAGGGGCGGTGGCTAGGGTTTGGAAGCGAGTGGAAGTGGGGACTGGTGGGGATATGGATGGGGCGGGTGAGGGTTGCTCCCCATTTATGAAGGACCCAGCGGCCTGGCCACAGTCGCTGCCAGGTGGGCCAGGGGCGGACACGGGAGGACACAGCGCGTGTCCGCGGCTCCCCAAACCTGGACCAAAAATGGGCCGTGTTTGGGGCGAAACCATGTGTCCGCGCGGACACATGTCCCTTTGCGCCAGCACGTTGGAGCGCCTCCCGTGTCCGTTCGGACAAAAACAGACTGGGCTGATCCGTTTGCGCCAGCCCGTTGGAGGTGCCCTTATGTTACTACGAGAGTGGACGATTTGCACCTACAGGCAACTATGTCGTTTAAAAAAATACCTTTTAAACTATATTTGAAATGTCCAAAATTCCGAAAGAAAAGTTTATGTGTACATCTTCCTAATATATGTGCGCGCCACAAAGTTTTCAAACAAATGTCTTTTTATTTTGCCGCCACAAAAAGACAAATTTTGGTGCTGGAAAGAAAACTTTTCTTGAGACATTCTTTCCTCTTTTTTACATAGACCAAAATAAAAGTCACCGTTCTCGAAACTTTCTCCATGCAAGTATAGTTTGGATATGTACACCCGCAACTTTTTCGATTATCTTTAGCATGTAGAAATATGTTTTCTGAAAACGGGGTAGATGCCCCCATGTTAATATATGTATTTTATATGTTACTATCTCTACAGTGGGTAGTAGTGTCATGCAACACTTAATTTATTAGGGTGTAAACTCATTTTGTCTTGATATGTGTGATGTTAACATATTATGTTACCACAAACTTCTCTTTCTTCACAAATTATTTGCCACGCCATTTATTTGGTCTATATATGTGTGATGTTAACACTTATGTTCCTCCCACTATGGGTACGCTTATGACTTTCTTCCACTGCTTGGAAAGATACGCAGTTTTGGAGGCAATGTCATCTATTTGGTCTACATCTCTCTAAATACTAAGCTCTAGTATTTGTGCCCTCTCCTTCTCCCACATGTCAACATCACGGTAGACCCACTTAGCTCACTTTATTTATTAATTTATAGTTCATAGTTTTAAATTGAGTTTGAAAAAAAATTGGATATATATCCTCTCCTTCCCACATATCACATCATGGTAGACCCCACTAGCTCACTTTATCCCACATGTCAACATCAAATTAGACCCCACTTAGCTCACTTTATTAATTAATTTATAGTTCATAGTTTTAAATTGAGCTTGAAAAAAATTCTATTGGATATATATCCTCTCCTTTCCACATGTCCACATCATGGTAGACCCCACTTAGCTCACTTTATTTATTAATTTAAGTTCATAATTTTAAATTGAGTTTGAAAATATCCTTCTAATAACTAAGCTCTCTAAAAATAGAGCTTATTGGTTGCTCCACGTGGCAACTTTCTATTTGTTACATCAGATCCAGCTAAAAATAATATTATTTGTCCGTTTAACTGAATACAAAATTTACTTTTCTATCTACTGTACACAACAGTGTCGTCCCTCTCTTATACTTCAATAGCTGCTCTATTTTACAACATAGATCATTTGGGGCAAAAAATATTGCTCTAATAGCTACCGCCCTGCATTTGATGTAAATTTAGCAACAAAAAAATTGTCAAACAAAAAACACCAAGTGCGACAAATATAAAAAACTTGGCTGTTGTTATATAACAGAAAGGCCAAAACACGCATGCTAACTGCCAATCGGAAGTTTCATGTCGCTCTCACACCCTTGTCCGGTGACCATTGTCGCCTCTTCTCCCATCGATTTGGCCTCGGACCGGGTAGTTCCGCCACAACTCTAACAGATTCGGCAACAAATTCAATACCACTGGTTCACTGCTCAAGGGCACCACATATCGGGAGGGATGCCGACCGCCGCTTTCCTCCCGCGCACGGCCACCATCGACTCCCGTCCGTATTATGTCATTTGGGACAAAAAAAAATTGCTCGAACAACTAACCGGTCTTCACGAAAATTCTCAACTTTTTTGTCAAAAAGAAAAAGGCAAGTGCTGCGAAAATAAAACACTTGGGCTGTTTCTATAAAACAGAAAGGCCAACACCTGCACGACAACTAAAAATCGGAATTTTCATGCCAGCCTCACGCCTCTCCTCCGGTGACCATTGTCGCCTCTTCTCTCATCGATTCAGTTTCGAATCCGACAGCTCCGCCAAAACTCTAACCGATTCGGCCGCGAATCGACCATCACATCTCAAGGACACCATGGATGATGAGGGATTGGCCTCGAATAATGTCGTCTCTCTCCTCTCGTGCGTGGCCACCAATGACTCGCTTTTGTAGCTCCGGCTGACGAGCCACCTGAAAGACCCTCCTCGCTTCCCCTTCCTCGGTGTCTCCTCCTTCCCTGCAAGCACGAGCATGAGCGACATACGACAGCTCTGCCTCTGGCTGCACCTCGCCTAGCACCGCATCACACAGCTCCTTCGCCTACACACACCAGTTTTCGGGCTCGCCTCGTTAAGAGATTAACAAATTCAAATTTGTTAATTTTGTATTATACTGTTTATACCGCAGTTTGCTAGACCAATACGTGCAATATTTTACTGAAAATGTATGAATTTGTACCTGATGATATATCAGACACTAATCTTTACTCAGATCATCATGTCATGTATTGATAACCACAATAATAACCTCGAGCGCAACAAAGCGCGCCAACCTCTTCTAGTATGTGTGATGTTAACACTTATTTTACTCCCACTATGGCTACCCTTATGACCATCTCCCTCTGCATGGAAAGATACGCAGTTTCGGAGGCTTTTTCTATTACACGTGGTCGTCGTGATGGAGAAACCAGGAGCAACACGACAAAAAGGAACTATGGCAGTGGTGCGTGCACGAGGAAAATCATATGTGATTTGTTAGGTGTCACAGTTTTTACAGTTTTACGGGTAACACATAAGAGGGTTCTCTCATCACTCTGTATCGTTTAGCCATGTGGCTTTATTTATAAAGAGGCGCGAAAACCTGTTTCAAGGAAATTATTATGGGTAACACGTATGTTAACGACTCAAAATTAAATCACAAATATTCTTTCGCGAGCACTAAAAGTAGAACGCAAATTCTGAAGACGCGTGGCTAGGGGGAGGAGGAGTGCTTGTGTACCACTCTTCTTCTCAAGTTTCTACTTGGTGGTAAAAACCGACAAGACTGGATAGTCATTTTACATTTTGCATAAATATTTTGTTCATGGGCCTATAGCCCAATATCCCACCCGTTTCTCCACTCGACCGGCAATCTTCATATGTCTCCATCTTGCCGCTTCCCTCCTTTGCATCCTTCATCGCCACAGATTAGTAACATAAAAGACAATTTGTCGCGTCTGGTCGCACGCAACCATCGATAGAAGAGGACAAATGGTATGTAGACCTTGGATTTGATGAACATGGAAGATGGAATTTATGAAGTTCAAAGCTTGGTTCCATCTAGTACCATGAAACAAGCAACTCATTGGTAACTAAAAGTTGACTTTATTGCCATAAAAAATGTGTTTTAACCAACTAAAATTATTTTATTTGTCTTGGTCATCATATAACCTCAACATACATGTGCACAATATTTAAGAACTCGTATGAAACTTACTACAATTGTTCATGTCCTTTTCCTTGCCAAGGCATTGAATCTAGTTTTTCTTGTGTCAATTTGGTTCAAAATTTCAGAAATACGGTAATAGCAAAATGTAGGGACCAGATGTCATTGCGTCATCTTGTATTCAAATACACGATTTTCAATCCTCTACAAATAAAAATAGCTCCCTACGAAACTTTTCCAAAAAAATAAAATCCCCCGTGATTCCTTGGAACCGAAGACATATTGCGAAACGATGCATTAAAGAGTTGAGGAAAATATAAGTGAAGTTGCAACTATTTTGAGAAATCTACTACTCCTGGTCATAGTCACGGCTGACCTCGTGGGCCCACTGAGGTTGCAGCAGCTACAGCAGATCCAAAACACCAAGCCAGGAGAGGACGAAAGAACCCAACGGGCACGCCGCACGACCATGACTCGAAAAGCCGCGGGAACCGAGGAGACGCAGGGCAGCTACCTCGGGCTTTCCCCCCTGCGCTCCTGCCGCTGCCGTGCGGACTAGCATTGCCGTGCCTGCAGCGCCCGCGCGTCCACATCAATCAAATCTCTCTCTCTCTCCCTCGCGCGCGCGCGCCTTCCATCAATTCGCCGCGTGTCGCGTCTCTCTGCCCGGCCCTGTTCTTGCTTTGTTTCCGCCTTGACGGCGATGGCGCCTGGGGAGTGGGGGTGGATGGCCGCCGTGGCGGCGGAGGAGCTGGCGAAGCTGGAGGCCGCGCACCCGGGCCGCCTCGGCCCGCTCAAGGACGAGCTCAAGCGCCTCGTCGCCGACCCCGGCTGGGACGACGCCGACGCCTTCGCGCTCGCCGACCCCGGCTGGGACGACGCCGACGCCTTCGCGCTCGCCACCCTCGACCCCACCTCGCCCCCCTCCTCCTCCCAGCCCGATGCTCCCGCGGACCTGTTCACAGAAGGTACATGCTATCCTCCGGCCCCGGTACTAATCCTAAGCGACCATCCTTGGTCTCACCATTAATGGCCGGCGACCTGCAGAGTCCTCGACCAACAAGAGGAAGTGGTGTGGCGGCGGCGGCGGCGGCGGCGGCGCGGCCGGCCTGGAGCAGGGGAAGCGCCGGAGGAAGAGCGCACCTCCGGTGCTGATGAAGGACAGGGCGGACATGGCCCTCGAGCGTGGCAAGAAATGCCTGAAGAAGATCCGGGCCATCAAGCGTAGCTTGCTTTGTGGCTTCGTCAGGGATTGAATTGTAGGGGCTTTTGGGGGAAATCTAGTTGTAGATGTAGATTATGGGAAGTAACAGAGATAGTGGGTGGGAAATGGGATTATGGGAATGGCCATAAATCGATTGCCTTTTGGCTTGTATATTTTGATCGGTTGCCTTTTTGCAATTTGGAAAGTGGCATCATTTCGTTGATCTGAAAGTTCTGCTCTTGTTAACGCTTCAGATGATATCAGGAATGTTCATCATGGCATTGATCTGATCCGATTTCATGTAAAGAGGTGAGTGCATACAAAGCATTGCCGCCGTACTCCTTTTGGTGTTACTAGAACATAATCGAGCATACAAATCTCCATGGCAAAAGTGAGAATGTGCTTATTACAGACCACAGACAGGGTGGAGAGGCAGAGAGCTCTTCTCCATTACAATGTTTTTTCGGGAATCATTCCGTTACCATATAACGCTGCAATTGCTTATACTTCATATTGCAACATAGCTTATGTCAAGTAAAGTACCACGGTAGGAGTAAAATCTACTTAATATCTGAACATTCAGTAAAGAAAACCCAAGTGGCCAAAGTGATGGGGGACAAATGGGATCCAAACGCATACTAGGCTAGAATTGGGGCGAATGGGCCAAATATCACAGTTTTTCGACAAAAATGGGCTAAAATGCACTGATATTTTGCAATTTTTTCTTGGGCTGGGGGGGGGGGGGGGGGGGGGGGGTGCTGGCTTGTACTTAGGTCCACCCCTGACGTTCAGTTTTTGGAAAATCTAATTGTTGAAGTAGATTATGGGAAGTAACGGAGATATTGGGTGGGAAGTGGTATTATGGGAATGGGCTTAAATCGATTGCCTTTTCGGTTTGTATATTATCGGTTGCCTTTTTGCAAGTTGGAAAGTGGCATCATTTCGTTGATCTGCTCCTGTTAACGCTTCAGATAATATCAGGAAGGCTCGTGATATTTTGTACATTGATCTGATCCGATTTCATATAAAGAGGTGAGTGCATACAAATCATTGCCGCCGTACTCCTTTTGGTGTTACAACATAATCGAGCATACAAATCCCATCGCAAAAGTGAGAATGTGCTTATTACAGAGCATAGACAGGGTCGAGAAGCACATAGCACTTCTCCATTACCATTTTTTCAGGAATCATTCTATACCATCTAACGCTGCAATTGCTTAAACTTCAAATTGCCACATAGCTTATGCCAAGTAAAGTACCTTGTAGGAGTAAAATCTACTTAATATCTGAACAGTGAGTAAAGAAAACCCGAGTGAACCAACGAGCCTTAATATCTGAACGTTCAGTAAACAATGGAAATGATCCACAAAAAAATATCTTCCAGCTAGACAACAATAATTGTGTCATGTGTGAAAGTCCTATTATAGAGTCCATCGATAACTTATTCTTTCAGTGTCCATTTCGCATATCCTTCCGAGTCCAATTCAATCTCCAGGCAGCACTGCACTGCCCTTCCTTTCCCATTCAGAGAAACTTGACTGTTAAATTTCTTTTATCGGATTCTCAGCCTAGTTTCATGGGCCATTTGGATTGTCAGAAATGATTTGTATCTTCAGGAATATGAAGCCAGTCTCTACAGGTGTACTAGGAAACTAGGAAAGTTTCAAGGAAGAAGTTGCCATGGTTATCCATCGGGCAAATTGTAAGGCTTACTATCAATTCAACTCATGGATTGACAACCTCTTATAATTTGTTTTCCCTTTTCTCTGTACATACTCAAAGCCAAAACAATTGAAGAAGAAAAAAAGTATGTAGCAGGACTTCTTATTGTTTCCTCGTACTGCAAAAAAAAAACTGAACCAGGATGGTTGAGTGAAAAATAAGAACAAGAAAGTGCAACGAGTGCTGCACATTCATTTCCACCGTCCTGATAGGCCAAGCCCAGTTACTAGGTAGGCTATCGGTCCACCGGGCCCAGATCGCATGGAAACGATAAATTAGAATTACGTATTCCCTTTGGACAGACGTATTCCCTTACCACTTCAACTCGCTTTCGCTTCCACCACCGCGCGTGCCGTATCGGGTGGCAATCGCACTGCTCCGGCGGCCGCCACAGGAGTATCAGGGCCAACCCGCCGCCGGCGACCGCCCATCGCGGCTGTGGAGGTCCCCCCGAGAACTCTAGGCGAGAGCGAGGAGGTCTAGAGGGCGAGATGGTCTGGGCGCTGACCCCCGTCGTCACAGCGCGCGGTGCGCCACCCCTGTTCCCGCTCCGATTCCTCCAGTATAAGTTTTGTCTTTTAGTTGGGCCATAATGTTTTTCCTGGGTTCTTTCAGGGGCACAGAAGTACTACATCTCCGCCGCCGGGACGTACACGATCGGCCGCAAAGGTCCTTCCTTTTGGCCCTTGCGTTCCATGTGTTATTTAAGAGTTTTGTTTCTGCATGCGATTCTTGATCAGTATATAATGTGGCGAATTAGATAGCTGTGTTAGTGGTTCAGTCGATGTTTTTGGATTCAGATATGCTGATTCCTACACTATTTATAACTTGTGTCCTGTCTCTTCATTACATTTGTCAGAAATGCAATCTAGTGAAGGTTTCTGTCTCTGCTATTTACTAAACCATCAGAGGACAATAGCCGTACTATTCTTTCAGTAAAGTTCCATATCGTCTCCATATGCGTATGCCCTAGAAACGATTGACTGTCAATATAATGGCATGTGATTTAGCAATGCTGGTTTATACGGTGCATACTGCGGTGCAAGATTATAGATTAACGCTGACATTCTGCTATAGGTGTGATATCATACAAACGGACACATCAATGTCCCGAGTGCATGCGGAGATCGCAGTTGAAAAGATGGTTGCCTGGGATCCTCGATCTGGTGCACCAGCCAGCCCTTCATGTGTTAGTTTAGTCGACCGCTCAAAATATGGCACATTTGTCAACAAGGTACAAGGGACCCAGGGCAGTCGGCTACGGAAAGATGAAGATGTGATGCTTAACGATGGAGATACTTTGACTTTTGGAACTGGCAGCACGACCTTCATGTGAGTGTAAAAGAAAATGCGGCAACAACATGCTTGTGCCTTCCCTGCTTCTGCATCTTTTTTGTATTAGATATGCAATTATCTGTAAGAAGTGATTGTCAATGCATGCAATTATTTTTAATGTAATTGTTTGCTTAATTCATAAATGTACTGGTGCTTTGTTGAAAAGGTGGCTGCATAAGTTACTTACTTCTGCTCATATTCCTGACAGGTTCTCGTTTGTCCCTATAGTGGTATTTTTTCATGGTAAAAAGTCAGCTCGAATTGATCGATCATTGCAGGCAGTCATGACATCTATTGGTGAGTGGTAATCTACACTTATATGATGTACTTAAAGTGTTGTTGGTTCATTAGTGAGCATAGGTTTTGTCATGCTTGTTGCTATTGAATTTTGATAACCTGGTATTTTATCTCTCTAAGGTGCATATGTTACTCGTAAGTGGAACGATGCCTGCACACATGTTCTTGTGGATGAATCATCTCCATTGACACCTGAGCTCCTTGATGCAGTCGTCACAAAAAAGCCGATAATCTTGGGAAACTGGTTCAAGGTACGTTCCTTTTCCCCTCTTGCAGCATTACTTGAATGCTCTCATGCTCTTTTTTAGCCAGCGAACTTGAATTCTGTGAATTAAGTCAATGCATCACTAGTTGGCATATATAACATAGATGGACATTAGGAGGTCCTCTTGTGTGTTTCTTTAAATTGATATTGCACACATTACATTTTCATTCATATGTATATTTCGGTTTGAGTTCTTGTTGTTTTGATCTGTTTTCAGGCAATAGCGGAAAAGAACATACACTCAGAGATTCCTTCTTATACACAGTAAGCTGTGGGCAACCTTCAGCTCCCGAGATTGTAGTGTATAGATTCT
Source organism: Poa pratensis (assembly GCA_947311845.1). Lineage (NCBI taxonomy): Eukaryota > Viridiplantae > Streptophyta > Magnoliopsida > Poales > Poaceae > Poa > Poa pratensis. The sequence continues at coordinate 6,063,786 of CAMZMU010000038.1, forward strand.
TGCATCAATTTGTGATTCTACCATACTCACATATTGATGACATATTATTGGTACTTTATCCAGATATATTCCAAACCTTACTCTTGATGGGATGGATATAAAGATGGTTGAGAACAAGCTCATGGAGAATTGCCTAGCAGACCATACTTTTATCCTGGGATCATCAGAAAAGGTGGTGTATTTATAAGTTGAGAGGGTATCATCATGCACTGTGAGGTTGACTAGTGTTATTCACTTGCAGTATAAATTTGGGGAGAAAATGCAAGCATTGCTGGATTCAGCTGGAGCAAAATATCTCAGTATCGAGGAGTTTTGTTCTGACAGCCAGGTAATTGTTGGAATATGTCCTGAACATGTTCCTTTTTTCTTTCCAGGAACTATGCATTCTATTTAAAGAACTAAAGCACCCAAATTTGAGTTGAAGAGGGCTTGAGCTGGGTAATATATCGATTACTTATACCGGTGGTACCTTATGCGATTGCTTCATTATCTCTAGTCGCATGACGATTTATCTTGTTATTGGTGAAGATTTATCCGATGAATGACTTAAGCATGAAATTGACAGCATTCTGGAACTGGAGAGAATGACCAACAGATTCTTCTCGTTCCTGCAAAATCTCCTCTGGAATTCAGTAAGATACGTGCTCTGTTTCCCTTGGCCAAGATCACCGACCTGAAGCTATTTGCTGCTATATTGTCTGGTCGCTTGGAAGCAGCTGCTATTGAACCACCTGCTTGTAAGTATTAAAAGTATCATTTAAATGTTTTTTTGGAGAACGTGCAACATATATATGGACATCTTATCGTTAAGTTGCATTTGCATATATACTAAGTATACCACCAGCTTACATTTTCTGTTGACTTTAGAGTTTACTTAGCGTATAGCAAGTCTTTTGTGATGCTACTGTTTCCTTGTGCAACATCGAAGCCTACAAATCTAAATATTAAATTTAAACATTTTCTGGCAGTCATTATTACATCCTCAGAAACGACGGATGAAACTATTGTGGCGGATTCTGATGTTGAAATTGATACTGCAATATCTGATCATACTGTTGCTGCTAGCAAGTCTCAGCATCATATTCAGGATCTCTCCGATGATAGAGCAGAAAACAAAGTTATAAGCAGTGCGAATGCTGCAAAGTTAGGAGAAATAGAGGTCAACATCAATATTCATGACCTGGAGAAAGACGAAATTTCGGAATCCATGGAGGAAGATGTTCAGATCATAGAGAAAACAGACATTCCAGGATTCAATGCTGGAGCTGAGGATGTTCAGGTCATAAACAAGGTGCTGAAGGATGAGAACTTGGACAGTAGCAGGGCAAACACTTCTGGTGCTGTTTTCGTAAACAAGGTGCTCAAGGATGAGAAGTTGGACACTGGCAGGGAAGAGACTTGCCATGTTATATTTAGTCAAGATCTGATAGTCAAAAGGGTCCTTCGGCCAGCGCGTGCTGTGTCAGCAAAAACTGGAGGCATTAATTTCAAACGATTTAAGAAGGTATGTTCTGTATGCCTTATCCATGTAGTCTTTGTTGGCACAAACAGTTGAGTACCATCACACTTAGTTCCTGACCTTCAACTTTTCAGAGGGAAACTGTGTCTGGAAACAGCTTCAGGGCCCTTATTCCATTTGCGCGAGAACCATACAGGTAAGAATTAGGAAGACTCCACCCGCAAAAAGAATTAGGAAGACTCTGAATGGAGTTTGAAGTTCACCACTAGGTTTGGCACTAAAAAGCTTACCGAGTCTTGTCTTTCTGCAGGGAGTCTGATTACGAAAGCAGCACCGTAACTGATTTCATGAGAGAGGAAAAGCGGCGAAAACAAATGGAAACCATTGCAGATGACCTCTTCAACAATCAGAAGGTAAAGGTACCATGGAGGCTTGCACGGCACTGCCGTAACCTATCGTGTATATATATGTATGTTAACCCTTTGATGGTGGATTTTCAGTCAAAGAAGAAGGCGGCAGCAGGCAGTTCAATTCAGACGCTACTCAGTGGTTGCCGATGAAGTCCAGGAGAAAACTTCCAGTACATGTGTCCTCTCTTTGACTCCTCGTTGGAGTACCTGAGGAACGCATTTCCTGACTGCATGATGGTTCTCTTCTTGGGCACTTTCTTTCTCAGCATGTAAGGATTTTTGTAAGGATTTTTGGATAGGCGGTTGCTGGCTTTTCTGTCCCAGGGTTCTTTCCTCGTCATAGTGAGAGAAGGTAGCTGAGTGCAGGTACATAGGAAGGGTGCGTGTAGGGTATGAATTGTAACTCGAGGTACATCATGCTTAATGTTTGGCAAGTCGTTTGCATTACTGCATACGCGTCCAGAACTGGAGCAATTCCCACGCTCATCCGTAAGCTTTAGAAATGTCCCCTTTTTTTCTCTGTTTGTTATGCACATCGCCCACAAAATCAGAATCCATTCTGTCTGACGTCCAGTTTCAGTTCAGAGTCGAATGAGAAGAGAATAACGTGTCGATGTTTGTTTCGTTCTGATCACTCCCAGTGTGGAGTTTGTTGAGAAACGGGTACTACTCAGAAAAAGGGACACACTGCCTAACCCAACACAGGATATACCAGCCTGTTGTGGACGGATAGGCACAGGCGAATGTCGAGGATTCTCATTCCCCAGTCCCCACTGTCTCGTATGGATGAATCCCAATCATGCTCTTTTGCAGTGCCAAGAAACCTGACAATGGCTCGGACAGTCCCAGCAAGATAGCACGTCCGTGAGTTCCACCATGATCATCGCCATGAAGAAAACTACAGCTTGCACATACCCACAATGCACAATTGCAGATGCAACACATTCCTACAAAGACAAACAGAAACTCAGCACCGATCTCATCTTGCACACACAACAGGAAGGGTAGCTAGGTATGGGTCCTTGACGAAACAAGATGGATTAACAAATCTGCACAAAGAGTCTCAGCAACGCACACTTGCTGCCACGACAGTTTCTGTGCCTTGTGTACACGGCCTAATGGACAGCGACAAGAACTAAAACATACATTGTTCCACCAAATAAACAGGCTGTAAATTCCTTTGTCTTTTGATTGTCTGTAGTATAACGCACGGTGGCTCATCAACATTCTAGACCTTCCGACCGAGAAGGGAACCTGCAGGAAAAATATGACTCATGTTAGTACCAAGTACATAACCGCGAAAGGGAAGGGCAACAGGTGCCTCTTAAGTACTGGGCAAAGGGAGGAGAGACATAGCTTAATCAATGCACAGGCAAACAGCAAAAAAGGTGGTGCGGAAAAAAGATAAATGCAGAAATCGAAGCTAATTTAGAACAATGGATACTTGTACTAAACTGACTTCAGTGGTAGCAGTATGACATACACAACGAGGTGTAACATGTTTCTAAGTCAATCTAGGAACTTCCTTTATAACAGTTGCAAATTAGTCATTCAGATAGTGACTGGCGTTTTTTTAGCTATGCATCACACACCTCATGTGGATCTAGCTTTCAACAGCGTAGAACACATTATGAGAGATGTTGAAGGGGGCTGGTTGCTCCGTTATATGCATAGATCAAGCATTCAAGCTTTTGAAGTGCACTAGATAGCTCTGCATTTCACTGTAGAAGATATATACACCACCAGAAATCATGGATGAACCTTTGATTTCAAGGGCATACACTCCGAAGTAGATGGAAAATCTTTTTTTTTCATAATTTACAAGGTGTCAAAAATATGTAAAGTGTGAGGTACTAATGTAATCAAAATCTATATCCTTAGATGGTGAATTAACCGATGGCAGATATAATACAGAAAAGATGAGTGGTCAAAATAGCAGATTAAAGGAGCTGCCTGGCTAGTCTCACGAAAAAAATGGAAAGGAAGAAAATAGGGCTGTGCATGCATTCTGAACTTAGAAAATTGCGATTTTTTTCTGTAACCAAACTTGAGGAAAGATGTGAAGAAAAAATGCACAGACGATGTAATTTGAGCATTCTTCAACAATTCAAGCCATCAATGATAATTGATACCTATGAGATATCACTGTGTAATCATTCAACATCTAAACCAACAGAACACGCAGGCATGAAGATCCTTCACTTGAATTTTGAAGAAGAGGATGATGATTGGGTAAACCATATGGCACAAACACAGCAAGACAACAGAATAATCTTGGAAAACAACTGTGCTCCGGAATGATACAAGAGTAAGGGCTAAGGAAGTTCTAAAGGTAGCTCGTACAGCAATACTAGGAGGAACTATGTTGGTCAGATGAATGAACATGCTCACGGATGGACAACTATGTTTCCTCTCATGGAGTTTCACGCCCAAAAGTTAAATGTGGGTGCTCATAGATGGATAACTTATGGAAACTTGATGAAAAGTATAATTATGCTGAGAACAAGATTCTCAACTTCCTAGTGGATGAATCCAAAGTTCCTAAATGCTGACAAAGAACCTTATCTTGATGGCTCTACTACATATTTTGTCCAAAATTATGCTCTATGATCAAAAATGATTTCTATAGAAAAAAACATGTGGCAGTTTCCAAAATCTAAAAACAAAGAATAAACTATGAGTACCCTCATTTGGCTGATTACAAAAGTCCGTCGGAGTCTAATGTGCAAATATTGGTCAACCAATCTTCAATCAGTGATGAGGAAATGGTCGACATGTCTGGAAGTACGCTAATGCATCCATACAAGGGATGTAACAAAAAGGCTGATTTTGGCAGGAATTTTGCAAAAGAAAGGCCATACGGTTCAATGGTTGCTGGCAGGTCGAAAGGATAAAAGGCACCTTACATGAGTTGCTGCTCTGAGAGAATCTGTAGTGAACCTAGTTAATGACACAATACAAACCTCTTCTATAGGAATGGCTCCCATGACCCCTAACAAATACTCCCTCCGTATCATAATATAAGTTATTTTAGGTATTCCAATACGGACTACATACGGAGTAAAATGAGTGAATCTACACACTAAAATACGTCTATATGCATCCATATATTTCCGTATTGGAAAACCTAAAACATCTTATATTATGGTAAAGAGGGAATAATAATTAAAACATTCAGAAAAAAGTAACCAAAGATAAGCATGCAGATTAATCAAATCAATATAACCCAAACAAAGCAAACTAAACTAAACTTGGTGATGAAGCCATGAAGTCACACCGACACATGGCAAAATCAGTCGACAGTATACTAAATTCACTTAAGAGATTTTCTATTTTTAGTACTCCCTCCGATCCATATTAATGGTCTCAACATTGTCTAGATACGGATACATCTAGTCTAAACACTTAACTAGATACATCCGTATCTAGATAAAGTTGAGTCCATTAATATGGATCGGAGGTTGTACTTAAAGTGACATGTCATGTGGTGGGCCTTGGAGAAACACAAAGTCCCAACAAAGTACATTACCCTCATTAAGGATATGTATGATAATGTTGTGCCAAGTGTTCAAACAAGTGATGGCGACACCGATGACTTTCCAATTAAAATAGGACTGTACCAGGGGTCAGCTTTGAGCCCTTATCTCTTTACTTTGGTGATGGATGATGGCGACACGATGACTTTCCAATTAAAATAGGACTGCACCAGGGGTCAGCTTTGAGCCCTTATCTCTTTACTTTGGTGATGGATGAGGTCACAGGGGATATACAAGGAGATATCCCATGGTGTATGCTCTTTGCGGATGATGTGGCGCTAATTGACGATAGTCGGGCGGGGGTTAATAGAAAGTTAGAGCTGTGGAGGCAGACTCTAGAATCGAAAGGTTTTAGGCTTAGTAGAACCAAAACTGAGTACATGAGGTGCAGTTTCAGTACTACTAGGCACGAGGAGGAAGAGGTTAGGCTTGATGGACAGGTGGTACCTGAGAAAGACCTTCCGATATTTGGGGTCTATGCTCTAGAAGGATGGTGATATCGATGAAGATGTGAGTCATCGAATCAAAGTTGGTTGGATGAAGTGGCGCCAAGCTTCTGGCGTCCTCTGTGATAGGAAAGTGCCACAAAAGCTAAAAGGCAAGTTCTATAGGACGGCGATTCGACCTGCGATGTTGTATGGCGCAGAATGTTGGCCGACCAAGAGACGACATATCCAACAGTTAGGTGTAGCGGAGATGCGCATGTTGAGATGGATATGTGGCCACACAAGAAAGGACCGGGTTAGGAATGATGATATACGTGAGAGAGTTGGGGTAGCACCAATTGAAGAGAAGGTTGTCCAACACCGTCTAAGATGGTTTGGTCATATAGAACGTAGGCCTCCGGAAGCGCCATTGCATACCGGACGGATAAAGCGGGATGAGAATGTTAAGAGGGGTCGTGGTAGGCCAAACTTGACATGGGAGGAGTCTGTTAAGAGAGATCTGAAGGATTGGAATATCACCAAAGAACTAGCCATGGATAGGGCTGCGTGGAAGTTAGCTATCCATGTGCCAGAACCATGACCTGGTTTCGAGATCTTATGGGTTTCAACTCTAGCCTACCCCAACTTGTTTGGGAAAAAAGGCTTTGTTGTTGTTGTTGTTGTTGTTGCTGTTGTTGTTGTTGTACTTAAAAGTGACAGTTGTGGCACCATCAACTAAATTATCACATTTAAAAGAACATGAGTTGCATTATGATTCATGGCTGGAGTTAAATGAAACCTAGACCAGCTTTAAACTTGAAACTTGAAAGCAATAATTTATTAACTCGAAAATACCTGGACTCACAGAAAAAGGACAAGTTTTGCATTCCTGAATATATTAATTGCGATCAATGCGTAAATTTATTTGTATGTTTAAATTCAGGCTTGACTCAAAATCACATGGTTTGGGAATGGGCAGTGAAATTTCAGCAAAAAGTTAAGGCCGTGCTCTGCTTATATACGCGGAATGATAGAATCCTCAGTACAAATAACCTAATCACCACATAATGAATTGATCTAAGACAGCTAGTGAAACTAGATGTGTGGATGAGATCGAAGAGTTTGGATCATCCAATAGTTTTTTAGACCGCAGAGGCAAATTGCATGCCAATGTAGTAAGATTGAGTGAAAGACAGTGCTTGAAAGCAATATAGTATCTTAACAAAAAAAAACCTGCATTCGCGGGGAAAAAATGAGATGTTCTGGAATCCTGAACTTAATAATTGCAATCTGCAAATCTACATGTAAATTTATTTGTATGTTCAAAATTCAGGATTGACAAACAATCACATGATTTGAGAAATTCCAGCAAAAAGGTAAGGCCCTGTTCTGCGTATCCTGGCCACAAACAACCAATCAACACATATTGCCTTTTAAGACAACTAGTGAAACTAGATGTGTCAATGAGACTGCAGAGTCACGATCATCCAATGTTTTCTAGACCACGCAGGGAAACTGCATGTCAATGCAATAAGATTTGGTGAGAGACAGTGTAAGTGTGGGGTAGGTGGGCAGACAATCTGAACTACAGCGAAAACATAACAAGAAAAAGGAAACTACACGAAGAAAAGTGTGTTAGATGTGTGCCATGGTGATTACCAGAACCACTGTGGGGACCTAGATGCCTACGGCTCCCGGGTGCGGGACCACTGGCAAAGCTCATCCCTGGTTAAACCTAAGATCTGCCGCAGGGTTTTGTGATCGTTCTGGAAAAAATTCTGCCATTCCTTCCAGTTTCCAAATCGTCTAGGTGGAGACGATGACAATGTTTAACTGCAGCACTACTGTTTTTCTTCAAAAAACTGTTATGAAGTGTTTTCCTCATCACACATAAAATTCTAGTAGTGTGCTACTGTGATAGCAGCTGCCTACTATCTAATACGAATTGCTTATGATGAACATGATACACGCCTGAATGAGCATACAAAAGTGTTACTGTACAATGGTACAAAATCACCAGATCAGAGATGTGCCTCAAATTAGATGTGAGCAATCAAGTTTCTACCATAGCATCTCCGGCTTTTAAGTCCTAGCCCTATTCGATAATGAAACACAATTGCATTTAGCAGACTTTTCATCAAATTGGGGTCTCTCATTCTCTTCTAGTCAAGAATATAAATAGTAGTTCTATAGTCCAAACACAGATTAAAGAAATTTCTGCTATAACAGGAAGAGTTCTGAACAGGATATAATCTACCAACCAAATTGCACCCCAGAGAAACTGTGTTTTACTATGTAAATAATACCTCCAATTGATCACACATTTTTGTGTTCAATTCTTGTTGCTGCCTCCATCCTGCGAGCCGCTGCCCTGTGAGCTACTGCCAGCACCCCATTGTTCCCATCTTGCTGTGGTGTTTGCCCTCCCGATCCACCAAAAGGCCATGGCAGTGACACATTAAATCTCCTTTCAACCACCCTTGCAGTCCCCTCCCCTCCTTCCCCAGCGGTACTAGAGCTCCCAGATGCAGCTGCGGCAGCAGCAATACCAACAGCCGGCTGTGGGATTGAGACCTTATTGCCCTCATAATCAGGATCATCGGTGGGCAGCTCGAAGCGACAAATGGGGCACGAATTGTGGAGCTCCAACCAGGGTATGATGCATTCGGCATGGTAGATGTGCTTGCAGGGCATCTGCTTGGCCCCATCCCCAGGCGAGAAATCTTCCTTGCACACAGCACACTCAGCACCCTCCGCTGCCGCCCCCGCAACCATGGATTTGGTCACGACGACGTCAGGAAGCTTGGACAGGGCCGACTTGGCAGCAGGCGGTGTGCCGTAGCGGTTGGGATCGTTCTCAGCGAGCTGCTCGATGAGTTGCTCCAGACCCGGGCCGACGAAGTAGTCCCCGAAGCTTGCGCCACCGGCACGACTGCCTAGGCCGGGGGCGAGGTTGTCGCTGGCGTCGTCAAGGAGGACCTGGATGTTGGCGCCGCCCTCCACGAGGCTCTGGATGTAGTTCTGGAAGAACACGAGCGGGTCAAAGGACTCAGGCTCGTTCTCAGGTGTGGCCGCGCCGGCAGCGGAAGCAGCACCGCTCCCGCTCCTGGACCTGGCGCGGCGGCCATCCTGGAGGTCGAGGAAGCTGGTGAGGAAGTTGGAGAGATCGCTGGAGGGGGCCGCGGCGGTGGAGGACGAGGATCGGGATGGGGAGGAGGCGGTGGGCATCATAGGGGGCAAGGCGAAGGGGAAGGGGAGGATGGTGGGGGCGGGGACGGTGACCTCCTCCAGGAAGTCGCCGCGGCACTCGGGACAGGAGAGCTCACCGGCGGCGGCCGCGGAGGCGGCGATGAGGACCGTGCGGTTGCATTGGTAGCAGAAGAACTGCTTGCGGGCGAGGGAAGCATAGTAGGCGGCGCCGGGGGTCGACATGGAGGCGTCGCCCGGCGATCTAGGCAGGGCTGCGGCGGCGATGCGAGTTTTTCTATTCGGAATTTAGGTCTTCGCCTCTCAGTATCTCTTTCAGTCCTCAGAAAAAAGTATCTCGTTCAGTCCTTTTTTTCTTTTTCTAGAATGAGCCCTTGAAGACATAGTTTTTTCATACATGGAAAAAGGGCAGGATGGCTACAAACTCCACTCACAAGTCTCAACCAAAGCAAAGTCAAACGGCTTGCAAGTTGCAACACTCTCTGCAACGACCCGACAATAAGGACTCACCTTGCTAAAAAAAAACCTGGTGAGGAAAGTAAACGAATCACAGAGGTTTAAGATCGTGTCACGATCAAAGCGAGATATCACCATAGCACGCTATGGTTGTTCGGTCCAACGTACCACCTCGTACGGCATGAGCAGCGGTAACCACCGTTACCTACTGCCCCATGTAAAAGGCGCTCCAAGCAATCGTGCTGATCCTTTTGTCCCAACGGAAACATCCATTCTACTACTAGGCCTCCTCTGACACAAAAGGATAGGGGTGGGCGTTCGGTCTTTTCGGTTAGTTCGGTTCGGTCTTTCCGGTCTTTAACAATTTCGGTCATCCAGAAATGATATCCGTAATAAATTCGGTTTTTTTCGGTTTTATGTTCTTCGGTCTTCGGTCTATTCGGTCCGGTCTTCGGTTATGACCAAATAGACCAAAATATAGGGCGCAAGAAGAGGAATCGGTGCCCGGGACTGGGAAAGTGGGAAGCGATCGACTGGTCTCATGCACGGGAGAATCTACAGTACGCTGGGCTGAGATACCTAGTTGTTGAGTCTAGAGACTAGATGGTCTGGTTGGTTTAATAGTTGGGCATATATACAAGATGACACATAAGCTGGGCTGGCACACAAATTCGGCTGCTTCCGTACGTAATTCACTCAAAATAAAATAAAATCGGTCTTTCGGTCTATTCAGGTTATGTATAAGTGATAACCGAATTTCTGATCTAACTTCGGTCTTTTCTAATTTGCTACCCAAATTTCTAACGGTCTTTTCGGTCTCGGTCATTTCAATTTCGGTCTCGATCTTTTCGGTTTCGGTTTTCGGTCTTCTGTTTTATGCCCACCCCTACAAAAGGACATGCATCTCTCTCTAGTAAAACACGCTTTTCCTAGAGCGCACGCCTCCTGCAGAAGAGGTATTGACACCCTGCGAGGCCACATCCCTGACAATCCGAGCCTAGTTGGCCCGCGGAGCATCAGGTTGAAGCCACGCGTTTCACGATGCAGGCGGAGGCGGATGTCCACTCGGCCGCTTCGTCTGGGCCGCTCAAACATCTAAGGATGACTCCAACGGGGCGACCCAAACGGACACCGATTTTGTCTGGATTTTGTCCGTTTGGGTCGGCGTCCGGCCGGGCGGACACAGTGCGGACGCGACGCATTTGGCAGTGCACCCAACGGCATACACGACGCATTTGACGGACACTAGTACTCATCGCCTCCAGCGCCGGCGCCTCGGCCAACCCCGCCTTCCAAGCTATGTGCAAGCAGTGCTCCCCTGACTGATCCCCTCAAATGCAGTACTAGCTGGGGATCAGTGCCTCATCATGGAGGTAGTCGTATTGCTCGTCGCCGTGCAGTGCTGGTGTCATCTCCTCGATGGTGTGGTCATCGTTCATGGCAGGGACGTCCAGGTTGAATGGAGGAGGACCGGACGGATCGGCGCCGAAACCAGCCGTCACTCTGTCAGCATCAGTATCTCATCGTCTTCGTCCGCTTCACCTTCAGTGAAGCGAGCACAAGACCACCGCCTACGCCGCCGCCGTGGACGCCAGCAAAAGCGGCGGGCACAAGGCCATGGCCGCCGTGCACACCACCGCCGCCGCCGCTGCCGATCAGTCCTTGCCGGGCTCCCTCGACGCGACCAGGCCCACGGCCGCCGCTGCCCGGTAGTACTTGAGCGGCCTGCACGTCAGGTGCTGCCGCGCTGGTTCGGTCACGGAGTGGCGCCCCAGAGCACCTCGGCCAGCACGGTGGCCTCCTCGGCGGGCGACACGGCGCCCTCCCGCACGCGCCGGAGGATGTCTAGCTTCGCCGCGCGCCTCCTCCGCGGGCCCAGCCCCTGCCCGACCTCCAAGCAGTCCTCGGCGGCGTCCGCCACGCCGTGCCCGTGCACCATGGCCACCAGCTGCTTCAGGCGGCATCGGCGCTGGTCGATCTTGGGACGGGGCTGCTGGGCGAGCTCCTCTTCCTGCTAGCTGCGGGTGGGGAATTTTTCGGGAGAGAGGAGAGAGAAGAAGTAGAGGTTGCGGTGGGTTTGTTTGACTGGTGGGTGGGCCAGACCATGTGGGGAGAGCACAAAGCCGAACGTGCAACGGACGCAGCAGGACGCGCGGACGCGTCCGTCCCGACGCAAACCTGGCCCAAATTTGGGCCAGAAATGCGTCACGGCGGACAGAAAAATGGACCGCGGTCCGTTTGCGTCGCCCCGTTGGGCTGTGTTTTTGCCCCCATGGACAGGAACGGAGGCGCGCGGACTCGATGCGTCGCACCGTTGGAGTCATCCTAAACGGCTCGACGGATAGGCCGCTGAAATTAAACAGGCCTGACGGACACTTCCGCTCAGCCTGTTGGGCTGTACGTCCGCCAGCCTCGCATGCGCATGCCTCGCACAATCAGCGCAACACCAAAATTTCGCCGGGCCTTCGATCGATCAGTGCAGCACCAACACACTCAGCAGCTAATAGTAGCTAGCGGACGCGGATGTCTGTGTCTGTCCGTCGGACCAAAGCGAACGGAAGAATCAGCGACACGGACCCCGTAATTGTACGATTAGTTGTTTACGAACGAGGTGGATGGCTACGGAAGCGCCGCGGACCTGTCCGCCTGCATGCATACACGTGTTGGCCATGGCCTTATGTGCCTAAAAGGAGTGACGAGTAGAAGAAAGAATCCGTGCAAAATTGGGGAAGGCCACCACAATGATTCGTCCGCCGATACACACATTGTGTCCTGAATCCTCGGTAGAGAGGCGTACGAGTTGGGCAACAACCAATATCGACAATGCATCGCCTTCCAGACTCGTCAAGGTTTCTCCAATTTTGATCTTTATCTTTCAATAAGTTTAGGGTTGGATCGTAGGAAATTCAAAACATAATAGGAAAAAATCGGCAAACCCTAGTTCATCGACGCCGCCTCTCTCTCTCCATACCTTTCTATCTCTCCACCTCCATAGGCTTCTATAGCGTGACGCCTTGCGGCTTCTCTCTCCTTCATCCATTGTTTGGGGATTTCAGGAGGTGAGAGGGATCCCACTCGTTAATGCACATGCCAAAAATAGGAGTTCTCCCGGATGTTTTGGGCTATGTTGCGGAGATGAATCAGAATATGGAGGCGGATTTGAGAATTTGGTGGGGGCAGAGGGTTTCCGAACATGGCTCAGCTCAGAAAATACTTGTATTCACACAAAAAGATGAGACATTTGGATTTCTGTTAACTACAATCATTGCATATCTTTTTCAGCCGTTTCAAAATCAGGATAAACACATAATCACGATTTGACAAGCAAATTTTTCAACAAAAAGGTAATGTCCTCTTCTGCTAATATATGTGCCACGATAGCATCCTGATGCAAAATGAAGGCTTTTAGGGTTTAGCACTCAATTAGATTGATCCCGAACATGGAGACATATCGAACATGGAGGAGGGTAATAGCATCTCTAGCATATACCGGAAAACGCCTTGGCCTGTACAATAACCACCGTTTATAGGAGCCGGGTCAAAAAACAACCTGATAAGATCCGGGGGAAAAATACCCGACCTAGATTTTTTTCAAGGGGGGCAGGTTATTCGAACCCGACTTCCCATGTCTTCAGTTTCAGAGGCCAATTTCGTGTTCCCCTCATTTGTGGCGCGAGAAGGCGGGAGTGACAGATCAGTTTCCCCATTCCCGCCCCAACCGCCGCCGATCTCTCTCGACCGGCACCTAGTCTCGTCTCCGCACAACCCAATCGACGCCATGGACCAGCCGTAGTTTCCACCCGTTGGCTTCCTTGCCTCATGGACCCCATTGGTGCCTCCTCGACCCTTCACGCCTCTCGTGGCCGGCTGATACGTCTCCAACGTATCTATAATTTCTGATGTTCCATGCTTGTTTTATGTATCATTGTCATATGTTTTATATGCATTATATATCATTATTATACATTTTCTGGGACTAACCTATTAACAAGATGCCATAGTGTCAGTTCCTGTTTTCTGCTGTTTTTGGTTCCAGAAAAGCTGTTCGGGCAATATTCTCGGAATTCGACGAAACAAAAGCCAAACCTCCTATTTTTCCGAGGGACACACGGAGCCAGAAGGGCAAGCCAGGGGGAGGCCCACAGCCTCCAAACCACATGGCGGCGCGGCGAGGAGAGAGAGTGCGCCGGCATATGAGGAGGGGCCCACGGGACTCCACCGACGTTGCCCCTTCGCCTATTTAGTCACCCCGACGCGAAAACCCTAAATATATATCTAATACTCCAGAAAGACTTCCGCAGCGCCGCCGCCATCGCGAGACCTCGTTTCGGGGGTCAGAAGTTCCTGTTCTGGCACCCTGCCGGGACGGGGATTGACCCCCGGAGCCATCTCCATCGACTCCACCGCCTCCACTTCGACTCCATGATGGTTTGTGAGTAGTTCCCCCATGGACTACGGGTTCTTGGCTGTAGCTAGTTGGTACTCTCTCTCCCATGTACTTCAATACAATGATCTCATGAGCTGCCTTACATGATTGAGATCCATATGATGTAATTGGTGTTGTGTTTGTTGGGATCCGATGAATTGTTACATTATGATCAGATTGTTCATCATATTATCATACTATTGTTTATTTAAGATCTTGCATGCTCTCCGGTACTTGTGGTTACCCTGATCAAGTAGTTGCTTGTATCTTCAAGAGGGAGTATTTATGCTAGATAGTGGGTTCAGTCTCCATTTAATCTGGGGGAGTGACAGCAACCTCTAAGGTTGTGGATGTGCTGTTGCCACTAGGGGTAAAACAACGATGCTTTGTCTAAGGATAATTGTGTTGTTTACATTATGCACCATACTTAATGCAATTGTCTGTTGCTTGCAACTTAATACTGGAAGGGGTGCGGATGCTAACCTGAAGGTGGACTATTTAGTCACAGATGCATGCTGGATAGCGGTCTGTGTGCCTTGTCATAATGCCCAATTAAATACTACAGTAAACCTTATCTTATCATAAGCATGCATTGTCATGCCCTCACAATTATCAATTGCCCAACTGTAATTTGTTCACCCAACACCTGTTATTTGTTTGGAGAAGTTACCACTAGTGTAGATAGCTGGGAACCCCGGTCCATTTGTCATCATCATTGCTCTCCGGTCCATTTGTCATCATCATTGCTCTCTGGTCCTATATGTCATTAGAAGTAGTATCAACTATTTTCTGGTGCCATTGCCTCCGTGTTACTGCTGCTGTGTTACTGTTACTATTGCTCTCATATTACTGCTGCTTTCACATCACCCCTGTTACTAGTGCTTTTCCAGGTGCAGCTGAATTGACAACTCAGTTGTTAAGGCTTATAAGTATTCTTTGTCTCCCCTTGTGTCGAATCAATAAATTTGGGCTTTACTTCCCTCGAAGACTGTTGCGATCCCCTATACTTGTGGGTTATCACCGGCTTCCCCGCCAGCCCGCCAACTCCTTCCGCGGCCGGGCAAAAACGGAAGCGGCAGGGAAAGCACGTCGTCCCAGGGCCGGGCAGAGCCGGAATAGGGCCCTTCCGACCGCTGGCTCCAAGCTCCCTCCTGCATACGGCGGTGCCATCTTGGGGGTGGCTCGGCGTCAGCGGCGTCCCAAAGACGGGCGAAATCCAAAGTCATCGGCCCGAAGAAGGTCAAGATTCCGGCGGCTCGAGGACGGGCGCCTCGTCCACTAACTTCATATGCCGATGTACACCACGCCATCGACACCCACGACATGTTCGAGGATATGCCGAGGTAAAATTTCTCTCCTCTCTCCCAGTGTGTGCCGAATTGGGTTTGATTTCTTACTGTTTCGCACTTTTGATTGCTACAAATTTGCTACCGTGCATACATCATATGCTCACATGTTGGAGGAGAACACGGTGAACATCATGAGTGCTCCACTTCCGATTCCGGCATGGAAGCCAAGGTCGAAGCTGGGAGGAAAGATGGGTTTGTCGACAATTATCTTGAAGATATTGCGGAGGAGGTGTTCTATGGTAGCCAACCAAGATTTGGAAAACGAAGTGCCAATTACAATGAGATGGAGGACCTCACCTTGATTATAGCATGGGAGAGTGTGTCAATTGATGGTGTTGTCGGCAGTGATCAAACCGGCAAAAAATATTGGTAATGCATCAAGGACAAGTACCATAAGCTCATGTTGATCGCATCCCCCTTTTCATTGAGATTAGTCCATGGCCGGTACGATGTCATCAAAAAAACTTGTGCCCGTTGGAGTGGTTGTTTGGAGCAAGTGAGGAATGCACCTCCAAGTGGTTGGACAATTGATGACTATGTGAGTGTCTTGTCATTTTGTTGTACACATTTGTGATCTTGTTTGGTTTGATGACAATATGAGCTCAAACTAGCCTCTTTTGCAAATGTAGGACCACATTGCTCATGAAAGGTTCAACCAAATACCAGCAGCCAAAGGCAAATCATTCATGCTCCAACATTTTTGCAAATTTCTTGAGCATAGTGAGAAATGGATCAAAAAAATCTTTGTCTAGACCTATTGATCATTAACTTAGATTTCCCAAGATTTTGGCCGCCATCTCGAAATTATTCTGCTATTCCAAAGCCAATGAAAATAAGTAGAGCCCCCCCCCCCCTCGACATATGTTGCAACGTCTTCAATAGCATGCTCTTACTTCGTCTTTCCCTTAATAAGTCAGAAGTTGCACCGAAGAAAGGTGGACCAAATTAATGCAATGATGAAGTTAAAGGACACAATGATGGAGAAGTGGCCATGACCAACAAGAAGAATCAACAAAAAGAAGCAAAGTGGGAGAAAAATGTGTCTTCGAGCGGAGGAAGATCGCTCTTGAGGAGCAAAAGAGCAAGGATGAGAAGATCGCCCAGGAGAACCGACTCATGATCAGTGGCGGACGCAGTGCCCCTATTACCCGGCGCATGTCCGGGCTTCCGGCCGGCCGGCGAAGTGTATTTGTACTATATTTACTGTTTGCCCAGCCTAAAAAATATCATTATATGCCCTTAAATTTACTGTTTGCCCGGGCTTCAAAATATCCTAGGTCCGCCACTGCTCATGATGATGGTTCCTCATGGCATGCATCGATTACGAGAGAGTTTTGGGAGATGGCAAGAATGGAGATCATGTTTCGGAAGAGACAAGAGCTCCATGATCTTATGGTCGGTGCTGGTGGTCCTTTGGTCTATGGAGATGGAGATGGTGGTAGTGATGGTGGTGATGGTGGTGCTTCAGCCCATGGAGGTGGTGGTGGTGGTGATGGTTCTTCGGCCAATGTTGATGATGGTGGTGCTATGGCCTGTGGTGGTGGCTACCAATGGTGTTGCTTGATTTGATTATCATCTTTTTTTTTTTGAATTTTTCCACGTATATTAAACCAGCAAAGAGTACACGATTACATCGATTACAAAAACAAAACTAAAAGAGACTAGCAAATCTATGAGATCTTCAAGCTCTTTCTTCATCCATGACACAATCTTGTACTTTCCTGAAGGCAGCCGTAGAACAACGCCAACACCACCAAACCATAGACCTGTGATTCTGTGAATACCACCGAAGGTTCTCCCTTTTTAATTTTGAGCCGCAATGCCAAGGCTTTGTGCACGCACGCAGCCATTAAATTAATCAAGCAACATCGGCAAGAGCACCACCACTGATATTCCAGGGACAAATAACCGAACTACTTTGTCGACGTCGTTGGGAGCCGAGAGAACGAATCACCATTGCCGAAGACGTAGTAGCCGGGATAGATATTGCGAGGACAAACCTCCTCGCGGCAACCATGAGAAACAATCCAAGATTGATCTGGCGAAGCAAGATCTGAAGAACCATACCTAGACAGACTTAATCTTTCAAAGTCACCATTGACGTCGGGAAGGATATCTCGCCGTCGAACGAAGCGTGGAAGATCACTTATTGCAGACGAACCCATCTCCATTAACGAAGAAGATGACGACCAAAACCAAACCCTACCATTAAGGACTTTCGAAAAGCGCCGTGCGCAGGTCCGAGGTCCCCACCCCTTCTAGTGCCAGACAGCACCTAGAGGAGGCGAGGACCCGTCGAATCTTTGCCGGCGGCGACGATGAAGCTGCAGATATCACCGGCGGCGGCGGCTAGGGTGAAACCCTAGGCCGCCGCCACGATCGCCTCCTCTCCTTTCTCGTACGTACCGCTTCAGTTCAGCTGGATTTTATACTTTGATTTGATTATCATCTAATTGTGTTTGATTGCACATTTGTTTGGACATTCTTAATTGATATCTCTTCTTTTGCGCATGCTTTTGGATGTGAACTATTTAATGTACTAGATTACATTTATATTTGGTGTGTTGCAACTCCTATATATCATTGTTGTTCAAATGAATGTGCAAATCAAAACTGGTTTGCGGTACCGCGCGGGTTCTGACATAACGAGGTACTGAGTTTAGGTACTGTTTGAGATGCTCTAACTACTATAGTAAACAAAGATTACAATCACCCAAAATCAGGGATACGCTAATCAGTTAAAGGATATCCTCCGTGCTGAACCGGTGTCATGCGTGCAGAGCAGGGCAGACGTTCAAGACTCACAGGCAGAGCAACTAATAATACCAAAATAACCGAAGATTACAATCACCCAAAATCTCTACTATAATACGAGTAACCGTGTCCGTGGTACGTCGTGGATATTTTGCGTTTTAGCCCCTTAAAGAACGGCAACTCAACCCGCACTCCACGTACCTGTTCGTTCCCGAGCGAGGAGACATCGCTTCCATAAAAAAAAAATGTCGCCTCCCTCCTGTGTCCTGTCTCTGCCGCGGCGCCGCCTCCCTCAGGGCAGCCCCTCCGCCGCCGTCGCGGAATCCTGCCGGTAGAAGGTAGATGATGCCGCCTGTAGAATAATCGCACACGGAGGTGCCCTCTCCGAGCCAGATAATTCGACGACAGCTTAACAGGCGACCGGCGGCGGCTATGTCCGCATGCTACGGCAACTCGGCGGCGGCGGAATCGTTCACGCGCGACGCGACTCGGCGGATGCTGCAGCTGGCCTGAACCTGCTCAATTCCGGCCGTGGCCCGTGATTAGTCCCATGGAGGCGCACATGCTTTCATGGACTACAAATCTGAAGCAGAGCTCGCTGCTGGTTCCAGTGTAGATGCGCATGGACATGGAGACGACTGTGGTACCGTGATGCTCATCTCGATCTTTCCGGAGGCTTCAAGTTGGGTGGAGCGCATCCATGTCTCCGCCGCCTCCCCAAGCCAAGGTCCCCGTGCTGCCGCCTCCTCCTTTCTCTCCCTCACTGGGACATCGATGCCTCGTCTTATCCACCAAACAAAGTACCAACCGGACGCAGTAGGCTTTCAGCCTTTCATGCTCACGACCTCCCAGCCATCTCCTCTGATTTTGTTTTGCTTTTGAAGCCCATATCTCATCCTCATCTTCCTCTTACTAATTGCTTCACCGTATTATTGTGTTGTTCTGTTGCGTTTTCAAGCCTTTTGGATCTATACATTTGCTTTAGACTTTCAATTTCCTTCCCTCTTTTTTTTTACATGTTCCTTCGTTTAAGCACAAAGTCGGTTTGAAATGTTTGAGGTTGCTCCAAGCTGCGCCAATATTTTCTTACTCTGAGATTCATTTAGTTGTGGATCAGATAATGGGTTTGGGAATATGCGTTATACCATAATATTTTCAACATGTAATTTAGCAATTGATTTTTCTTTGTCTTTTGTGAGGATTGTTGTATAATTGGACATGCAAGAGAACTGAATCTAGGAAAAGCCAATTTACTTCGAAAAATGATTATAGAACCAAAATAAAAATTTCTTCAAACATTAGCTGTTTGATTTAGTTTAGACCCGTTGCAACGCATGATTGTTGAATAATGGGACCTGCAAGGGAATTGAAATCTAGGAGAAAGCCAATATACTTCTAAAACGATTATAAAACCAAAATCAAAGTTTACTCCAAATACAAGATCATTGATTTAATTAAAACCCGTTGCAACGCACGGGCAATTTGCTAGTCAGGGATACGCTAGACCAAATCGGTTAAAGGAGAATCCTCCATGCTGAAACAGTGAAGTGCCGTGTGCGCAATGCTGATTAAACTACCAGAGCCACCACCGGGCCTAGATGCCTAAGGCTTACAGGTGCACACCACTGGGGATGCCACTCCCTGATTGAGTGATCTGTAGCAGCGTCTTGTGATTGTTCTGTTAAAAACTGTATGTTGTTCCTCTTTCCAAATCATCCAGATGGAGAGGATGACAATGCTGTACCTCCGGCACGACTGATAAATTTGTTATGAAGTGTTTCAAACAAAATAAGAAGCCTCTACAACTCTACAAGTAAGGATATACCTTTTGTTCATCACAAACAAAATTGCGGTAATTGTGTCTACAAATGGGATGTGAGCAATCAAGTTTCTACTATAGCATCTCTAGCTTTTAAGTCCCAACCCTTTTGAATATGGCAATGCAAATGCATTTACCGAGTTCACAGCAAATTTCGATTCCAAGTCTGACAAAAATTGTAGTTATCCAAACATAGATTGAAGAAATTTCGTCTACAATGGAAAGAGTGGATAGTTCTGAACATGATAATCTATCAACTACATTGCATCTGATATATAACTGTGTTTACTATGCACTCCCTCCGTTCACAAAAGGATGTCTCAATCTTTTCTAGATTTGTATGTAAAAGATTGAGACATCTTTTTGTGAACGGAGGGAGTAAGTAATACCTCCAACTGATAACATATTTGAGTTCAATTCTTGTTGCTGTCAACTCCATCCTGCGAGCTACTGCCATCACCCCCACTGTTCCCATCTTGTTGTGGTGTTTGCCATCCGAATCGACCAAACGGCAATGGCGATGACACAAACGGCAATGGCGGTGGCGGTGCCACATTGAAGCTCCTTTCCATCATCATTGCAGTCTCCTCCCTTCCTTCCTCAGCAGTAGAGCTCCCGGATGAAGCTGGCGCAGCGATACCAACAGATGGCTGCAGGCTTGAGGCCTTGTTGCCCTCATAATCAGGATCATCGGTGGGCAGCTCGAAGCGACAAATGGGGCACGAATTGTGGAGCTCCAACCAGGGCACGATGCAGTCGGCATGGTAGATGTGCTTGCAGGGCATCTGCTTGGCCTCATCCCCAGGTGAGAAATCTTCCTTGCACACAGCACACTCGGCACCCTCCGAAGCCGCGATCATGGCATCCGTCACGAAAACGTCAGTAAGCGTGGACAGGGCCGACTTGGCAGCAGGCGGTGTGCCGTAGCGGTTGGGATCGTTCTCAGCGAGCTGCTCGATTAGTTGCTCCAGACCGGGGCCGACGAAGTAGTCCCCGTGCCTTGCGCCACTGATACTGCCGCCTATGCCGTCGGCGAGGTGGTGGATGTCGTCGAGCAGGACCTCGATGTCGAAACCGCCCTCCCTGATGCTGCGCATGTAATTCCGGACGAACGCGCTCGGTCAAAGGCCTCAGGCTCGTTCACGGGTGTGGTCGTGCCGGCGGCTGAGGCAGCACCGCTCCCGCTCCTGGACCTGACGCGGCGGCCATCCTGGAGGTCGAGGAAGCCGGCGAGGAGGCCGGAGAGGTCGCTGGAGGGGGGCGCGGCGGTGGAGGACGAGGAGGATCCGGATAGGGAGGAGGCGGTGGGCATCATAGAGGGCAAGACGAAGGAGAAGGGGAGGATGGTGGGGGCGGGGGCGGGGACGGTGACCTTCTCCAGGAAGTCGCCGCGGCACTCGGAGCAGGAGAGCTCTCCGGCGGCGGCGGAAGCGGCGAGGAGGACGGTGCGGTTGCATTGGTAGCAGAAGTACTGCTCCTCCGCGAGGGCAGCGTAGTAGGCGGCGCCCCGGGTCGACATGGCGGCGGCGGCGGCGATGCGAGTTTTCTGTTCGGAAATTAGGTTTTCCGCTTTCAGTATCTCGTTTAGTCCCTTTTCTTCTTTTCTTTTTGTAGGATGGGATTTTATGACGAGCGGTGATTCCGGAGCAGACACGGTGTTTTTGCTGAGGCCGGATTGGTTTTACTTTGGATTAGAACACGGGTGTCAGGGTATAGTTTGAATCTGTGAACCGAGTTGGTTTGAATTTGTGAAACGGGTTGATTTCGTGTAACACTCTAGCCAACTAACGATTTTACAGGCTATGCTTTTCTGAAAAGAACACAATCAACTACAAGAGATACAACATGATTGTATCTATTCTCCTTTTGCACCTTGTCTTTGCAAACTGAATTTACGTTAGATTTATGATTTCTTTAGATTTCAGGTTTAGGCTGCATTTGTTTTTTTAGATGCATTTGGTATTATGGTGTACCGTCACGACGATTATGTTTACTATACTCGTTTTACCTATTTTAGTGTTCGTTTCACCCATATTTTACCAAGTTTTGTCACCAAGCTCAGCGGCTGACCAAGGATTATACTGAAGGTTATGGCACATCAAAATTTCGACGTTAACTTCTCAACATGATTTTAAATATGCATCCTAAAAGTTTATTTTTGATATGCATATAGTCATTGCTAACTACATCAGTTCTCTCCTCCGTAAACTGCAACCATAAGATGCTCTACGATATGTTGTTGTAAATTTTATCCATAAAAAATACTATGATTTTGTATTGTAAGTGGAAAAAAAATGTTTACAATACGTAGTGGTTTGGTTATGTTATTGTAAGATTATGGGACACAAAATTAAAACACCTTGTCCTAATGTAAATTGTAAATTTGTTCAAACGATGAGTTTTCATGGTGTCGAACTTTCGACCATGAGTTCGGCAAGTAGTACTACCACCGGGCTAGCCCACCGTTTATTGCAACTGAGATCTATTTTACTTTATACTATGCACTCCTCCCTAGATGCCTTTTGGCTAGGCTGGAAAATCCTTCTTGAAACTATTTAAATAATTTTATTTTTATTTCCCCAAAAGGTAATTATAATTGGTAAAAATTAGAGAAATATGAAATTAACCTTCATTGGTAGATACTAGAGAAATTATGCAACTAAACTTCAAAAGGAATACATAATTTTGTGGGTCCCGAGACATGTTAGGTCCACAAGTGTCTTGGGTCCTCACGCCTCAGGGCAGCCGCAATGTGCTTCAAAAGCACACCATAAGAAAAAGTACACCTTAAGGTTGGAACATACATTGTGCAACTTATTCACAAGCTAAAAAACTTATGAGCACCCCATGGAGTATAATTACAATACTTTTACAAGCTACAGTACACACATGAATAAAATAAAAAATTGGATGCATGAAGGATGCGGTGGAATTTGGCCTTTGTCAATTTGGTCTAATGCTCTGGCTCCACTTTATGGTGTGCTTTTGACCTCATACATTGCGGTAGAATAGCAGTGCTACAAGTTTGGGTAGTGGGTCCTGATGACCCACAAGTATAGGGGATCGCAACAGTCTTCGAGAAAAATAAAATCCAAATTTATTGATTCGACACATGGAGAGTCAAAGAATATTTATAAGACTTAGCAGCGGAATTGTCTTCAGCCACACCTGAAAGTAAACTTGCTCGACACAATTTATCAGTAGTAACAGTAATATAACAACAACAATAATAAAGTAACAACAACAGTAACGCGAAAACAGCAATAATAGCAATTGTAGTAAACAGCAGGATTAAAACATCGTAGGCTAAGGGATGTATAAGCGGGCGCTGCATGGATAAGATAACTCATGAAACAGCAATAACATAGGGCAATTTGCAGGTAAACAATAAATAAGCATCCATGTACTAATTAAACGTAGGCATGTATTCCGTATTTAGTCGTACATGCTTGTGATGACGTGGAACACACGTTCGCTGGGAAACCCCAAGATGAAGGTATGATGTAGTCAGCAGCAAAGTTTTCCCTTGATTTCAAAACCAAGGTTGTCAGATCCAGTAGGAATTGGAAGAGCTTCAGAAAGATGTCAGCGACGCCGTTACCCGATCACTGACGTGGACCTGCACACACACAAATACTTTGCCCCAACGAAACATGAAGGTTGTCAATCTCTCTGGCTTGCTGAATATAAAGGATTAAACGTATGGTGTAGAATATGATGATGAACACAAAAGTAGCAGCCGGAAGTAACATAGAGCGTGGTGAAAGCGGTGTTTGCATCAGTGTGGAATAAAGGACCGGGGTCCACAGTTCACTAGTGGTGTCTCTCCATAAGACAAATAAACATACATGTGGGTGAACGAATTACAGCTGGGCAATTGACAAATTGCAAACGCATGACAATGCAATATATGACAAGCAATTTTCATTGTTATATCTATTGGGCATTACAACAATATACATAGACCGCTTACTAGCTGCATCTATGACTCATAATCCACTGACAAGATAGCTTCTGGGTCTCCCATGAGTATTAAGTTGCAAGCAACATATTATAGCATTAAGCAAAGTGTGTAATGTAAACAAACGCATTAGACTTAACAGCAGTACTCTTAAGCTAAGCATCGGTTATTTTATCCCTAGTGGCAACAGCACATCTACAGCCTTAGTTGTTTCTGTCTATCAAGTCCAGGCTTCTAGAGGCATGAACCCACTATCTAGCATAAATATCCTCTCTTGAAGTCATTAGCATCTACTTGGCCAAAGCATCTACTAACAACGGAGAGCATGCAGGAACATAGATAAAACATAATATAGATAGATAAACAAACTTGATCATAACTTCACAATTCATCGGATGCCAGCAAACACAACACGTAGCATTACATAAAGATGATCTTGATCATGTTAGGCAGCTCACAAGATCTAAACATGATAGCACAAGGTGGAGAGACTACCAACTAGCTACTGCTATGGACCCGTAGTCCCGTGGAGAACTACTCACGCATCACTCCGGAGGCAGGCATGGTGATGTAGAGCCCTCCGGTGATGATTTTCCCTCCGGCAAGGTGCCGGGAAGAACTGCAGAAACCCTCCCGAACTAGGGTTGAAGACGACGGCGGCCTCGGAACTTTTCGTGGATTTTTGCTCGGGTATCTAGGGTTTCCCGATTAGATGCAATTTATAGGCGAAAGGGCGGCGTCGGTGGCCAGCCGAGGTGGGGCGGCGGCCTAGGTGCGCGGCCCCACCCTGGGCCGCGCCGTGGGCCCGCCGGCCTGCCTGGTATGCCCCCGGCTCCGTTCTCCTGGCTGCTGCTCCGTCTCGGTCCAGAAATAAATCAGTTAAATTGGCGTCCGATTCCGAGAATATTTTCAGAATAGATTTTCTGAAACATAAAGACAACAAAAAAACAGGAACTGGCACTGTGCCATCTTGTTAATAGGTTAGTCCCAGAAAATGCTTAAAAATGATATAAAGTGTAGGATAAACATGTTGTAATCAATATATAATAGGCATGGAACATCAAAAATTATAGATACGTTTTGGACGTATCAGCTTCCAATAAGAATCTTGCACGACATCTTTTGTCCAACCACCCCGTTTCAGCGGGCCAATATAGAAGCCTAATGGTAATTAATGCACTCTTTTGTCCAATCACCCCGTT
This sequence comes from Poa pratensis, assembly GCA_947311845.1. Taxonomy (NCBI): domain Eukaryota; kingdom Viridiplantae; phylum Streptophyta; class Magnoliopsida; order Poales; family Poaceae; genus Poa; species Poa pratensis. Next base: position 6,088,790 of record CAMZMU010000038.1, read on the forward strand.
TCAGCGAGTGATCAATGCAAATATAGCAGAGGGTATTTCGCCCAAAGCTACGAGTGTCGTGTTCTCTCCGCAGGGACTAGGCGACAACTATCGAGCTTCGGCTAAAGCGAGGTCACAAATAAGATGGTGGATTTGCAGGAATTTAAATGCTGTATTTTTGTAGTTTTCGATTTAGAAATTAACACTAACAAAGCTACTAATATTCAGAGACTGTCGTGGTGGGATCACGGCAGATGCCATGGGTATGGCTAAGATGGGGCCGAATGGTCGTTGGGGGAATCCGGGGAGGGTTTATGCACTCAAGAAGTGCACAAGCAAGAACACGCAAGAAACCGCAAGAACACGAACGAGAAACCAAGAAACCAAGAACACAAAGCACACCACGATGTACCCTGCTTCGGGGCCCTCTTGGAGGTAACACCCCTACTGCAGCACTATCCTACTTGGTGTATATCTCTCGGTGACACGTACAAGCTGCTCCTCGAGCTGTATGATGATACAATGGTGAGAACTTGAGGTAGAAGATGAAGCTACAAGGGGGGAAGAAGGAACTCCGAGCTTCCTTTGCTTGACTCCGAGGTTCCTCTCTGTATCGATCCCTCCCTTTTGTTGATCGATCCCTCAAGCAGGAGGGGTGGAAGCCCACTATATAGGCCAGCCGAGTTACCGTTGTGCCCCTTGCTGAACACTGTTGCCATGCCTCTGCTTTGGTCATCATCGTACTCCTGTCAGGGACAAGACACGGCCTGCCCATCCCCTGCTGCATAACGGCAGAGCTAGCATGTCTCCTCTGACAGAGACAGGACGTAGCCACGCCGTGCTACCTCGTAGCCTTTTCCCCGGATCTCGCGTGGTCAGCGGTCAGAGATGTGCAGCCCCGCCGAACCCGGGGCACGCCTCTGCCAGGCTCCGTGACAGACGCTCCCGTGTCAGGCGGGAAGTAACAGGAGCATTGACTCCTGCCCGACCTACAGCCTCTTGCCTTGGTTAGCTCGGGTCTTGTTCCCGCTCCTTACCTCGGGTCTTGTACTTAAGATCCGACCAGGTCGGACATTACTTCCTTCAAATAGCTTCTCCTGCACTCACCATACAAACCATAGCACCGAGGTAGTTAGGTCGGCTGATCATAGCTCGGATTATGAACCTCGGCCCATGCCAACGGGATACCTCGGACCCCTCTGGGCCAAGATAGGTCGGCCTTTATATTCTCCAGGTCAAGATGAAGCTCGGACACTCCCAGGCCCAACAGGTCGGCCCTTTCCGTACCTCGGCACACCTTTAAACTCAACCTATGCCAAGCCTTGACCCTACCCGGGGGTAGCCCCCCGACATTAGTCCCCAAGCTGGTGCGGTCCTACGACCTCGGATGGAGGGCCGTAGCAGGTTCAAAAATAAACAAGGCACCACCTCTAAATCCGACCTCAAATATAGCTCCGCGAGGTACTTCCCACAGACCATAATTAATCCGAGGTCGATCTGCAATCTGAACTTTCCGAGCTGTTTGACTCAGCACAATCTTGCCTCATTTTCCGAGGCACGTGGCGAAGAATCTCTGCCCGGACCCGAAATCCGGACCTTTGAAAGACAGGTCCTGACCACACGCCGCCTTCGTCAGCCGGACCCACCAAACAGTGCACCTGCGCACTCAAGTGCTTGACCAACTTGACCGCCCACGACCCCTCGGTTTTCGCGCTGACCGCACAGAAGATCCGGCGCTGGCGGTTGCCATCCTGTGCCCACGATGTGGTCGATCGTGCGGCCACACCGCCGCAACTGCACGCTCGCCCGCACACGATCCCGCGTCTTCCCGGTAACCGCGCGGTAGTGCGCAGTTACCGCACGCGGTTATAAATAGGGGCCCAGGGCAGGACTTCATCCTCTTCCCCATTCACCCGCTCCTCCGTGCTCTCCGTTTCCAGCGCCGCCGTCGAGCCCTCGCTGGTGACGTGCACCGCACCTTGCGCCGCCACACCGCCGTTCTGCAGCAGCGTTTCGCACCGCCGTCGAGCGCCTCGCCGCACCGGAGTACGCGCGCTGCGCCTGCGCCGTCGACTCGCCGCCGATCCTTCGCGCCACCATCGACCCGCCATCAAGCCTCGATCTTCGAGTTCTTCACCGGTGAGTTCTTCGTTTCTCCTCCATTGCCATGAACGTGTTCATCCGTAACGATGAACTCGATGACCTTGATGAACCCGATGATCCACTCTCGCATTCTTTTAGCACTTTTAGATCTCATCTAGACTTGTTTCAGACGCGCCGTAGCACTATCCTTTTAGGTTTGCCCCTTGATGAACTCGAGTTTATTTTCCTTTTTAGCTCATCGGTAGATCTTTGCTAGTATCTCGCAGTGGTAGAAACGTGTTTCCCGCCTAAATCCTTTAGCCCGGCTGTCTCGAATGATCCGAGGTATTTACCCCGGCTATCCTGAACTGTCCGAGGTACTTACCCCGGTTGAACCTCCCTCTTCTGCAGGAAAGCGTCCACATGTCTTCTGCCTCGGATCACGCCGAGGAAGGAGCACCTGGAGAACGAGGTAGCTGGGAGGGATGATGTCACGGAGGTCGACATCAAGTGGCTCCGAGATTCACGGCGGATCCCGGCCAATCTCATCTGCCGGGTTCCGAAGAAAGAAGATATCGAACCCGAGGTGGAATCCGGGGAGCGGGTCGTCTTCCTGGATCACTTCGAACGTGGTTTCGGGCTCCCGGCCGGGAAATTCTTCCGGGACTTCTTGGACACCTTTGGGCTACAACCACACCACTTGCCCGCCAATGCCATCCTCCAACTCTCGGCCTACGCAACTTTTTCCGAGGGTTACCTCGGATTATGGCCTAGCATCGAGTCATGGGCCAAGTACTTCCAGCTCAAGAAACAAAGTGTCCCGAACAAGAAGGTCGTGGACAAGGAGATGACCGCTTGCGGGGCGGCCTCGATTTCACCTCGGCGATTCTCTGAGTTTCCTCGGATTCAGGGCCTGGACTCCTGCCGAAAATGGCAACGCTCCTTCTTCTATGTGAAGAACCCGGGCACCGAAGACCTCATCAACTTGCCGGAGTTCACCATCGGAGCCCCTACTGCCCAACTCAACTGGGATTACGAGCCTGCACCCGACGCTCCCGAGGTTTTATTGATCCATCAACCATGATGTCACTCCAGGAGAAAAGTTGGGGAGCAGATGACATTTGCGCACCATGATCACCCGCCGAGTTAACCCTTACAAGCGCGGGCCCATAAGATCTGCCACATGAGTGGCCGCTACGATCCCACTCGGAACAGCACTTGAACTCAGTGACTCCGAAGTGAAGAGGCGCATCCGGGCCATCGCCAAGACCACCATGCCCGATAAGTGGAAATGGGGTGTCAAGCCCTATGACCGAGATCACCTTCCAGCCCAAGTAAGTGTACCTTACCCGGCGTATAATATTCCTCGGTTTCATTTTCACCCCGACATTGTATTGATTCTTGTGCTAACTCGGTTTTACTTGCCACCTCTGCAGAAGTTCACTCGACAGGAATCGAGGATGGCCCCATTTCTTCTAAGGAGTGGACTCCCGACCTGCCTATTCCGGTCGGCCGAGGCTGAAGATCCGGACCATGAGGATCACCTCCCTATTCCCAAGGCCACCTCGGGTAAGACTCGCGGTTGCCCATCGCACCGCCCACCAGTTCGATCGTCCATCCAGGATTGGCCCGATGATGACGATGACGATTGCCAAATTCTGGAACCTGTCAATGTTATTCCAATTTCCTATGCTCCTCCGACATATAAGAACTTTCATCCAGCGTCTGCAGCCTCCCGGAAGCGCTCAGGACCCGGTACCTCGGATGCCGAGGCTTCTAAGACCTCGGAGACTGCAGCGCCCAAAGCCAAGCGTGCCAAGAAGACCTCGGCGAGGCACAAGAAACGAGGCCCCGTGGAGGAAGATGCGTAAGTCACCTTGCTCCTTTTTACTTCTCACGCTGTTCCGAGGTTAAGTTTTTATATTCTAACTTAATCTTTCTTTTTCGTCTAGCCCGGCTCGGCAGATCAAACAGAGCCACAGCTCGATACATTCACCACTGCCTCCAGTGGTTGAATCTCAGACAACCGAGGCCGAGGTTAACCTCGGCAGCCCCGCCAGAGCCTCTCCTCCAGAACGGTCCGTTGACATCCACAGCCCGGAGAGGACCATCTCCTCCCCGGGCGTGTCGCCTCCGCCGAACTTCCACCGCCGAGCTCTGACTCGGCCTGGGACACTCTGCTCCCAGCCAAGATCAGACTCCTCCGCGTCCTCAGAAGGATGCGGAGACAGATCGCGCCAAGACTCCGGCTAAGACCGTGCTGGAGCCTCGGCTCTCCCCCAAGTCTCAAGCTGCGCGCAACCAGCAGCAACAGCAGCAGAAGAAGCAACAACAACAACGACTGCAGAAGCAAAAGCTTCAGCAGCAGCAGAAAGATTCAGCTCAAATGTTGAGCCCCCCAAACAGCCACAGCAAACTCCGATGCCGCCACCGCCACCGGGACCCAAGGCTGCGAGCACCCAACTGGTGCCGCATGTCCCTGCGCCGAAGTCCACCTTGACCAAGACCGCGCCTTCGAGCTCTCAGGTCGCCACCTCCCGAGCTCTTTTCGCTGCTACCATCCAGCCGAACATCAGCAGCTGGGAGGTCGGGCAACTCCGGACCAAGAGCGGGAACAGCTTAGGCTCGGAGAAGCATTACGACATGGACTGGAACTCGGCTGACACTGCCGAGGTCTCCTCTAATCCGACCTCTGAGCATCCAGCTGGACCTAGCGCCGTGCTCCAGTCCATTTACAACATGCAGACTGCGGTCCTTGATTGCAGCAAGAAGGCATCGGTAAGTTTCTTTACGCAACTCTCTTTCTTCCTTTGAAACCAAATGACAAACATACACTATTCCCAGTCCCCGAGATTCGGGTTGAGCAATTGACACTCCACCGAGTTAAAATTGCTCGGCTTGAATCTCAAAAACTTGTCATTTCCCAATGCTGAGTCCCCGAGGCCAATGCCGAGTCCCCGGGACTCAATTGGGCCTCGGGTGCTAAAAAGACCTCGGATTTCTTCGAAATGTAATCTTCAATATTCGTGTCAAATCTCTTTCCGCCGAACTGATCTCTCTATTTTTTCAGGAGTGCAACAATGCTCGGACCAAAATCTTCAAGAACCTCCTGCTGGATCACAACACACTGAAGAAGTCTCACCGGACTCTTCTATCAGCAAAGGAGCAGAGCGACAAAGATTATGCCTCCAAGTTGAAGACAGCCGAAGATGAAATAGCTCGGCTGCAACAAGAGCTGAACCGGGCTAATGAAGCCAAAGCTGCTGTGGAGGACGCTATGAAGGTCAAAGACCAGGCCGCCGAACACAGAAAGAAATTGCCAAGACCCTGGAGAACCGCGCACCTCGGCCGAAACCGAACTGATCGCTCTCCGGCTCATCGAAAAGTTGGTTGTCCGAGCTCACTCGGATTAATCACCAAATGGACAGTAAGTTTCCTTTCTCCTTTTCCTTATTTTCGCCGACCTACACCCCGTGCCACCGTATGTCTTATTCAGCGACAGCCTTTTTGTCTTCTTCAGAGCATTTTGAGCACTCCAAGGACAAAGCTGTCCGAGAAGTTCAAGCAGCTCGGGCAAAGAGGGCTGAGACAGAAACCCTCGGCGAAAGCTGGGATATCAGGACCACCTCGTCGCCCTTAATGCTCGGATCAGGCCGCTCAGGGCCATTGGAACTAAACTGGTAGATGCTGCCATCCAGGTCCATCGTGCCCTCTGGCCCAAGGTTAAGACTCCCACTTGCATCGACGAGCTCGCCACGAAGCTAAAAGGAGCCGAGGCTAGACTTCGGGAGTGGAGATGCTCATCAGCTCGGGCTGGCGCGGACAAGGCCCTGGTGTTCGTGCTGTCTTGGTATGAATCTGTTGAGATCCACACGGTTACCTCCCTGCGCAAGGGCTCTCCTTGGAACACCACTCCTGATGGCATTGAGAAACGCCAAGCAGCAGCCGACCTCTTTGCTAGTTATGCAAACACCCGGACCTTCGATGACGGGCGCCTCTATTCTGAGGATGAAGAGAGCTCGGACGAGGAAGAAGAGTCCGGTGAAGAAGCTGCTGAAGGAACTGGTGAAGAAGGCTCTGACGGCGAGGAATTTGACTTCGACGAGCCTCAGAGCTCCAAGGGCAAGGCCGGCCAAACAACCGAGGTGGCTGAAGATTCTGATGATGACTTCAACTTCGACGAACCTCCGAACCCCAAGGGCAAGTCCGGCAAAGCCGTAGCCACCGAGGTGATCTCCCCCGACGTGACGGACACCCCGGCATCCACTCCAACAACCGAGGTTGCTTCCGCGACCAAGGTTGTTCCTGCGCCCGAGGTTCCTCCTCCCAGACTTCGGCTCCCGAGGCTTCTTCCAGCGAGATTCCCACTACCACAACTTCGGCGACCGAGGTCTCTGGTTCCGAGGCCTGAACTTGTCTCAAGAAAAACATTAAACCCGGTATGCCGGGTGCAGATGTAATAGACCTTAAGTAGTTTGCCTTGCTACTCTTAACATTATCTTGCTATCCGAACCATGCTTTTCTAAATTTATGCCGAACCCTTTTGGAACGAGTCCCCGAGTTCACTTTCGTGTTTACTATACTTGGCATTCTTTGCTCTTGTCTACCATTTTGGCGTTCGACAGTCGAGTCACAAGATTGTTGTTTATAGCATACAGTACTTAGCAAATGCCGAGGTGTGTTTCAAAATCATCCGACATAAATGAAAGGTAAAGACAGGGGTTAGTAAACGACACATGCCGAACTATACTTTTGGACCGAGTCCCCGAGTCCATTTTCATGTTTCCCACGTTTTTTCATCTTTGCTCTTGACTACCATTTCGGCGTTCGTCAGTCGAGTCACAAGATTAGTTACACAGCATACATTACTTGAAGTTTGAGACGAGGTTCAAAATAGTTCGGCATATGAACGAAATTGACAAACAGAAATAAAACACAAGCACATGAGCGAGGCAGTCCCCGAGCTTCAACCTCGGAGTGCCGACATTTCATTAAGGATTAACCGAGGTACATACATTGCGCCCTTCATGAGTAGAAAGGTCGGAGTAGAGCTACATTCCATGGTCGCTGACCTCTGATCCGGGGTTGTCCAGCCCATCTTTCCTTGGTTCCTGCGCATCTATAAGATAGTACGAATCATTGAGCAGAGCTCGGCTCACAATGAACGGTCCCTCCCATGGAGGTGACAACTTGTGCCGACCTTTCTTGCGCTGCACCAGCCTCAGCACCAAATCTCCCTCGTGAAACACACGAGGGTTGACATTCCGGCTATGATAACGTCGGAGACCTTGTTGGTATATTGCTGACCGAGATGAGGCCAATTCTCTAGCTTCCTCAAGCAGATCTACTGCATCCTCCCGAGCCTCTTTTGCCTCGGCTTCAGTGTACATTGCCACTCTGGGCGCATCATATTCGATGTCAGTGGGTAGCATAGCTTCTGCCCCATAGACCATAAAAAATGGCGTATAGCCAGTTGATCGATTTGGTGTGGTCCTTAGACCCCACAGTACTGCTGGTATTCATCTATCCAACACCCCGGCGTTTTCAGCAGTGGTTCAATGAGCCGAGCCTTGATGCCGGCCAACACTAGAGCATTTGATCTTTCCACTTGTCCATTAGACTCCGGATGTGCCACCGAGGCTATGTCCAGCCGGATTCCCTTGTCCATGCAAAACCGAGCAAATTCTCCAACAGCAAAGTTTGTGCCGTTGTCCGAGATAATGCTATGGGGGTACCCATATCGCAGAATGATCTCCTTCAAAAAGTCACTGCTGAATGACCATCCAACTTCCGGATTGGTTTCACCTCGATCCACTTGGTGAACTTGTCCACCATCACCAGTATGTGCGTCATGTTACCTCGGGCTGGTTTGAACTCTCCCACCATATCCAAACACCATACCGCAAACGGCCAAGTGATAGGAATTGTTTTGAGCGCCGAGGCTGGCATATGCGTTGCTTGGCAAACCTTTGGCATCCTTCACATCTCCGGACTATGTCCTCTGCATCAGCAAGAGCAGTGGGCCAATAGAACCCATGGCGGAACACCTTGGCCACCAGAGCTCTTGTGCTGCAATGATGACCACACTCTCCTTGGTGGATCTCCAAAAGCATCTCCTTGCCTTCAGCTGGCTCGACACACCGTTGCAACACCTCGGTTACGCTTCTTTTATAGAGCTCCTTGTTGATGATGGTGTACGCCTTTGCCCTCCTTTGGATTCTCCTAGCCTCGGTTGTGTCACTTGGCAAGCTTCCCTCTGTTATGAACTTCATGATCTGCTCCGCCCACTCCGGCACTGGGTGCAAAGGAAAAAGTTTCTCGTCCACCTCCATTGGTTCGGCCACCATAATCTCCTTATTATTTCCTCCACCATCCTGCGACCAGTCCCCGAGTCTCGACGAGCAGTCCCCGAGATTCGGTGCGCAGTCCCCGAGTTCTGCCACGCAGTCCCCGGGTCCGACCAGACGCATCCGACGTCTACCTCCATTGGAACAGGTCCGGACTCTTGCTCAGCCGGGATGAAAATAGATTCGGATTCAGGAGAAGGTTTGATTGAAGGAGTTCTCAAGTGATTCAGGGCTACTCCAGGTGGTACTGCCTCTTTAGATGAACCGAGCTTTGACAACACGTCGGCAGCATTATTTTCTGTCCGAGGTATATGCTTGTATTCACACCCTTCAAAGAACCCGGATATCTTTTGCACATGGAACCGATATAACGCCATGTTGGCATCCAGAGCATCCCAAGTTCCAGAAGATTGCTGCACCACCAGGTCGGAATCGCCGAAGCATTCCATACGCCGGATACCGATCTCCTTCGCCACATTGAGTCCATGGATTAAGGCCTCATACTCCGCCACATTGTTTGATGCCGAGAAATGAATCTGCAGCACATATTTCAGCTGATCTCGCTTCGGCGAGGTGAGGACTATTCCGGCCCCAGCCCGATCTTTGTCTTGGACCCATCAAAATGCATCTTCCAATAATTATAGTCCGGCCTGGGTGGCTCATACTGCATCTCGGCCCAATCACAAAAGAAGTCCGGCAGCGCCTGGGATTTAATTGCATCTCTCTCTCATAATGTGGTGCATATGGAGACACCTCAATCGCCCATTTGGCAACTCGGCCAGTTGCATCTTTGCACCCGATGATCTCCGAGATTGGAGCTTCGCACACCATGATGTCTACGCACGCTTCTATTCTTGTAGACAGTGTTGGGCCTCCAAGAGCAGAGGTTTGTAGAACAGCAGCAAGTTTCCCTTAAGTGAATCACCCAAGGTTTATCGAACTCAGGGAGGTAGAGGTCAAAGATATCCCTCTCAAGCAACCCTGCAATTAAGATACAAGAAGTCTCTTGTGTCCCCAACACACCCAATACACTTGTCAGATGTATAGGTGCACTAGTTCGGCGAAGAGATAGTGAAATACAAGTAATATGGATGATTATAAGTAACTGCAATCTGAATAAAAATGGCAGCAAGCAAACATGTAGCAGAACTTGTTGTAAACGGTGTTTCAATGCTTAGAAACAAGGCCTAGGGATCATACTTTCACTAGTGGACACTCTCAACAATGATCTCATAACTGAATAAGTAAAAGCTACTCTTAAACACTCTCTTGTTGGATAACAAACACCATTCATTGTGTAGGGCTACAAAAGCACACCTCAAGCCGGAGTAAACAAGCGCCACAACGTCATAAAGGAATCACACACGGTGCACACACTGTCACCTTTACACCGTGGAGAGTACCGGAGTTCATATTAAAGTAACCTATAGAGTGCATAATAGATAAAGAGTAACATCTACATATTCAACTAGATTAGCACAACTGAACACAAGTAAATACTGCTCGGGATTATTCTCCTTCTTGATGAAGCAAGAGTACTATGTAGGGCTGCAAAAGCACACCTCAAAGTCTGAGTAAACAAACACCACAATTCCCAAGAATAAGCCATGATAATGTCTAAATTATTCATAGAGTCACACAAGTACCCACACTGTCACCTTGATACCGTGTTGTCACAATGACTCCAGAAACTAGACAAAATCACTTGAGTAGCATAAACATTATTAATGTATTCAGCGATACTAGCAATACACATGATCACATAAAGATCACACCATGGAGAGAGAGATGAACCACATAGCTACCGGTAGAGCCCTCAGCCTCGGGGGAGAACTACTCCCTCCTCATCATGGGAGTCAGCAGCGGCGATGAAGATGGCGGTGGTGTCGATGGAGATGACTCCGGGGGCAATTCCCCGTCCCGGCAGCGTGCCGGAACAGAGACTTCTGTCCCCCGAAACTTGTCGTCGATGGCGGCGGCGCTGCGGAACTCTTCTGGAAATATGGCTTCGTTTTAGGGTTTTCGCGTCTGGGGAATAAATAGGCGAAGGGGCGATGTCGGCGGACCCCGAGGGGCCCAAACCACATGGCGGCGCGGCTGGGCCCACCCGCCAGTGTGGTTTGGCCACCTCGTGGCTCTCTTCGTCTCTCCTTCGGACTCCGTGTACGTGCTGGAAAAATAGGGACTGGCCTTTTGTTTCGTGCAATTCCGAGAATATTCCAGAAGTACTTTCTGAAACCAAAAACAGCAGAAAACAGGGAACTGGCACTGTGGCATCTTGTTAATAGGTTAGTCCCAGAAAATGCATAAAAGTGATATGAAGTGTATATAAAACATGTAGCAAATGGTATAATATAAGCATGGAACAGCAGAAATTATGGATACGTTGGAGACGTATCAAGCATCCCCAAGCTTAGTTCTACTCGTCCTCGAGTAGGTAAAACGATAACAACAAATAATTTCTGAGGAGACATGCTTTCACACAATCTTGATCAATATATTGCAAGGCTCATGTCATGAATGAAGTGACTCAAAGCAATGATCTATAGTTTGCTAACAAATAGATAAAGAGTAAACAATGAATCATATAAGCAAAAACTTTTCATGAATAGTACTTTCAAGACAAGCATCAAAAAGTTTTGCATAAGAGGTAACTCATAAAGCAATAGATTCAAAGTAAAAGGCATTGAAGCAACACAAAGGATGATTAAGTTTCAGCATTGCTTTCAACTTGTAACATGTATATCTCATGGATAGTTGTCAACATAAAGCAATATAACAAGTGCAATAAGTAAATATGTAAGAATCAATGCACACAAAGTTGACACAAGTGTTTGCTTCTAAGATAGAAAGGAGTAGGTAAACTGACTCAACATAAAGTAAAAGATAGGCCCTTCGCAGAGGGAAGCAGGGATTAAATCATGTGCTAGAGCTTTTTAAGTTTTCGAAAGCATATAGAGAGCACAAAATAAGTATTTGAGAGGTGTTTGTTGTTGTCAACGAATGGTAGTGGGCACTCTAACCCCCTTGTCAACCAGACTTTCAAGAGCGGCTCCCATGAAGGACGTTATCTCTACCAGCAAGGTAGATCATCCCTCTTCTCTTTTGTTTACACATGTATTTTAGTTTCTTTATAGATGACACTCCTCCCAACCTTTTGCTTACACAAGCCATGGCTAACCGAATCCTCGGGTGCCTTCCAACATTCACATACCATGGAGGAGTGTCTATTGCAAATTAAGTTGCTTACTGATAAATCAGGGCAAAACATGTGAAGAGAATTATTAATGAAAGTTGTAATTAATTGGGGCTGGGCACCCCGTTGCCAGCTCTTTTTGCAAATTATTGGATAAGCGGATGTATATGCCACTAGTCCAGGTGAAAGTCTGTCAGAAGTAAATGACAAGATTGAAAGATAAAACACCACATACTTCCTCATGAGCTATAAAACATTGACACAAATAAGGAGTAATAAAGTTTTGAATAGTTTAAAGGTAGCACATGAAATATTTACTTGGAATGGCAGGAAATACCACATAGTAGGTAGGTATGGTGGACACAAATGGCATGGGTTTTGGCTCAAGTTTTGGATGCACGAGAAGCATTCCCTCTCAGTACAGAGTTTAGGCTAGCAAGGTTGTTTGAAGCAAACACAAGTATAAACCGGTACAGCAAGAATCACATAAAAACATATTGCAAGTATTATAAGACTCTACACTGTCTTCCTTGTTGCTCAAACATTTTACCAGAAAATATCTAGACCTTAGAGAGAACAAATATGCATCCCAAGTCTCAACAAGCTCTACGGTAGTTCTCCACTACTAGGCTTTAACTACATGATGCAAGAGCTTAAACATGATCTACTTGAGAGCTCAAAACAATTGCAAAGCATCAAATCAAAACAAGACAATGATCTACAAGAATGCATATGTCTTTTCCAATACCAACTACTACATGTAGCATTTTCTTTCTTCCAAACAAACACCAATCAATTTATTTAAACATAAACTCTCCAAATGATAATATAATGCAGCAAGAGAGTATTTATAAACAAGTGCTAACAGCTCGAAGAGATGCATGAAAAACAGGAGCTAAAAGCACTGCAGTAGCTAGTTAAGAATACTCAACAAATATAAGTGAAGAACATGAGTATTCACATGAAAAAGCGGAGCGTGTCTCTCTCCCACACAAGGATTGCTAGGATCCGAATTTATTCAAACAAAAACAAAAATAAAAACACACAGACGCTCCAAGTAAAGCGCATAAGATGTGAAAGAATTAAAATATAGTTTCACTAGAGATGACCTGATAAGTTTGTTGATGAAGAAGGGGATGCCTTGGGCATCCCCAAGCTTAGACGCTTGAGTCTCTCTGAATATGGTTGGGATGAACCACGGGGGCATCCCCAAGCTTAGGCTTTTCACTCTTCTTGATCACATAATATCACCCTTCTCGCTTGATCCTTGAAAACTTCCTTCACACCAAACTCAAGACAGTTCTCATTAGAGGGTTAGTGCATAATCAAAAATTCTCATATTCTGTAATGATACAATCAATCCCAAAGCTTCTGGACATTAGCTACAGCCACCAATGCTTTGTGGAGCAAAGAAATCCACACAAACACAGTAAAAGAGCGAATGCAAAACAAAAGGCAGAATCTGTCAAAAACAGAACAGTCTGGAATGACGAATTTTTTCGAGGCACTTAAGTTGCTCAGATGGATCTGGCCAAAATAATGAAAGTTGCGTACATATCTCAGGAAGATGCGTGATTTTTTCAGAATTTTTGAATTTTCTACAGGGAAAAGCTCAAATCGTGACAGCTAAAAATCTGTCACTGCGCAGAAATCCAAATCTTGCATCAACTTTCAATATAGAACTTTACTTGGCACAACAATGCAATAAAATAAAGATACAAAGGAGTTGCTACAGAAGTAACAAACCTTGACTCAAAAGAAAAAAAAAATAACAGAAAATAAAAACAATGGGTTGTCTCCCATAAGCGCTTTTCTTTAAAGCCTTTTAGCTAGGCATAGTGATTTTTATGATGCCCACATAAAGATGAGAGTTGAAACATAAAAGAGAGCATCAAGAAGCATATATAAAACATGTTTAAATCTAACACTCTTTCTATGCATAGGAGTCTTGTAAGAAAACAAGTCAATGAAGAACAAAGTGACTAGCATAGAAATGCAAAACAAGTGTAACTTCAAAAATTTCAACATAAAGAGAGAAGACTTAATATTATTGTGATATATGAAATCGTGTCTCCCTCTCTCATAAGGACCAGTAGGTCTTAAAGTACCCAGCAAATAAAAGCAAATCAAGAGAAAGCTCAAAACATTCATCATAAAGAGAAGAAATTTAGTAACATGAAGATTTCTATAACCATACTTTCCTCTCTCAAAATAATTTTCAGCGGCATCATGAATAAACTCAACAATATAGCTATCACATAGCATTCTTATCATGATCCACATGCATAAAAGTATCATTACTCTCCACATAAGCATGAACATTATCATTAGTAATAGTGAGAGTAAAAGTATCACATCCATCATTGTAATCATCATAAATAGGAGGCATAGAATAATCAAAATGATTTTTATCCTCAATAGTAGATGGACTGAGAATATCATATTCATCATTGTAAACATCATATATAGGAGGCATATCATAATCAACATAAACTATATCCTCAATAGTAGGTGGACTGAAAATATCACAATGATTATAATCATCATATATTGGAGGCAAAGTATCATCAAAGCAAATTTCCTCCTTAAAGCTTGGGGGACTAAAAATATCATATTCATCACAACAGCTTCCCCAAGCTTAGACTTTTCCATAGCATTAGCAATAATGGTGTTCAAAGAATTTATAGTAATACCATTGCTACCATCATGCAAACAAGCCTCCATAGGTTTTTTAATTTTCTCTTCAAAAGCATCATGTCCTAATTCAATATAAAGTTCATAAAGATCTCTAATTTTTTGTTGTTTTCCATTAAGCCTAACTAGTGAAAATAAAAACAAGAAACAAAAAGAAATAATTGCAGAATCTAAAGGAGATACCTTCCAACGCTTACCTCCCCGGCAACGGCGCCAGAAAATAGCTTGATGTCTACGCACGCTTCTATTCTTGTAGACAGTGTTGGGCCTCCAAGAGCAGAGGTTTGTAGAACAGCAGCAAGTTTCCCTTAAGTGAATCACCCAAGGTTTATCGAACTCAGGGAGGTAGAGGTCAAAGATATCCCTCTCAAGCAACCCTGCAATTAAGATACAAGAAGTCTCTTGTGTCCCCAACACACCCAATACACTTGTCAGATGTATAGGTGCACTAGTTCGGCGAAGAGATAGTGAAATACAAGTAATATGGATGATTATAAGTAGTAACTGCAATCTGAATAAAATGGCAGCAAGCAAACATGTAGCAGAACTTGTTGTAAACGGTGTTTCAATGCTTAGAAACAAGGCCTAGGGATCATACTTTCACTAGTGGACACTCTCAACAATGATCTCATAACTGAATAAGTAAAAGCTACTCTTAAACACTCTCTTGTTGGATAACAAACACCATTCATTGTGTAGGGCTACAAAAGCACACCTCAAGCCGGAGTAAACAAGCGCCACAACGTCATAAAGGAATCACACACGGTGCACACACTGTCACCTTTACACCGTGGAGAGTACCGGAGTTCATATTAAAGTAACCTATAGAGTGCATAATAGATAAAGAGTAACATCTACATATTCAACTAGATTAGCACAACTGAACACAAGTAAATACTGCTCGGGATTATTCTCCTTCTTGATAACACAAGAGTACTATGTAGGGCTGCAAAAGCACACCTCAAAGTCTGAGTAAACAAACACCACAGTTCCCAAGAATAAGCCATGATAAATATCTAAATTATTCATAGAGTCACACAAGTACCCACACTGTCACCTTGATACCGTGTTGTCACAATGACTCCAGAAACTAGACAAAATCACTTGAGTAGCATAAACATTATTAATGTATTCAGCGATACTAGCAATACACATGATCACATAAAGATCACACCATGGAGAGAGAGATGAACCACATAGCTACCGGTAGAGCCCTCAGCCTCGGGGGAGAACTACTCCCTCCTCATCATGGGAGTCAGCAGCGGCGATGAAGATGGCGGTGGTGTCGATGGAGATGACTCCGGGGCAATTCCCCGTCCCGGCAGCGTGCCGGAACAGAGACTTCTGTCCCCCGAAACTTGTCGTCGATGGTGGCGGCGCTGCGGAACTCTTCTGGAAATATGGCTTCGTCTTTTAGGGTTTTCGCGTCTCGGGAATAAATAGGCGAAGGGGCGATGTCGGCGGACCCCCGAGGGGCCCAAACCACATGGCGGCGCGGCTGGGCCCACTGCCGCGCCTAGGTGTGGTTTGGCCACCTCGTGGCTCATCTTCGTCTCTCCTTCGGACTCCGTGTACGTGCTGGAAAAATAGGGACCTGGCCTTTTGTTTCGTG
The DNA here is from genome assembly GCA_947311845.1 of Poa pratensis. NCBI lineage: Eukaryota > Viridiplantae > Streptophyta > Magnoliopsida > Poales > Poaceae > Poa > Poa pratensis. The sequence goes on from CAMZMU010000038.1 coordinate 6,104,700, forward strand.
CAATTCCGAGATTATTTCCAGAAGTAACTTTCTGAAACCAAAAACAGCAGAAAACAGGGAACTGGCACTGTGGCATCTTGTTAATAGGTTAGTCCCAGAAAATGCATAAAAGTGATACGAAGTGTATATAAAACATGTAGCAAATGGTATAATATAAGCATGGAACAGCAGAAATTATGGATACGTTGGAGACGTATCACACCACCATCATGGGATGCTCCTGGAAATAATGCTTCAACTTCTTGACCGCCAGGTAGACACCATACGTCATCTTCTGGTAGTGAGGGTAATTCTGCTTCGAGGTAGAGATCACCTCGCTCAAGTAATACACCGGTCTCTGCACCGACCTGCCACCTTCTTCGCGCTCCACCACCACTGCCACACTTACAACTCGGTTTGTGGCCGCAATGTAAAGTAACATCGGCTCATTGTGCAATGGTGACGCCAACACCGGAGCGGTGGACAACATCTTTTTCAGCTCATTGAACGCCACGTCGGCCTGCGGGGTCCATGTAAACCCGGTACTTTTCTTCATGAGCTGGTACAAAGGTAAGGCTTTTTCTCCTAGCCGACCTACAAATCGGCTCAACGAGGCTAGGCACCCTGTGAATTTCTGCACATCTTTCAAACACTTCGGTAATTTCATGTTCTCAATAGCTCGGATCTTGGCCGGGTTAACCTCGATACCTCGGCTAGACACCAGGAATCCAAGCAACTTTCCAGCCGGGACACCAAAGGTGCACTTGTCCGGGTTAAGTTTCAACCGATATTTTCTCAAATTCACAAATGTCTCCTCGAGATCCTCGAGGAGAGTACGTTTCTCCTTAGTTTTGATGACGATATCATCGACATACACTTGCACATTTTTGCCCATTTGAGAGTGCAGGCATTTCTGCATACACCTCTGATAAGTTGCCCCGGCATTCCTCAGACCAAAACACATGACACGATAGCAATACGCCCCATACGGGGTAATAAAAGCAGTCTTTATTTGATCCTTGGGTTCAGTGGTATCTGGTGAAAACCAGAGTACGCATCGATAAAAGACAACAGTTCACAACCAGCAGTGGAATCAATCACTTGATCAATCCGAGGTAATGGAAACGGATCTTTGGGCACGCCTTGTTGAGGTTAGTGAAGTCAATGCACATGCGCCACACCTTGACCACGGCTGGCTCGTCTTTCTTCTTTTCCACCAAGACCGGATTGGATATCCAGTCCGGATGCAGCACCTCCATAATGAACCCGGCTGCAAGCAACTTAGCCAGCTCGTCCAGCACCACTTGTCTTCGGTCGTCTGAGAGACGACGGGTCGGTTGCCTCACCGGTTTCACCTCGGCCTGACAAATAAAGAGTGCTCTGCCAACTCCCTCGGAACACCAGGCAGGTCCTTAGCCGACCATGCAAAGATATCCCGATTCTCACGGAGGAAGTGACAGAGCTCGCTTTCCTATTTCTCGCCCAGCCCGGTCCCAATGATGGCCATGCTCGGGTGCTCCGGGTCAATGGGGATCTTCTTGGTCTCCTTGGGCACCTCGAATGCTGCAGTTGAGTCCGGGCTCATCAGTCCGGACATGCCGAGCTGTGTTGACTGCGCCATTGCCACCACTTGATGCAGCTTCTTCTTCTCAGCTGCGATCACCAAAGATTCGGCCAGATTAGACCCCGCCGAGGCACACTGAATGGCTCGCTTGTAGTCACCCGAGATGGATATGATCCCATTAGGCCCGGCATTTTCATCTTCAGGTATGCAACATGGGTGGAAATCATGAACTTGGCCAAAGCCGGCCTTCCAAGCAATGCATGGTATGCACTCTCCAAGTCCACCACCTCGAACTCGATACTCTCAACTCGGCAGTTATCCTTGGTTCCAAATGCTACATCCACCCATATCTTGCCCATGGGTGCACAGGAAACGCCAGGCACAATCCCATGAAAAGTACAACTGCTCGGCATCAACTGATTTGGCGATATGCCCAATTTCACCATTGTGTCTCGGTACATGATGTTGATGGCACTGCCATTGTCCACCAGAACTCGGGTGAACCTCACATTGTTGTAGGCCCACACAACGTCGGATCTACCACCAGGGCATACTTTCCAGGGCTCGGCATGATCCGAGGTGTATCTTTCCTGCTCCAAGTGATCTCCTGCTCAGACCAGTTCATATAGGTCGGCACCACCGGCATTACTGCATTCACCTCCATGGCACGCCTCTGCACACTCTTCTTGTCAGTTGGCTCGGTCACAAAGACCACATAGCTCGCATGAGCCTCTCTATAGTCATTTCCGGGGTATTCATACTGCTGACTTGGTCCGGCACCATTATTGTTGTTATTACCTCGGACATTCACAACATTCACGGGCCTTGCTGCTGCAGGCCTCGGAGGAGGTGCAGTGGTTATCGGGGTAACATTTGCTCCGGACAGATTGGGTGGGACCTCGGCTGAAATCTCTGAGGTGGTCCTCCTCTGTTTCCTCCGGCCTTCGCCCCTTCTTCTCTGATTCTGTGGTTCCAGCTGCACTGCCGGGTTGAATGGTTGGCTGGCTTGCGGGTCGGTCGTATGGTAACGGCAAGGACCATCTAACATGATTCATAAGTCAAGGGTGGCTCCGGGTTCGGACTAAATGCCGGACCATTGATTTTCGGCCTCTGGACACCTCCAGCTCCGGGCTGATCCGGGTTCACCGCTGCAACTTGGTTCGAGGTGTATGGGTAGTCCGGCTCCCTCCTCTTTTGTCCGAACTCTTGGCGGTCATTACACCTTGGTCCGAGCCGGTTGTTTATTGGCTCCCTCCTTCTGTTACGTGCCACTGCCTCTGCTGCTGGCTGCATCGGATCACCCAGAGCATAAGAATCTGCAATCCGGATTGTCTCTGCTAGGGATTTCGGCATATCTCTTTGGAGCCTCTGCCACAGCATGCTGCCATGTCGACAACCATCTGCAAACCAGGAAATGGCCTGTGCCTCTACAACTCCTTCACAGGAATTCCGAACATTGCTCCACCGAGTTAAGAATTCTCGGTCAGTTTCATGATCATCTTGCTTACATGCTGCCAGGAGCTGAGGTCGGTTTGGCCTCTTGTATGTACTAGCAAAGTTGCTGTTAAACGCCAGCTCCAAGTCTATCCAGGAGTTGATACTATACTCCGGCAAATTATTCAGCCAGATCCGAGCTGGACCTTCCAACATGTGCGGGAGATACCGGACCGCCCATCGGCGATTGCCCCCCGCTATGTGCACCGAGGATACATAATCTGTCAGCCAATCTTGCGGCTTGGTGCTCCCGTTGTATGGCTTGGTGTTCCGACCTAACTGGAACTGAGATACTGGCGGTGGTGGCTCCTTCATGATCCGAGGTCCGAAACACGCCGGACCAGGAGGGCCTTCCTCCTCCACTGCTCGGACAAGTAGATTCTATCCAGCTTGTTACGAACATCCCGGAGCTAACATCCGAGCTCCTATCCGAGGTCCCAACGCCCCATCCACTCTGTGGTATCCAGCTCGCGCCATGGCCGAGTCTCCATCATCATATCGGTCATCGCCTTGACCGACATTCTGAGGTTGCTGAACATACTCCGGCTCTCGCTGATATTGCCCCTGCGGCCGGGTTGTTGCTGATACCTCGGGGGCGGAGGTGGTTTACCTCGGCCAGCCGACGCTGCTTGCCCGCCATTCTGATTTCCCTGACCGGAGTTACCCTTAGCTCGGCTTGCATTACCTTGGCCGGGGTTTCCCTTAGCTCGGCTAGCATTGCCCTGGCCCACCTTCTGCTTTGCTGCTAACACCGGATCATACATCTGCAGCTGCTTGTTCTGACCCGAGGTGACACTCCGGGCTCGATCGGCTCCTCCGACGAGTGGAGACGAGGCTTGCCCCTTGGACACCTGACTAACTGGCCTAGCTGAATAAACCATCTGTGAATCACCAGCCCCGGCATATGCTCTGCGGAGAGCCTCATTCTGCTGGTTAGCTACATACACTAATTCATTGACTCGCTTCTGCTGCGCACGCCATGCATCTCCAGTCAACCCGGATAGCTCGGCCCTGCCTGCCTCGGCAGCTCTGAGGTTCTTAGCAGGGGAACTATATACCGGCCTTCCAGTCGACACGCGACTCTCACTCCTAGCCGAGGTGGTAGGTCGAGCCTCCCTGTTTATCTCATCATTGAGCCCCTTGCCTCTCTGCCGCACCTCGGCTCCCCTATTTGTATCACTGCTACCGGGGTGAAGCCATTCGCTGCATTGTACTCACGCAGATCTCTATTGAACTCATCTCTAGCTGTCATCATTGCTACAGCCTCCTTTTGCAACAGGACACGCTTTGCCTCTAGGTCGGCCACAGTCACTACTACATCCACTCCTGGATTTACTGGGTCTGCCAGTGTCTCCACTATTCTACTAGGGTCGCACCTCGGCCCTGCACCTCGGGGGTGCCAGGCAAGCTCTTTCTCTAGCCTGGGCTTTGCAGATCTCACCTTAGCAACCTCGGCCGGCTTGGATTTGCTGGCATCTACTTTGCCAGCGGCATCAACCGGACCGGTCATCATCACCTCCACGCAGCTCTCGGGGCGAGTGATACGCCGACCTAGCCGAGGAGAGGAGTTTCGTCGTCCACGAGCACCTGCTCCGGGTACTCGCGAACAACCTCGACAGCAACGTAGGTGACGAAGCTGCCAAGCATCATGGTGAAGCCATGCTCGGGGAAGGGCTTGCCGGCGAAACACCCCGCATTGTCGCTGATGAAGGTGAACTCACCGATCTTGGCGATAAGCCCGGAAAGAACACGCTCGCCTGAGCCCGTCCGGATGTAAACTCCCTCCAACGCCTCAATCTGCCCCACGGTGGGCGCCAACTGTCGTGGTGGGATCACGGCAGATGCCATAGGTATGGCTAAGATGGGGCCGAATGGTCGTTGGGGGAATCCGGGGAGGGTTTATGCACTCAAGAAGTGCACAAGCAAGAACACGCAAGAAACCGCAAGAACACGAACGAGAAACCAAGAAACCAAGAACACAAAGCACACCACGATGTACCCTGCTTCGGGGCCCTCTTGTGGAGGTAACACCCCTACTGCAGCACTATCCTACTTGGTGTATCTCGGTGACAAGTACAAGCTGCTCCTCGAGCTGTATGATGATACAATGGTGAGAACTTGAGGTAGAAGATGAAGCTACAAGGGGGGAAGAAGGAACTCCGAGCTTCCTTGCTTGACTCCGAGGTTCCTCTCTGTATCTCCCTCCTTTTGTGATCGATCCCTCAAGCAGGAGGGGTGAAGCCCACTATATAGGCCAGCCGAGTTACCGTTGTGCCCCTGCTGAACACTGTTGCCATGCCTCTGCTTTGGTCATCATCGTCCTGTCAGGGACAAGACATGGCCTGCCCATCCCTGCTGCATAACGGCAGAGCTAGCATGTCTCCTCTGACAGAGACAGGACGTAGCCACGCCGTGCTACCTCGTAGCCTTTTCCCGGATCTCGCGTGGTCAGCGGTCAGAGACGTGCAGCCCCGCCGAACCCGGGGCACGCCTCTGCCAGGCTCCGTGACAGACGCTCCCGTGTCAGGCGGGAAGTAACAGGAGCATTGACTCCTGCCCGACCTACAGCCTCTTGCCTTGGTTAGCTCGGGTCTTGTTCCCGCTCCTTACCTCGGGTCTTGTACTTAAGATCCGACCAGGTCGGACATTACTTCCTTCAAATAGCTTCTCCTGCACTCACCATACAAACCATAGCACCGAGGTAGTTAGGTCGGCTGATCATAGCTCGGATTATGAACCTCGGCCCATGCCAACGGGATACCTCGGACCCCTCTAGGCCAAGATAGGTCGGCCTTTATATTCTCCAGGTCAAGATGAAGCTCGGACACTCCCAGGCCCAAGCAGGTCGGCCCTTTCCGTACCTCGGCACACCTTTAAACTCAACCTATGCCAAGCCTTGACCCTACCCGGGGGTAGCCCCCGACAGAGACACACAAATACTAGCATGTAACAAATACTGGGACAAAAGCATATTTGAGATAGAGGCAGAAATACATGACGAGCACAAGCACCAGAAGGACTAGAAATTAAACACTTTTCTACAGCAAGTGCAGCACACGGGAGACAAACTTAACAAATACACGCACATAAGAACAAGGTACTACACAGATCGCTTGCAACACAGGAATTTAACACAAAACACTTAATCAACACAGGTCACAAGTACACAAGCAGGAACAAGAATATATATTCTAACGAAATTACTAGAACACAAGCACTTGTCTTTTGGTACTGATCCACACACGTAACCACACAGCACAGGTTCACTCGTGCACAGCTAGCACGAAATCAAGCTCCACTGATTGTTCTCATGAATTACTACAACACACTAAATCTAGTTCTCTGAAATTGCAGGGAAAAGAGAGAAAGAGGAGGGGATCGATTGTAGTCAACCAAGGGAAAGCCTTTTGTTCTTGGTGATGAGGAGCAGCACGAACTGAAGCTGGATGGAGGGCTTCAGTTCGTTGGAGAGGAGCAGCAACCAGAGGCATTGGGGAGCAGCTTCAGGTCACAGTTCCTTGGTTGCAGCAGGGGAAGTAGAGGAAGCAGAGCTTGCAGTCGTCGCCGTCGCTGACTTGTTGGTGAAGAGGAAGCAGAGAAGAAGACAGGGGTGGAAGTAGAAGTAGGGGAAGCAGGGAAGTAGACAGGGGTGGATACGGAGGAGCTTCAGGTCGCCGTCTTCGCTAGTTCCTTGATGTCGAACAGCTGGTCGCAGGGCAGTGGCGAGTGGTGGTGGCGCAGCTGGTGGTGGTGGTGGCTTGATGGCGCGCCGCCACGCCTGGCCTGGCCGCGGCGGCGGCCGGTGGTGGAGAAGGAGCTCGTGGGATTGGGGAATAGAAGTGCCAGGCCCTAGCTGCCGATGGAGGCTGCAACTTCCTTTTCTTCTCGATCTGATCTGCTTCTTTTACATATATGTCCCTCCACTTCTCTTCTTTCTTCACAAGTTGATCCTGCAGCTTTCTGTTCAAGACCTCCCATGTTTAGTGGTTGTTGCTAGCAGGTCCTTGGACAAAGGAAAATAGTGGTGACGATCCATCCTCAGCCTTGGTGTAGAATTTAGGTGCCTTCACGCACCATTCCTGCAATTATGAAAACATGGCTGTAAAATATCTCTGTAAAGAATATAGCTTATTTCCTAATATATCAGTAGCATAGTTGATCAATAAAGCTACACAAGCAAGTGAATTATGCTAAAAAACATGCTTGCAATTTAGGTAAATATGCCACTGATCAAATCCCCCACACTTAAACCTTTGCTTGTCCTCAAGTAAAGCTAATTGGAATTCAAATGACAACAACTGAAAATGAACAGTGACCTTTCTTGAAGATATATGAATCCATGTGGTTATGACTCATTTCTAGGTTTAAACTTATGAATTGTACATGACAAATTCAGAATGAGATTTCAGTAGAACTTTCGAGTGCTTCAAAGTTTAAAAACATTGAACTACTAGGATACTCTACAGGCAATAAAGGTAAATAACATGATCCAAAATTAATAGCCAGAATGCAAGGATGTAAATGCTGAGTTAGAGCTTCACATGTCACCGATCCTAGATCATGACATGCTAATGCTAATGCAAATGTTAGTATGCAGATGGTCTTTAGTTAGTTTAGTTAGTGCTTCACATACTACAGATCCCGAGATCATAGTATGCTAATGCTCAAGATTCAGAGTATTTTGTCCTCCTGACAGAGGGAATTCTGCAAAACTATTTCAGGTTAGTGCTTCACATACCACAATCCCGAGATCATGGTTGCTAATGCAAAAACTGTTAATTTGTAATCATGGAACTTGAAATGAACTTTCATAAGTTAGTGCTTCACATGTCACCGATCCAGAGATCATGACATGCTAATGCAAAATTGTTAAGTAGAGAAGGCTACTAAGAGGATCAAGGTATTCAGCTTTAAAACAGAATTGAGCATCCTAGAAATTCAAATATTTTAAGCAGAGAAGCAGAGGAAATTGGTGACTGATTATTTCGTTCTAAATGCATATCTTGCATTACTCATAAGCCAATCCTAAAAAAGATTCATAACTACATGAAAGCTTATATACAGAAGATCAATCACTGAAAATTTTCGAACGATGCAGTAATCCATTTTCAACATTTTGAATAATGCATTAGAATTAGTAACATGCATCAAATGAATCCACCCCCACACTTAGAATTTACAGAAGTAGCAACAATTAGTTGGGGTAAGAGACAACTCACGGGCACATATTGTAGCAGCTCACAACCTTCTGCATCCTTCTCCTATTCTTCATGCTCTCTTCACTCTTCTCCTTGGTCCACTCCAACCATTCTCCTCAACACCATACCATGAATCCACCAGGATCCCATGGAATGTCGACTCGCACCATGTACAGTCTCAATGCGTAGTGAACAAGCAAAATCCTGAAAGTACAACCACACAAAGACAAACTTGCACAAGTGATAGGGTTTACACCCACTAGATCATCAATTGAATAACCAATAATGTGCTTTTGTCTATGGATGCTTGTCATGTTGAAATAAATGTGGAGATAAAGTGAGTTTAAATGAGTTTGTGTAAATGGTTAGAGAGACGTCTGGGCCGCTATCTAAGCCATGCATCATTCATGGTGGAAATTTACTTACATACTATGGTGAACCTTCTGTGATACACCTTGCAATAAAAAACTATTCCAAATGGTAAATAAAAAGGGTGTTGAGATTGTTCATTTTGTTTGTTTGTCTTGTCATTTTTAGGTGAGTACGTCTCGTTGGAGAGGTGTGAGGCACCACAAAGGTTGATCTTAACGCCACAAAGGCTCACCCTATTCTCCGATGAACCGCACCATAAAGGATTGGTTCACCTTCCACTATCGGAAACCTTAAAGGCGGATTCCGGAGCCTTTACAACAACGATCTGGGGCACAACCCACAATTGGATTGGGGGCTCCCGAACAGCTACAAGTGACCACAAGAGGTCTCAACCACCACAAAGGCGTCTAGGGTCCAAAGACTCAAGAGTAACAAGTTCACAAACTTTCACTTCCACGAATCCTCGTTGAGAGCACAAACCGATGCACAAAGCAATGGCAAGAGCACAAGTGCTCAAATCCTTCACTCTCAAATCCCACCAAAAGCAACTAATACTTATGGGGGGAGAAGAGAGGAAGAACAAAGAAGAAGTCAACAAATGGAACTTCAAGATCAAGATCTACTAGGTTCCCTCACTTAGAGTGGGAATGGATTGGTGGAATTGTAGATCTAGATCTCCTCTCTCAAATCTCTCAAAGATATGCAACAATCATGGGAGGAATTGGGAGAGGGGCAAGCTTTCCAAGGTCAACAATGGTGGGAGAGAGAGAGAGAAAAACCAGCAGCTCAAGGTTGAAAAAAGGGAGGGGTATTTATAGCCCCTCCCACGAAAATAGCCGTTGCAGCCACACTTAGGCCGGAACTTCCGATCCCAGGGCCGGAACTCCCATAACTTCCGGACCCCAAAAAAACGGCTAAAAAGCGGTACTGGACTTGGGCCGGAACTTTGCCCGGAACTTCCGGGGGGCCGGAATTTCCGGCCAAAAACCCGGAACTTCGCCCCTCTGAAAACTGCGAAAACACCGATACGAAAACGGCAATAACTTTTTCATCCGGACTCCGATTTCGATGATCTTGGGCTCGTTGGAATAGGAACGAAGAGCTTTACAAGATCATGCAGAGAAACATCATCATCCAAAGATGGAGGATAAAACCAAATATAGAAAGGTAAAACCTCTCTAGAAAAGAACGACCGGTAAAAACTCCAAACTCAAAAACGCAACATGATATTCATGAAATCTGTTTTTGATGAACTAGAGCTTGGTATGGAGATGAACACAAGCTCCAAATTCTCACATGAATAAAAGCCAAATAAGAACCAAGAAAGATGATATGCAAGTATGCAAAGGTTTGAGCTCTCCACAAAGATGCGATCAAGTTAATCACTTGAGAGCCCCTCTTGATAGTACGCCGTTGATGCATGTAAAATGCATACATGAACTTTGCACTTTAATTGCTTATATTCCAATCATATTTGCATCATATAAGGGTTATATCAATGTTTTATCATGATTTTGGAAATATCTTAATGATTTCCTATTTTTATGGAATTAACCCTGCGCAGGCAGAAAACCTCGTTTTCTTATTTTAATGTTTCAGGGACCCAAACGTCAACGAAATCACTTGGAAATTTACGGGCGTCAATATTTGGAAGGAAGAAGGACTACGGAAAAAGGACTAGATCTAGCATGTTCTTATTTTCACTTCATGTCATGATACTTAATGCTATACTCTGAGTTATCTTAATTACTGAGGTGTTATGATTTAGTTCGCATCTTGGTGGAGTATAAGAGAGGTTAATAACCAAAAGACCTCTATGTTAGGACGTGATGCCCATATATGTAAGTAACTTGTTATCAAACCCTGTGTTGCAATCTCATATGTTAACTTTGTGTGTTCCATTGTCTACCACTTTATAAAGAGAGAGTGCATTTGTGAAACCATGAACCCCACTCCATTTTTAATCATAAGAAACACCTTTCCAACACCATATACCACTTTTCTATTTTCAGCCATCATTAAATCCGAAAATACAAAAATACTTTTCATCTTGCATACATCATTCAAAAACCCAAAAATATCATTTATCATTGCATCCACCATCATTGCATATTTATTTCTTGTTTGCATTGCATAACTATCCTGATATCATTCTTACACCTTGTGCTTGACAACCACAGGTGAGGTTGAGGACCAAAACATCTAACCTTGTTTTGTTGGTAACCAAAAGAAGGATAAGAAGATAAATCTACCACTTCAGATTCCCCGAGAGTTCGATATTAAACCCTCGAGTCACCCCTCGTGGGGAAAACTGTCTTCCACTTACTATACACTCTGCACTTGGAGTCTCAACCTAAATCCCGTTTATTTGTGCAGGCATCAAGACTTGCTCTTCGGGATCATCAAGACGTTTTCTGGCGCCGTTGCCGGGGAATCGTAGCTGAGAGATTTATCCAAGGGTGTGCATCATCGCATTCATCTCACAACAAAGTCAACGTCACCAACTTGTGCTAACACCTATGCTTGGGGAGGTTGCACCTACGTGAGCACCATCTTATCCATCTTTACTTACAAAGCAATTTATTTGTTTTGTTAGTGTCATTGCATATCATATCATATTTATTTCAGTTTTGCATAAAAAATTAAAAACCCATAAAAACTGGTGTTGTTTTAATATGTGTGTTAAAGTATGGAGAAACTTTCTGGAATCTCTATGCCTAATGGTTATGTTAAAACTATGGGAGACTACTTTGAATATGAATCAACCGAAGAGGGAAAAAGAATGGGTAAATTGCTTGAAGCTCTTCACAGAATAGCTATTCAGTTTTGTGAGTTACATGGTATAACTTGTTGCAATAGAAGATTTGTTAAACATTCCCACTATCAATGCAAGTATAATAATGATCCTATAATTGCTTGTTATCGTGAAGATAAATTTTCATGCCCTGATATAGAACAAGTTGAGAAATATATTGCTTATGTTGGAGCCCATGAGATAGACTCTCTTATTAATAAATTTCTTGCAACTAGTCATGAAGCTCGTGTAATGAAAGGACAAATTTCTATTCTTCTCCAACTTTGCAAAAAGGAATTTAGTGATAATGTTTATGTTAAAGAAAGGATTCTTGCTGCCATGGAAGATACTAATATTTTGCAGGAAGAGGATGATGAAAACATAAGCATGGAAGAGGAAGTATGTGAAGAGGAGATTGAAATGGATATGTTGCAACCTAAGCTTGGGGAAGAGTTGGATCTCCCAACTTCACCATCAACACATGATAGTAGCACTCAAACTCAAAAATCTTTTGTTATTTATGAGAACCCATGTTATGGTGAATGTCAAACTGAAAATTCTATGGTCCTATATGATAACCCATGCCATTATGATGAAACTAATAATGCTACTAGTAAAGTCATTGATGATAATGAGGAGTGTTGCTTAAATGAGCTATATGATAATGCTTTAGATGATGGTCCTATGCACATGAACTCAATTCTTCTTCATGGACAAGATCTATAAAGATATCTCAATGCAAACATTAGTTCATAAGGATTGTCATTAATTACCAAAACCACGCATGGGGCAACACATGCACTTTCAATCTCCCCCATTTTGGTAATTGATGACAATCCCTTTTACGAGGGTTTATATAATGAATTAAGCAACCATGCAACGCAATAAGCAAGGATGCAAGAGAACAAAGATCAAAACCATATTCCCTTAAACCCTCTAAATCTCTCCCCCATTGGCATCGATTGCCGAAATGGGTGAAAAATTATGAAGGCCAATATAATAAGAGCTCCCCATAAAGTGTGCATTTCTCATGATATGAGTGAAATCAAATGCACATCTCCAATGACGAATAGAAGAAGGGAGATCAACTATATTAAGGATCCAAACAAAAGAGAAAGATACTTCGAAGAAAGAAGCAAGCAATCAAAAGGATCCGAAAAATGTTCTAAACAACAAGAGGGAACTCCCCAAGGTACGTGCACAAAGTAGGATTTGCAAAGCAATATGGAGTGCACAACATGGAATCCTCACTCCCTCTTAGATGATGTTGAACACAAACAAGTGCAAGAAGGCATAAAGATAGAAAAGAAGCAAAACAACTTGCAACAAAGAATGTTGAGCAGCAAGAACAAGAAGTGACAAATAAAGACTTGCTCAACTGAAAAGAGATGGATGTGACATGGAGAGACATTTTAGGAGACTAATGCAAGGATAAGCAATAGCATTATCATAGTCTTTCAACATAAGAGGCACATAGTGCATATCATGTCTTTCCAATAAACACAACCCAAAGAAGATGTAGCACCTAGGTCCACAAGCTTATTAAGATGCAAAAGAGATACCAAGTGAAAAACAAAGCTTGTGCCTTTTAGAAACCACCAAAGAATCAAACGTAAAAAAGGAATACCAATTAAAGATGTAACTACTCTCATGTGTATAAGTTTCTAAGTAGACATCAATCATGAAGATATAGGTCCACAAAGAAACATGCACACACAAAATAGGTACTTAAGAAGAACATGATATCCAAGAGAAAGTCATAAATATACCAATAAGATCTTTGCTTAGAAGCATAGTACAAAGCTAAATTTTGTCTTAAAAGGATATAGATGAACTTCCAACACAATCTCATCATAGCATAAAAAATATCCACAAGGGAAAAAGGATAGTTGAGATGCTCCGAGAAAGATAACAAGTATCACAAAGGGCAAATGAATTTGCAAAATTATCTATATTGCATATGAGAGACTTTGAGAAGAAATGCTAGATTAACATATTTGGGATTGGTGAATCAATAAAATTATTATGTATAATCCCCTTGATATGTAATCATCCCGGCTTGCTCACATTTGCAATAAAGATGTTTTGATAAAGGCTTTGCAAGAACATATCAATTGCGACTAAAGGGATTCATGCCAAGATACAACCTACACAAGGTTGAAAGCTAGTAAAGTATGCATGAGGGAGATACTTGTTACCGAGATAGCATTGGTGATGTAGAAGATAAGAGTTCACGATCATCCAAGCTTGGCTCCAATTAGCCCATGGTGATAACACCTTCCTTGTAAATGAGTCAAGCTTCCAATGCATCTCCAATGTACCTAAAACAAATTCAAGTACAAAATGCTACCCAAACTCATTGGGTCCAAAGTAGTTTTTTTTTTTTTGATACAGGGTCCAAAGTAGTTAGAGCAACTACAATACATAGGACAAACTCCACATAAATATGTGCATATTGATATGAAATTGAATTTCATGCACATCTTAGCTATTTAGGATTTGATGGAGTTTACCCTATATATTGGATCAACGAAAGTAAGCATGCCATAAGATATACTGATACGTCCCAAACGTATCTATAATTTTTGATGTTTCATGCTTATTTTATATTAATACCACATGTTTTATTTACACATTTATATTATATTATAGCATTTTTTGGACTAACCTACTAATAGTTGTCAAAGTGCAAAATCTTCTTGTTTTCCTATTTGTTGTGTATAAATTATCAAAAATACAAAAGGAAACCATATTGGAGTCGAATTGGGACATTCCTGAAATCTGTTGGGCCCGAAGACGACGTCAAACGGAAACCTGACAGAAGACAAAGTTACAGAGAATTTTCCGAGAATCGATCTAGACATAAAATTCGCCCAATTCCGAGTCCGGACGGCCGAGATATTCCCGATTTACTGCAGCCCTAGATGGGATGATGGAAATCCGAGAGTCCATATAAGGGAGGAAACCCTAGGTCGTGGGAGGAGCCCCATACCATGAATTTTCCTCCTCCCCAGCAGCCACCTTGGGGAGGAGAACCTCCTCAACACCATCTCCATCACCAAGGGCCGCCGCCGCCGCCAAGGGCAGCCGCCGCCGCCGCCAAGGGCTGCCGCTCCCGCGCCGGGGGGCTGCCGCCATCACGCCGCCGCCGCCGCGCCGTGGCTGCTGTGGGGCTCCGTCTCCACCCCGGGCTGCACCTCTTCATCAACCTCTCCATCAAGCTCCTCATCACCATGACCATGTGTGAGTAGTCTCCCTCGGGGCTGAGGGCTCGTACGGTAGCTATGTGGTTCATCTCTCTCTCTCCCATGATGTGATCTATATGTGATCATGAGATTTGTAATCTAGTTGAATTCATAGATGCTACTCTACATTATATTATGAATATGCTACTCAAGTGGTTTTATTAATGTAATCTCCGGAGTCACCTTTGTCCCATGGTGCGAAGTTGACAGTGCACGTGCCGTGTGTGACTCTTTGGATTAAAGATTATGGGAATACTTGCCATGAGTTGTTCTTTGTGTTGGATGTCTCTATGATATTGTGGTGTTTGTTTAGTACTACTTGGGGTGCTCATGTTGACAGTGTGGGGTGCCCTCGGTTTGGAACACGGACTTTAGGGTGTGCTTTTATAGCCCTACGCAGTGGATTGGTGTTCGTTATCCAACGAGAGAATAATTCAGAGTAGCATAGTGAAGAGGAAATATCTATGTATTCAATTATATTATTATTGTTGAGAGTGTCCACTAGTGAAAGTATGATACCTAGGCCTTGTTTCTAAGCATCGAAACACCGTTTACAACCAGTTCTGCTACATGTTTGCTTGCTGCCATTTTTATTTCAGATTGCAATTACCACTTATAATCATCCATATTACTTGTATTTCACTATCTCTTCGCCGAACTAGTGCACCTATACACCTGACAAGTGTATTGGGTGTGTTGGGGACACAAGAGACTTCTTGTATCTTAATTGCAGGGTTGCTTGAGATGGATATCCTTGACCTCTACCTCCCTGAGTTCGATATACCTTGGGTTATTCACTTAAGGGAAACTTGCTGCTGTTCTACAAACCTCTGCACTTGGAGGCCCAACACTGTCTACAGGAATAGAAGCGTGCGTAGACATCAAGCTATTTTCTGGCGCCGTTGCCAGGGAGGTAAGTGCTGGAAGGTATCTCCTTTAGATCCTGCAGTTATATCTTTTTGTTTCTTGTTTTTATTTTACTAGTTAGGCTAAATGGAAAATAACAAAAAATTAGAGATCTTTATGAACTTTATATTGAATTAGGACATGATGCTTTTGAAGAGAAAATTAAAAAAGCAATCGGAGTTTGTTTGCATAATAGTGATAGCAATGTTATTAGCATGAATTCTTTGGACACCATTATTCCTAATGCTATGGAAAAGTCTAAGCTTGGGGAAGCTATTTTAAATGAAAATGATCTTTTAGTTCCCCAGCTTTGGAGGAGAAAATTTGCTTTGATAATGCTTTGTCTCCCATATGTGATAATTCTAATGATTCTTGTGATATTCTAAATCCACCTACTGAAAGTATTCCTTTTGAAATACCTATGGAAATTGTTGAAATGGTTATGGATGAACGTTATGCAGGGGATGGAACAGTCCATCCACATGATCACTTGTTGAAACTTACAGAACTTTGTGAGTTGTTTAAGGTTGCAGGTTTATCCAGAGAAGATGTCATGAGGAAATTATTTCCATTTTCACTTAAGGACAAAGCAAAGAAGTGGTATAGGATGCTGGATGATCGTCCTTCGAATTGGAAACAACTTGAATCTCTCTTTTACTCTAAATTTTATCTTCTTCATGAAGTGCATCTAGCTAGGAGTTACATTTTCAATTTTTATCCTCATGATAGAGAAAGCATTGCTCAAGCTTGGGGAAGACTGAAAACATTAATACTCAAATGTCCTAACCATGAGCTTCCTGAGGAAATAATTGTTACTAATTTTTATGCAAGGCTTTCAGGTCATTACAAGGATTATCTAGATGCTTCTTCAGGTGGTTCTTTCACAAGTAAGAAGGTTGAAGCTAAATGGGATCTTCTTGAAACAATGCAACGCAATACTGAAGATTGGGAGAACGACAAAGGTAAAGAATCAGGTATAAACTATGAGTATGATTGCATTAAGTCTTTCGCTGAAACTGCTAGTTTTCATGGGCTTAGTGCTAAATTTGGTCTTGATTCTCAAATTATTGTTGATTGCTGTAAAACCTTTGCTTTTCATATTAATATTCCTAAAGAGAATTGGGACATGTATCATGAACCTTTTAAAGACACTTGCTTGGAAACCGAAATTGTTACTAATGATTGCAATAAACATGCTCAAACTTCTGAAAATACTATTTCTTATAAGCATGTTAATTTTTGTGGAGCACTTAGACCTTGTGAAAAGAATAAAATCGAAGAGGAATATTGTATTCATCATAGGAATGAAAAAACTACAACATGGTACAGAGCTCTAAGTGATCTTGCTGAAAAAGTTTGTGCCCTATATCCTTTTATTTGTGAACTTTGCTATAAAGAGGGTCATTTCGAATTTCAATGCTCAGGTTCTAATAAGGATATTGCGGGAGACTTTTGTGATAACATGATCACTCCTAATCAGCATGATGAACTTACATTATTTTTGGGGTGTGAAGAGTTATCAAGAAAAACTTCTTCGTTAGATATGAGTGCTTTTGATATGAATAGCGTGTTGCATGGATGTTATCTCTATTGTGTTAATAATTGCCATGCCAACACTTACATACAAAATATTATAAAAGATGGAATGGCTTTACTAAAATATGAAAGGACTAATGTTTGTTTTACTCTTATTAATGAAAAGGAGGAATCCTCCCGAGTTTCTTCTATTGTTTCTAACAATAAACCAGGGTATGTGGAGAAGCCTCTTTTCAAGCCTCTCCCTCCTAAGGAGGGAAAGAAGAAGAAGAAGAGGAGGAGTAAAAGGAGAGAGGAAACGGTATCTTCCCCTAAGCATGTTGCTCCTATTATAGTTGCTGCTGATGAGTCTGAATTCGATGATGATCCTATGCCTGTTACTTATAGTAGTGATCGTGATTGGGAAAAGCACACTACTTTTGATATTGAAAATCTTTTTGGTACCAATTCTGAAAACGATGATGTTATTAATTGCTATACTATTAGTACTATCCATGTTCCTTCCAATGATGATATGGAAAGCTCTAAGCTTGGGGATGAGGTGTTTGAAAATCCTTTTGCTACTGATGATTATATATTTGAAACCTCTCCTTCTAGTAAAAATGATGATGATATGTTTACAAATGAACACACTTTGGAAGATAACTATTCCATTGCTTATGATGATACTATGCCTCCAGTATTTGATAATTATAAAGAATACTATGACATAGGCTATAATTACATTCATCCTCATGAAACTTGTCATAATTATAGAGGGATTGACCAAGACCATTCCTCTAATATTGTTGACACTGATTTTGTCTTCAGATATAAAGGAAATTCAAAATATGACAAATGATTAAATAATGAGTGAAATCGTAGAAAACCGGATTTGTCTCATGATAAAAAGGGATAAATTGTTCGACACATAAATCATCGACAATAATTAATATCTTCATGAAAAATAAAACCATCGATAGATATGTCATTGGTGACCCTCAATTTTCATAAAATATAATCAACACATGAAAAATTCAATCGGCAAATAAATATCGTCTAGTGGGTTTAAACACTCACCATCGACGACATTAAATTAATAAAATATTCGACCGCGGGACAAAATGTCGGGTCGTTCTGACTACCCTATAAAATACGGTCACATTATACTAAATGGATAACAAAACATGTGAAAAATATTTTGAAAAGCTTATTGCGTGGCTACATATACGGCTACGTCGTGCGGGCATGCATGGATTATACGGGGAGATTAACAACTAATGATGGATTAATCACCCAGCCCACTGCCCAAATGCATGCAGTTCTATATCAAAGCCTCCATGCTTGTGCAAAGAACT
Organism: Poa pratensis; assembly: GCA_947311845.1. Lineage (NCBI taxonomy): Eukaryota > Viridiplantae > Streptophyta > Magnoliopsida > Poales > Poaceae > Poa > Poa pratensis. The sequence goes on from CAMZMU010000038.1 coordinate 6,123,125, forward strand.
AAAGCCCAACCTATTTAGTTAATTAGCAGGGATTAGTGGGCAAAGCCCACGTAATAACCAGCCCATGTCACCAAGCGAAGACATGCATGGCTGCAGGCCTACATGCATCGGCCATGCACGCTGATTAATCTTGCCGCGAATACAGAAAACTACATGGTCAAGTTTCCTCGATGCTCACGTCCCGCACGATCAGAAGAACGTGGCCATGCTCCCACGATCTCCTGCACGGCGTAGCGCCTCTGTGCTCCCCTCCATAAATACTGAGTGAGACATAGCGGCAAAGTTGGCCGAGAATCCCACCGCTTCAGTCCATCGCTGCTGCCAACCCAACGACGAACTAATCGCTAATCACGAATCATTCATCCATCAGTCCATCGCTGCCCATCGCCGATCATTCACCCATCACTCTCTCTCGCCGCGCCGCCCATATGCATACACGCTGCCAGCCGCTCGTCGTCGGCGTTGCTAGTCGTCAGCTGCTAAACACTCACGCTACCACGCGTTGGCTGTTTGGTGTCTGCCGGCCGGCCGTTCGACATCCACGAGTCCGGTACGCCGCCTTCGCATACGCAAGAAGAAGCGCCGGAGGACATCGGAAGAAGGTGAGAACATGATCTTTGCATCGCTGCCTGGCTGGTCACATTGACACACGCCATGGAGCTTCATCTAATCTTTAGTTTGGTCACATCGACACAAACTAAGGAATTTGCTCTTCCTAAGAGCTTATGTTATATGTTAGTTGATATTCTCTTGATCATGAAATTTGCCCTAAATGCATATGTTTCCAAAATCACACTCTTGGTTTGGTCACATCGACATGAACCAAGTTGCTCAAAATATACACATAATCAAAATCATGCCTCTTGGTTTGGTTACATTGACACAAACCAAGTGGTCTAAATGCATATGTTTTCAAAGTCATGCTCTTGGTTTGGTCACATTGACATGAACCAAGATGTTCAAAAATATATATCATCATCAAAATCATGCCCCTTTGGTTTGGTCACATTGACACAAACCAAGTGGTCTAAATGCATATGTTTCCAAAAAATCATGCTCTTGGTTTGGTCACATCGACATGAACCAAGTTGCCCAAAATATACATGTCATCAAATCATACCCCTTTGGTTTGGTCACATCGACACAAACCAAGTGGTCTAAATATATATGTTCCCAAAAATCATGCCCTTGGTTTGGTCACATTGACATGAACCAAGTTGCTCAAAAAATATATATATATATCATCATCAAAACCATGCCCATTTGGCTCTAAATACACTAAAATTTGGCTCTTGGTTTGGTCACATTGACACAAACCAAGTTGCTCAGAATGCACATGTTACTAAAATCACGCCCCAGGATCGTTCACATTGACATAAACCAGGTTGCGTTAAATTCATATGTTACTAAAATCATGCGCTTAGTTTGGTCATTAGGTCATGCACTCCATATAGGTGTATGTATCCGTAAATTAAATATGAGAACAAAAATACAAGTGCATATAGGAAATCAATCTACATGTCATAAGATAATCCTATATAGATTAAAATCATGCCATATACCCCATATAGGTGTAGGCATATTCAAAACTAAACATGGGCTAAAATATGCAATCGCATGTAGGCAATAAACCCGCATGTCATAAGATAATCTCTCATATAGATTTAAATTGAACCATGTATTTATTTTATATAGGTGCATACATCCGTGAAGTTACTAAAATCATGCCCTTGGCATGGTCATATCGACACAAGCCAAGTTGCTCATATTACCCCTTTGGTTTGGTCATACTGATACAAGCCAGGGAACTATAAAATCCCATGTTTGCATAATTAAGATGTGCTCTCCATATAGGCGCATGTAGGCGATAAACCCACATGTTATAAGCTAATCTCTCATATAGATTAAAATCAAACCATGCATCCCTCTCATATAGGTGTGTGCATAACCTATGTTACTTGCACTAAACATAACGCAGTGCATCCTTAACATCCATATATATTATGGCCTATGCATGTTGGCTTAATGCAATGCTATATACGTTGCTACAAATTGAACAAGATATTTTATCCACTCCATGCATGCATATGGAAATCACTTGCATGATAAAATTAACTCATGAAACGAGTTATACCATATTGCACACATACTTGCTAAACCGGCTAATTAACCATTAAAAATACTCATATTACCAATAACATAAAACTCCACTTATTATCAAATTTCGAATGGTTAATGAACTAGGTAAAAATAGCCAAGTCATGTACGTGCTATAGAAATCATATGATCAAATGATGAATATTATGCTACCCATATATTAGCATAGACATACTTCACGACTCCCCGACTACGCCGACGCCGACGACAGCGAGGAGGACTTTTATTTTCTACATTTTGTAGTTTTTGTTTTCTACACTTTGTAGTGCTCATATATTGTAATGCTATGTAATAATTATGTTGGAATTCTTAATCAGGGGTTTTCTCTCCGGAGATGTAATTAACAGATCTTTTATGTATATGTAAGAGTTCTGGAAATAAAGTACCTGCAATGTTTGATCCCTTTATTCATTTCATGCATTTACGCATTTAAATTATACTATCTGTCTCTATGACGTGGACGCGTACGTATTTTTTTGCGATCGCCCCATTTTCCCGTCATCAAATATACAACTTGTCTGTCATGTTCGAGTTCTTTGTGATGATCCTACTCCCATTGTTATTAATAAGAAGAACTTTGCTTATGTGGAAAATATTGATACTCTTATGCATATGGATCATGGTAAGAATGTTTCATGTGATAGTTATATTGTGGGTTTTATCAATGATGCTACTGAAAAATTTTATGAGAGAAGGAGACATGACTTCATATATCTCAATAATATTAAGTCTTATCTCTTTATGTTGAAAATTTTGAAGTTCCACTTGTTTTGCCTTCCTATGCTAGTCACTTTGTGCTTTATTGATTTATTCTCTTACAAGATTCCTTTGCATAGGAAGTGGGTTAGACTTAAGTGTCTTTGATATTTTCTTCTTGATGCTCTTTCATATTCAACTCTTATATATATGAGAGCATCATCAAAATTATCATGCCTAGCTGAAAGGCTTTAAAGAAAAGCGCTTTACGGGAGGCAACACGGTTGTTTTTATTTTTGATTTTGTTTGTGTCCTCTTGCTGTAACAGGAGAATTAGTTTTTAGTTTAGTTTCTGGAATTTTTAATAAAGTGCCAAGTTTTACCCATTTTGGATTGAAAAAGTTGCTTATAGCGTTCGGAGATTTTATTCCTGCACGAATCTGTGCACGGTATGATTTTTAATTCTTATTATGTAACTCTGAATGAGCTCATATTTGAACTGTAGTTGCAACTTTTCATCCTCTGTATGCATGAATTTTTTCGAAATTTTTAGACAAAGTTTAGTAGGATAGAAAAATACGTTTTTCTGCTGCTGCTTTTCTGGACAGATTCTGTCCCATTTTGTTTGATGCATGCTTTGAACTTTTAACTTGAATCTTTTTGATCCAATTGAGTTTATGAGTAGGCATACAACATTATACACTTTCTGGACATCCATATGAATTTTTGTTCAAGGATTATATGCAGCAAGAAATCTATTTGTTTATCACTACTAATGCACCCCACAGAAAAGAAATGGGAGAAACGGTGTTTTGAAGTTTTTCACAGGGATTAGAGGAGATGCACCAAGAGCTATCCAAGGATGGTGAAGACCATAAGCTTGGGGATGTGAAGACAACCCCACTGGACCTACATACTCTTGGTTTGCACACGTCTAACTTCTGTTTTTCGATCGAAACACTTTATCGCATAAACTTGGAGCGTCTTTTTGTTTGTTTTGGTTTGATTTTTATTTTGTGAGACCACCACACTATCATTTATATATGAGAGAGCTACTGGAAATTTGGGTTGATTTATGTTGGATGCTATTATAAGATTGGGAAAAGGGATGTTGGAGTTGATTTTAAAAGATACATATAGTTGCATGATTCATGAGCTTGTTAATGAGTAATAATTTGCAAGTATTTTATCAAGAGCTATCTTTTATACATGTTTTGATGCTGAATGTTAGTTTACTTTGTTTAACATGGATTGGTTAGTTCTATGGACACTCATGCATGCATTTAGATGGTCAACTTTCTCCCTCTTGCTAGCCCAAAAATTCCAACAAGCAAAAACTTGTTTCCAACACCTTCAACCAAAGCTTTTCCAGTGAGTCCACCATATCTACCTATTAGCTTTATGCTATTCCGAGTATGTTTATTATGATATTTGTGTTATCTATACCTCTGAATGAAAATGCTTATGTTGTTGATTGTCATGGGAAAAGTTGGTTATATAGCTCTCTCGAACTTGATGCACACTTTACTTTCATTGCACTTAATATACATGACCCATTGTGATTAAAATTATGATGTTGTGGGCTTGACAAATGTCTTTGGTTGAGAGTTAGCTCATATGTGCTGTCACATGGCAAGCTTTCAACATGCACTTCATTTCATTTAGTTGATATCATGTATTTTTGTTTATGGATGCTTACCATGGGTGAAATAAATGTGGAAATGAAGTGAGTTTAAATGAGTTTGTATAAATGGTTAGAGAGACGTCTGGGCCGCTAATCTAAGCCATGCATCATTCATGGTGGAAATTTACTTACATGCTATGTTGAACCTTCTGTGATACACCTTACAATAAAAAGCTATCTAATGGTAAATAAAAAGGGTGTTGAGATTGTTCATTGTGTTTGTTTGTCTTGTCATTTTGATATGGGCTTGTTCCATATCCTGGGACAAGAGGTACCCCAGTTGACGCTCTTAATGATACTATTATTACTTACAATGATATTTAACTTGGACTTGCTTTGTTTCCCAAGTTGAGTAACACATGGAGTAGGTACTTGTATTCAAGGGGCATGAGACTTTCAACCTGTACTTTGTCAAGCACTACTTATATTTGCTTTCACTTTAAACTTAATCATTCAAGATGCTATGATAGGGGAATGAGAGCTTGACACCAAGGATTACCACATTACAATCATTAACTTAAGTAGAGAAGTTCAGAAGTTAGATGAAACTTATGCATGCTTTACCTCTACTCATATATCTTTCCAAAGTGTCCACCTTTTATATTCAGATTTTCATCAATACTCTATGGCCATTATAGGATGTTCTTTCTTTTCATTATGCATATATGTGGTCCATAGTACTTTATTTTATGTTACACTTTGTGAATTATCATTGAACATCCTTGCAGTAATATTTTGATATCACTTTATAATCTATCTTGTATATTGCTACTCCTCTGAAGAATGAATCATTTGACTCTATGTAGCAACAACTTCATCACTTCATTCATAACATGTGCCTTAAAATATTTGATCAAGTTTATGATGGTAGCATGTCACTTCAAAAATTATTTTGTTTTATCGTTTACCTACTCGAGAATGAGTAGGAACTAAGCTTGGGGATGCTTGATACGTCCCAAACGTATCTATAATTTTTGATGTTTCATGCTTATTTTATATTAATACCACATGTTTTATTTACACATTTATATTATATTATAGCATTTATTGGACTAACCTACTAATAGTTGCCAAAGTGCAAAATCTTCTTGTTTTCCTATTTGTTGTGTAGGAATTATCAAAAATACAAAAGGAAACCATATTGGAGTCGAATTGGGACTTTCCTGAAATCTGTCTGGAAACGTTTTTCGAAGATGGTCACGTTTGGGCCCAAAGACGACGTCAACGGAAACCTGACAGAAGACAAAGTTGCAGAGAATTTTCTGAGAATCGATCTAGACATAAAATTCGCCCAATTCCGAGTCCGGACGGCCGAGATATTCCCGATTTACTGCAGCCCTATATGGGATGACGGAAATCCGAGAGTCCATATAAGGGAGGAAACCCTAGGTCGTGGGAGGAGCCCCATACCACGAATTTTCCTCCTCCCCAGCAGCCACCTTGGGGAGGAGAACATCCTCAACACCATCTCCATCACCAAGGGCCGCCGCCAAGGGCTGCCGCTCCCGCGCCGGGGGGCTGCCGCCATCACGCCGCCCGCCGCGCCGTGGCTGCTGCGGGGCTCCGTCTCCACCCCGGGCTGCACCTCTTCATCAACCTCTCCATCAAGCTCCTAATCACCATGACCATGTGTGAGTAGTCTCCCTCGGGGCTGAGGGCTCGTACGGTAGCTATGTGGTTCATCTCTCTCTCCCATGATGTGATCTATATGTGATCATGAGATTTGTAATCTAGTTGAATTCATAGATGCTACTCTTCATTATATTATGAATATGCTACTCAAGTGGTTTTATTAATGTAATCTCCGGAGTCACCTTTGTCCCATGGTGCGAAGTTGATAGTGCGCGTGCCGTGTGTGACTCTTTGGATCAAAGATTATGGGAATACTTGCCATGAGTTGTTCTTTGTGTTGGATGTCTCTATGATATTGTGGTGTTTGTTTAGTACTACTTGGGGTGCTCATGTTGACAGTGTGGGGTGCCCTCGGTTTGGAACATGGACTTTAGGGTGTGCTTTTATAGCCCTACGCAGTGGATTGGTGTTCGTTATCCAACGAGAGAATAATTCAGAGTAGTATAGTGAAGAGGAAATATCTATGTATTCAATTATATTATTATTGTTGAGAGTGTCCACTAGTGAAAGTCCCTATGCCTTGTTTCTAAGCATCGAAACACCGTTTACAACCAGTTCTGCTACATGTTTGCTTGCTGTCATTTTTATTTCAGATTGCAATTACCACTTATAATCATCCATATTACTTGTATTTCACTATCTCTTCGCCGAACTAGTGCACCTATACACCTGACAAGTGTATTGGGTGTGTTGGGGACACAAGAGACTTCTTGTATCTTAATTGCAGGGTTGCTTGAGAGGGATATCCTTGACCTCTACCTCCCTGAGTTCGATATACCTTGGGTTATTCACTTAAGGGAAAATTGCTGCTGTTCTACAAACCTCTGCACTTGGAGGCCCAACACTGTCTACAGGAATAGAAGCGTGCGTAGACATCATATACATATAGTAAATATGCATGCACAAGACTTCCAAGAACCAAACGAGATACAAATTGGACAAAACACCAATTAAACCAAGAAAGCACATACAAGTGTGACAAGAAAGAGAATTGTCCAAATTATATCAAAAACCCAAATCAACACATGATTGAAGATACCACTTTGAAAAGATGCCAAATGAAAGTAAGCTACCAATTGATGAAGATGCCATCAAGGAATAAACCAAACCCTCTACACTTCTCATGATGGCACAAAGTACCAAGACGAGAAATGTTTGTCTTCCAAAGAGACACGTCATCGGGATAAAATGTCAATTGAAGACGACTAATATTCAAAAGCATATAGGATAGCTCCCCAAGATTTGTGCATTATTTGTGATCTTGAATTTGAATACAAAATGCACACAAATGGGATCATCACTCTCCATACATATTATCCAACCACTATTCATGTTCAAAGAAATCAATAAGATATAAAGCCAATTTAAAGAATGATGTTCTACTCAATATAGGATAGCTTCCTGATGCATGTAAAATGCATACATGAACTTTGCACTTTAATTGCTTATATTCCAATCATATTTGCATCATATAAGGGTTATATCAATGTTTTATAATGATTTTCGGAATATTTCATAGTTTTCCCATTTATTTGGAATTAACCCTGTTTTTTCCAGAAAACGTCTTTTTTAGTGTTTCAGACTTTCCGGGAGCTTCGGGACTCCAAAAAGGGCAAGGCCAAAGAGCACGGTTCAGAATTTTCGAGACGAACGCAATGGGCTTAAATTGAAGACCAGAAGCCCAACAGGCTGGAAATGGGAGGGTCCCACGCGGCCTAAAATGCCTGGCGGCGTGGGCCCAGCTCGTTTCCACCTCGGAGCTCCGTGGCCGTCGATCTTTGCTCCACCGACATAGTCTTGACCTAAAAACGCCTATAAAAAAGGTCCCCTGGCGTTTTGCGAAAGGAGGCGGCGGAGAAACACAAAACCACGAAACAGGAGACAGAAGGCTGCCGCCGGAGAAGATCGGAGGGGGGAAACGCCGCCGGAATCGCCTCCGGAGGGCTCCACCCCCCTCCGGCGTGTTCATCATCAACATCTTCATCGCCGTTGCTGCCTCCCATGATGAGGAGGGAGTAGTTCTTCATCGGGGCTGAGGGCTCTACCGGTAGCTATGTGGTTCATCTCTCTCTCCCATGATGTGATCTTTATGTGATCATGAGCTTTGTAATCTAATTGAATTCATGGATGTTTCTCCTTCATTGTTTGTGCTACTCAAGTGGTTTTATTAATGTAATTTCCGGAGTCACCTTTGTCCCATGGTGTGAAGTTGACAGTGTGCGCACCTGTGTGACTCTTAGGCTAAAGGTTACAGAAATACTTACCATGAGTTATTCTTTGTGTTGGATGTCACTATAAAATTGTGGTGTTTGTTTAGTACTATTTTGGGGCACTCATAGTGACCTTGGGGTTCCCTAGATGTGGAAGACAGACTTTAAGGTGTGCTTTTGTAGCCCTACACGATGGTCTTGGTGTTCTATGATATTGTGGTGTTTGTTCACTCAGACTTTAAGGTGTGCTCTTGTAGCCCTACGCAGTAGATTGGTATTTCTATCCAACGGGAGAATAGTTCAGAGTAGCAAAGTGAAGAGGAAATATCTATGTATTCAATTGTTGGGAGTGTCCACTAGTGAAAGTATGATCCCTAGGCCTTATTTCCAAGCATCCTAGAAAACCTTTGTCTTGTCCTCTTGCATTGAAGAGGATTGGGACACTTCCACATTCTTGCCTTGTTACATCAAACTTCCATCCATTAAATCAACCACCTTGTTCCTTAAACTTGTTTAGTCATAATCAACTAAAACTTGTGACACTTTAGTTGTAGGGAATAGATAACTTTTCCTTCTTGCTCCTGCGGATCGATACCTTACTTCCACATTGAGAGGTGCTACAGTGATCCCTTGCTCTTGGGGGTTATCAAGTACTTTTCTGGCGCCGTTGCCGGGGAGCGTAGCGCTTAAGTTTCTATTCTTGTGTGCACTAGACTAAGCTTGGGGAGGTTCCTTTTATATCTTGCAATCATCTAAGCTTGGGGAGGTTCCTTTAAACTTGTTTGGTTGTGAGTTTCTCATTAGTTTTATATATATCAAAAACCCATAAAAATTAGAAAATGGAAAACAACAAAAAAATTAGAGAGCTTTATGAAATCTATCTTGAGTTAGGACATGATGTGTTTGAAGAGAAAATTAAAAAACATATGGAAAATTATTTGCATGATGGTAGCAATGTTATCACTATAAATTCTTTGAACACCATTATTGCTATTGCTCTGGAAAAGTTTAAGCTTGGGGAAGTGGCTGTTGATGAATGTGATATTTTTAGTCCCCCAAGTTTTGAGGAGAAAATTTTCTTTGATGATACTATGCCTCCAATATATGATGATTATAATCATTGTGATATTTTCAGTCCACCTACTATTGAGGATAAAATTTATGTTGATTATAATATGCCTCCTATATATGATGTTTACAATGATGATTATGATGTTTTCAGTCCATCTACTATTGAGGATAAAATTCACTATGATTATTCTATGCCTCCTATTTATGATGATTACAATGATGGATATGTAGTTTTACTCCCACTATTACTAATGAAACTGTTTATGCTTATGTGGAGAGTAATGATACTTTTATGCATGTGGATCATGATAAGAATGCTCTATGTGATGGTTATATTGTGGGTTTTATCAATGATGCTACTGAAAGTTTTTATGAGAGAGGGAGACATGACTTCATATACCACAATAATATTAAGTCTCCTCTCTTTTTGTTGAAAATTTTGAAGTTGCACTTGCTTTGCCTTCCTATGCTAGTCACTTTGTGCTTTATTGATTTATTTTCTTACAAGATCCCAATGCATAGGAAGTGGGTTAGACTTAAATGTGTTTGATATTTGCTTCTTGATGCTCTTTTATATTCAACTCTTATTCCTATGGGAGCATCATTAAAACTATCAAGCCTAGCTATATGGCTATAAAGAAAGCGCTTTGCGGGAGGCAACCCGGTTATTTTTTGTGTGATTTTCTTTGTGTCCTCTTGCTGTAACAAGAGCTTTGTGTCTAGTTTAGTTCTGGATTTTAATAAAGTGCCAAGTTTTACCCATTTTGGTCTTGAAAAGTTGCTTATGAGTTCGGAGATTTTATTCCTGCACGAGTCAGTGCACGGTATGATTTTTAATTCTTATTCTGTAACTCCGAATGAGCTCATATTTGAACTGTAGTTGCAACTTTTCATCCTCTGTATGCATGAATTTTTTCGGAATTTTTCGAGAAAGTTTGGTAGGGTAGAAAAATACGTTTTGCTGCTGCTGTTTTTCTGGACAGATTCTGTCCCATTTTGTTTGATGCATGCTTTGAGCTTTTAAGTTGAATCTTTTTGATCCAATTGAGTTTATGAGTAGGCATACAACATTATACACTTTCTGGACATTCATATGAATTTTTGTTCAAGGATTATATGCAGCAAGAACCTATTTGTTTATCACTATTAATGCACCCCACAGAAAAGAGATGGGAGAAACGGTGTTTTGAAGTTTTTTCACAGGGATTGGAGGAGATGCACCAAGAGCTATCCAAGGATGGTGAAGACCATAAGCTTGGGGATGTGAAGACAACCCCGCTGGACCTACACACTCTCGGTTTGCACACGTCCAACTTCTGTTTTTCGATCGAAACACTTTATCGCATAAACTTGGAGCGTCGTTTTTTTTTTGTTTGAGTCTTGAGAGACCACCACACTATCAATTATATATGAGAGAGCTACTGGAAATATGGGTTGAAATATGTTGGATGCTTTTATAAGATTGGGAAAAGGGATGTTTGACTTGATTTTTAATGATACATATAGTTGCATGATTCATGAGCTTGTTTATGAGTAATAGTTTGCAAATTTTTTTGTAGAGCTATCACTTATTCATGTTTTGGTGCTGATTGTTATTTTACTTGGTTTAACATGGATTAGTTAGTTCTATGGACACTCATGCATGCATCTAGATGGTCAACTTTCTCCCTTTTGCTAGCCCAAAAACTCCAACAAGCAAAAACTTGTTTCCAACACCTTCAACCAAAGTTATTCCAGTGAGTCCACCATATCTACCTATTGGCTTTATGCTATTCCGAGTATGTTTAACATGTTGTTTGTGTTATCTTACCTCTGAATGAAAATGTTTATGTTATTGATTGCAATGGAAAAATTGGTTATATAGCTCTCACGAACTTGATGCACAATGTTCTTTTATTTGCATAATAAAACTTGACCCATTGTGATTAAGATTATGATGTTTGTGGCTTGATGAATGTTTTGGGTTGGAAGTTAGCCCATATGTGCTGTCACATGCAAGCTTTCAACACGCTCTTCATCTCATTTAGTTGATATCATGTGCTTTTGTCTATGGATGCTTATCATGTTGAAATAAATGTGGAAATAGAGTGAGTTTAAATGAGTTTGTGTAAATGGTTAGAGAGACGCCTGGGCCGCTAATCTAAGCCATGCATCATTCATGGTGGAAATTTACTTACATACTATGGTGAACCTTCTGTGATACACCTTGCAATAAAAAACTATTCCAAATGGTAAATAAAAAGGGTGTTGAGATTGTTCATTTTGTTTGTTTGTCTTGTCATTTTGATATGGGCTTGTTCCATATCTTGGGACAAGAGGTACCCCAGTTGACGCTCTTGATGATACTATTATGCTTACAATGATATTTAATTGAACTTGCTTTGTTTCCCAAGTTGAGTAACACATGGTGTAAGTACTTGTATTCAAGGGGCATGAGACATTCAACCCATTCTTTATCAAGCACACTACTCATATTTGCTTTCACTTTAACTTAATCATTCAAGATGCTATGATAGGGGCAATGAGAGCTTGACACCAATGAATACCTTATTGCAATCATTAACTTAAGTAGAAGAGTTTGGAGTTGGATGAAACTTATGCATGCTTTACCTCTACTCACATATACATCTTTCCAAAGTGTACACCTATCATATTCAGATTTTCATCTACACTCTATGACCATTGTAGGATGTTCTACTTATCATTATGCATACATGTGTTCCATATTACTTGCTACCATGTTACACTTTGTGAACTATCAATGAACATCCTTGTCTTGAATACTTGATATCACTTCATAAACTATTTGCATATTGCTACTCCTTTGAAGAATGAATCATTTGACTATATGTAGCAATAGTAATCATCTTTGATATTCATTGTTAAGTATTAAATTGCAAAGTCCATGTTAGTTTTATCATCTTCATACTCGAGGACGAGCATGGATTAAGCTTGGGGATGTTGATGCATGTAAAATGCATACATGAACTTTGCACTTTAATTGCTTATATTCCAATCATATTTGCATCATATAAGGGTTATATCAATGTTTTATAATGATTTTGGGAATATTTCATAGTTTTCCCATTTATTTGGAATTAACCCTGTTTTTCCAGAAAACGTCTTTTTTAGTGTTTCAGACTTTCCGGGAGCTTCGGGACTCCAAAAAGGGCAAGGTCAAAGAGCACGGTTCAGAATTTTCGAGACGAACGCAATGGGCTTAAATTGAAGACCAGAAGCCCAACAGGCTGGAAATGGGAGGGTCCCACGCGGCCTAAAGCCTGGCCGCGTGGGCCCAGCTCGTTTCCACCTCGGAGCTCCGTGGCCGTCGATCTTTCTCCACCGACTCCGTCTTGACCTAAAAACGCCTATAAAAAAGGTCCCCTGGCGTTTCGCGAAAGGAGGCGGCGGAGAAACACAAAACCACGAAACAGGAGACAGAAGGCTGCCGCCGGAGAAGATCGGAGGGGGGAAACGCCGCCGGAATCGCCTCCGGAGGGCTCCACCCCCCTCCGGCGTGTTCATCATCAACATCTTCATCGCCGTTGCTGCCTCCCATGATGAGGAGGGAGTAGTTCTTCATCGGGGCTGAGGGCTCTACCGGTAGCTATGTGGTTCATCTCTCTCTCCCATGATGTGATCTTTATGTGATCATGAGCTTTGTAATCTAATTGAATTCATGGATGTTTCTCCTTCATTGTTTGTGCTACTCAAGTGGTTTTATTAATGTAATTTCCGGAGTCACCTTTGTCCCATGGTGTGAAGTTGACAGTGTGCGCACCGTGTGTGACTCTTAGGCTAAAGGTTACAGAAATACTTACCATGAGTTATTCTTTGTGTTGGATGTCACTATAAAATTGTGGTGTTTGTTTAGTACTATTTTGGGGCACTCATAGTGACCTTGGGGTTCCCTAGATGTGGAAGACAGACTTTAAGGTGTGCTTTTGTAGCCCTACACGATGGTCTTGGTGTTCTATGATATTGTGGTGTTTGTTCACTCAGACTTTAAGGTGTGCTCTTGTAGCCCTACGCAGTAGATTGGTATTTCTATCCAACGGGAGAATAGTTCAGAGTAGCAAAGTGAAGAGGAAATATCTATGTATTCAATTGTTGGGAGTGTCCACTAGTGAAAGTATGATCCCTAGGCCTTATTTCCAAGCATCCTAGAAAACCTTTGTCTTGTCCTCTTGCATTGAAGAGGATTGGGACACTTCCACATTCTTGCCTTGTTACATCAAACTTCCATCCATTAAATCAACCACCTTGTTCCTTAAACTTGTTTAGTGCATAATCAACTAAAACTTGTGACACTTTAGTTGTAGGGAATAGATAACTTTTCCTTCTTGCTCCTGCGGATCGATACCTTACTTCCACATTGAGAGGTGCTACAGTGATCCCTTGCTCTTGGGGGTTATCACTTCCCCAATAATAGTGCATTATCTAGAAGTATGACTTTGAATGTAAATGCACTAGAATGGGATCATTGCTTTTCTTAACTCAAGAAAGCATAAACAAATTTTGAGTAGAGCAACAAGGATCCAAAAGATGCAAGGAAGACAAAAGAGAGTTAGATCAACACAAATTCTTGGCAATAAAATAAGGCAATTCAAAGCAAGAGCCAAAGTGAAGATGGTCCACAAATTCCACCACAAATATGAGTATCACTTGTCATGGACAAGGAGTATATAGAGATATTTCTCGGTGGTATATAGGAATGATATTGAAGACCAATTTCACAATAAATAAGCATATGGCAAAGGATAAGATTTAAAAGCCATGATTAGATAAATAGATATTCTTGATAGCTTCAAATATTCACGCGATCATGCAAAGCAACTACAAAGAGTAGCTTGAAGCAATCGGTTTCCCAACAAGATATATGCAAACAAATTTAGGGAAAGCCGTACCAAGAATGTCCATCACAAACAAGATCAAAAGAGTGATTTAAACAAAATCATTTTACCAAAGATGGAACTTGTTTGAGCAACATGCCACGTAGTAATAAGATAATGAAGAATATCAATTCTAGGTGGCAAAACCTCACATGTTCACATTTTCTAGGCTTGTAATATGCACATAGCTTATTACTCCCCCATAATGCGATAATCCATTTTTTAAAAAACACGAGGCAAACAAAACAATTAGAGATAATTAATGGACATTATAGAATTTGAATTTCTCATGAGAATGACATACCACATAGAGAGTAGATGATATTGATATATCATCACTAAGTGGTATTCCTCATGTATACACATTTTTAGGATAGTGAAGTGCACGAAGCATATCACTCCCCCAAAATGGGATAGTCCATTAATTTCTCAAAAAGAGAGCCAACAAGATAAGATATCAAATAAAAGCAATAAGGCTCAACGCAAGTAAATGGTATGCAAACCAACATACACATACTTGATTACTCAAGATAAGTAAGTAGAGAGCACAACACATACAAAGACTAGCAAGGTATAAAACCTAACACATGTAAGGGTGCAAGCAACTTTCAATGTATATATGATTCAAATAAAAGTTACCGCAAGGAGGAACATTGGATATGAGATAGAACCATATAATTCAAATGACTTGGCTTGGGATAATATAATTGATGAAGATCCCTTAATTCTTCATGATGTAGCCAAGTCTCCAATGCCCTCCAAAATCACCTATTGATTAAGTTTTTGCTTGTTGGTCCCCAACCAAGTTGGGTCCTAAGAGGTTAGTCACAATAGGCTTGGCAACCCAAATGGTTCTTTTCTTGACACCATTTTGAGTGCCAACATATTTGGCAAACACATTGCCAACCTTATCCTTCGAAGAGAATAAACATCATCAATAATAATAAGGTTGGATAAGGTACCATTAGTGCATGAAGAAGCAAAGTGGCCTTTCTCACGGCATAAGTAGCAACATTGGCTTCCTCCTTTCTTCTTAGTTGGAGTCTTGACTTGAGAAGGGTTAGCTTGATTCTACTTGGGAAGAGGCCTTGCTTTAACTTGAGGAACTTGAGTTTGAACTTGTGGCCTCTTTCCTTGTTGCTTCTCACTAAGATGCTTCTTCTTCAAAGGGCAAAATCTAACATGGTGCCCTTCAACTTTGCACTTGAAGCAAACGATCTTGGCCGAATCCTTGACTTGTTCTTGGCCCTTGTTCTTCTTGATAGGCTTGGACTTGTTCTTGTTGTTGGAGTTGAATCCAAGTCCACTCTTGTCATTGGGGCGTCTTTGAACACTCAACACATTGTCAAGTGTGGACCTCCCAACATAACGCTTTTCCAAGTCTTTCTTCAAAGAAGTGACTTGATCCTTGAGCTCTTTTAATTCCTCTACATGGTTAGTATCAACACAAACACTAGAGGAAGTAGATGCTTCATTGTTAGAGCAACAAGGCAAGGAAGGTAATTCATCACAAGATTTAGCAATAGTATGTGATGTAGAATTACTAGGACTAGCACATGGCAATAAAGCATTGTGAGAGGAAGTTGTGCCATTGTCCACATGAGGCTCACTAGATGTTACCTTTGACATAATAGCCTCATGAGCTAACTTTAGCTTAGCATAGGATGCTAGAAGATCATCATTAGAGCTAGATAGCTTTTCATGACTTTCTTCCAATTTCCTATACTTGCTAGTTAGCAACTCAAGTTGAGACCTTAGCTCAACATTCTCCTTCAAAATAGATACTTCACAAGAAGTGGAGTTAGTAGCTGATGACGTGAAATCACACGTTCGTTGGGAGACCCTAAGAGGAAGGTATGAAGCAGTGCAGCAGCAAGTTTTCCCTCAGTATGAAACCAAGGTTATCGAACCAGTAGGAGTAGGAACACTTCAGAAGGTTGTTGGTGGCGGAATATGGCACGACGCAACACCAGGGAATCCGGCGACCGACGTGGAACCTGCACACAACACAATCAAACTACTTTGCCCCAACAAAACAGGAAGGTTGTCAATCTTCCTGGCTTGCTGTAACAAAGGATTAAACGTATGGTGTGGAAAATAATATATAATTGCAGAAAGTAAAAGAGAACAATTGTTTGCAGTTGGTGGTTTTATTAGTGTAAAAGAATGGACCGGGGTCCACAGTTCACTAGTGGTGTCTCTCCATAAAGATAAACGACATGTTGGGTAAACAAATTACAGCTGGGCGATTGATAAAATATTGAGCGCATGACAATGCATATATATGACAAGATGACTACCATGATATTTAATTGGGCATTACGACAAGATACATAGACCATTATCCAACCGCATCTATGACTAATAATCCACCTTCAGGTTGACATCCGTGTTCCCCGTTGGTATTAAGTTGCAAGCAACGGATAATCGCATTAAGTAATGTGCGTAATGTAAACAAGTACATATGACCGTGGACATAGCATTGTTAGGTTATCCCTAGTGGTAACAGCACATCCACAACCTTAGACGTTGTTGTCACTCGTCCAGATTACTAGAGACTGAACCCACTATCTAGCATAAATACTCACTCTTGGAGTTACAAGCATCTACTTGGCCAAAGCATCTACTAGTAAAGGAAAGCATGCAAGATCATAAATAACATGTAACATAGATTAATAATCAACTTGATCATAGTATTCAATATTCATCGGATCCCAGCAAACACAATATGTAGCATTACAATAAGATGATCTTGATCATGTTAGGCAGCTCACAAGATCTAAACATGATAGCATAAAGTGGAGAGACAACCATCTAGCTACTGCTATGTACCCGTAGTCCAAGGATGAACTACTCACGCATCACTCTGGAGGCAGGCATGGCGATGTAGAGCCCTCTGGTGATGATTCTCCTCTCCGGCAGGGTGCTGGGAAGAGCTTCAGAACCCTCCCGAGCTAGGGTTGACTACGGCGGCGCCTCTGGAACTTTTCGTGGAATATGACTGTAGCGTACCTGCACTTAGAAATTGGCAAGGTACCTGTGTATAGTGCAAACCCCTGGATCGTTTCATTTGCACACACAGTTTAAGATGTAGTATCACAACAAAGTATCATTATTACATCGAATGATCCAGACTTGGTAAAATATTCAATTCAACTTGCATAGCATATAGCTAGCTTGAAAAGTAAAGCAGCGGAAATAATACTCTTCATGGAGTCCTCATCCTTTGCATGTGCCACAGGCGAAAACATGTTGGTTGCAGACTCGAAACCTTAACGAAACTCACTCGTCGTCAGAACAATCTGCAACAAAATAAAATTTTGCAACAGAGTGGGTCAGATACCATTAAAAATGGATCTGGCAAGTGACACTATGTGGACACTTAATGGAATAACTCTAATAACCTATATGCATATTTGGCTGGTGGAGTTCAAGGCTATTTTGCATAAAGCCAATTTTGTCTAACACTTTTAAAACACTTTCTTTTGTCAAAGCAGGTATGGCATGAAAACCACCCTCTAGTCTACCTCTGTTCAACCTTCAATATTTTAACTTAAGAAATTGGAATGTCGGGAGCCTCCGTTGTCGTCCTTGATCAGCTGCTCAGAATTGTCCGTAACCGGGGACACGGCTAAGTACTTAGATTTTAACTCTCGAGAGGTTGTGCACTTTCACCACGAGACCCAACAAACCCAAACTATCCTCAAGCACTCAATTTGTGCTAAGGAAAAGGAGAGAGTTGAGACGAGACCATTGGGAAACAGTCCCCTGTTCCTCTGGCAGACCCATACAGACATTCATCCGCTAAGACCTGCCGGAATCAGGTTCCTATAACTTAGTCAAGGCAGAGCCATAATACCAAGTGGCTGCACTGGAAGCTTCTTCACTTAGACAAAACATTGGTCCCTTTAATACCCTGGGTGGCAACCACAAGTGACCATCCCTTAGAGGTCACCCCTAAGAGATGACACTCAACCTTTCCATCATCTTTTCAAAACCAAGTCCACCCAGGTGATAGATTACTTAGTAGAATTAAACTTTAAGAAAACACATTTGCATAGCATCAAATAATCTACTAAGTTAAAAAAAAAAGGGTTCTAGACACAACTAGTGTAAAGGTATGGTGGGTTGAGCATATAGCAATAATACTATCCAACACATGCATATAAAGAAATACACTAAGTAATGCATATAAAAATACTTAGGAAATTTATGGGGGGGTGTGCCACTTGCCTTGGCAAACAGAAGTGTAGTAGTAGCAGTTGCAACCACTTTCGTCTCTCTCCGAAATTTCTAACAAGTCAAACAAATCACAAATGAACATACAATCATAAATGCAACACTTAGAAAAATATGACATGCATGAGATGCAGGATGATACAAAGAAATGTGGTATGAAAGACAAGCAAAACAAAATAAGGGAGAGACAACAAAATAACATTATCCCATTCAGCTAAGGCAAGGTCAAGGTAGAGTAAAAATAAATTTGATAAAACCACCACTTGAAGGTTGTAAAGCTACTCTAAGTCTTCACAAGTTTGGTCTTCAATAATCTTCAACTCCTTTGCATTCTTCAATGGTTTTCAATTAGTACTCTATGAACTTAGTCTTAAACACCAAGGACTTGGTCTATGTCCAAGGTGAGACTAAATAGAAAGAAAGAGGAGATAGAAAGAAAGAAGTAGTTGGTCTTCCAAGAATCTTCTCCAGGTTTCCTTGTAGTTTTCTTCTTGGTGTGACTTCATTTAATTATGTAGACTTGATGGTTCTGAAGACTTGATTTTGTTGGCAGCGTCAAGGTTGGTCTTGATTGTAGAATATTCACCAAGAAGTTTAAGAGAAGAAGGAAGAAAAGAGAGAAAGGAAGAAGGACTTAGAAAAAGTAGGATGGTTGGTCTTCATGAGCTTCCTCTTGATTTCTTCTAAGTACTTTTCTTCTTGGAGATGCTTCTGGAGTCTTGTCTTTATGCTAAGTTCTTCTTTGGTCCTTCATTGTTTCCACTAACTTCTAACTTAGTGGTTTTGACTAGGGGTATCAAAGAGCTAACATGCACCTCAAAATTTCTAAGGAGGAAGTCATGTAAGAAGTACAAATTAATCCTAAGGACTAGAGATGCATGCCATGCCCTGGAATTATTCTAAGTTAATGCAAGGCAAGCAAGATGGTCCAAAAATGACTAAGGACCAAAGGTCAAACAACAAGTCATAATTAAATTCAAAGGAAAAGTTAACAACAGAAGAGATGCTAAAATTTTCTAAGGAAAAAGTGTTGTCAAAATATTTGTCAAAATTTTCTAAGGAAGAAATAGTTTTGTTTGAGAGACAAAATATTTCTAAGTACTTTTATCAACTAAAGTCATCAAAATATGACTAAGTCATTTTATTAGTCGAAAATAAGAAGAAAAATAAGAAGAAAAATATTTTTAATAAATTTTTGATTATTAAAATAACACCTAAAAATCATTTAATCAATATTTAATAAAAAATCATTAAAAATAATTTTACAAAAATACTAGAGTAATCCTACGGCCAAGCATTAATTAAACAAAGTTAAAGCAATTGGATTTGCCCAAAAATCAATTTTTAAATTTAAATTAAGTCAAATTTACTTAAACAACCAATTTTAAAATTTGAACCAATTTAAATTTGTCAAAACATAAATTTAACTATGCCAAAAGTTTCTACATGTCATAAGCTTTTCAAAAATATAAAGTTTGCAAAATTTGGCCGAGCCAATAAAAATTAGTGATAGATCTAATCTACAGGGACCTATCTGCAAAAATCGCTGAAATAAAACAAAACAGAAAATCCTGGGAGCAATTCTCCACGCGGCGGTCTCCGATTGGCTGGGCGTGCTGACTGTGCTGCTGACTGGAGATGACGCTGCGCTGACTGGGCGATGACGTGGCCTGCTGCGATTCGCCGGTACCCGTTCGATTGAAGGATCTAATCTGAGCCGCAGGGAGCAGATCCAACGGCTGGGGTAGAGTTGACCAATACCTGGCGTCGTTGGTTGTCGGAGATGGTGTCGCGGCGGCGTCTGGCCTCCGACGGTGGACAGGGCGGTGGCTCCGATGGTCCTTGGGCCTCGAGAAGATGACAACGGGATGCGGCGCGGCACGGCGAACTCGATGACGTTGATGGCGTGCTCGAGCTCGTCCTGGAGCGGCGAAGGAGCACGGACGAAGCAATCCGGGCGCCGGCGACCTTCGGTTGAGCACGACCTCGTTGATTTCGCTGCGGGAAAAATTGGAGAAGGGGTCAGGGAGGTGCGCTAGGATGTGGGGAGTAGAAAGAATCCAAAAGGAGGCGGCGTTGCTTGCTCTATTCACCGGAATCGAGGACGGACAGCGGCGGCAGATCTCGGCGAGATGGAATCGAGGCGGCGGCGGAGGTTTAGGGTTAGGGTTTCGCGAGGGGGTGTTGCGGACGTCGAGGGCGCCTATTTATGGCCCGGACGTCGAGGCAGAGGCGGGCCCGGGGCGACGTACTGCGGCGCGGGTCGGAGTCCAGGACGGATTCGTCCGGTGCGACGCGAGGAAGGGGGTGACAGGTGGGCCCCGGGTGGCAGCGGAGAGAGAGGTGTTGGGCTGCTGGGCTGCTTTCTGTCGCGCACGCGTTAAGGGATAGATGGGCTCGGCCCAGTAGCTAGGGCTTCGCATAGTTGTTTGTTTTTTTTTTTTTGTTCTCTTTTCCTTTTCTAATTTCTGAAAACTTTTGTAACTTTTGATTTATAAAACCAAATCAATTCAAACCAACTCCTATAGTTTTGTAAAATAAAATCCTTTGTGTTAAAACTTTCAAAATTCATTTTCCAACTTTTCAAATTTTAAAAATTCAAACATTACATAAAAGTTTAATTAGACCTTTATGTTAAATTTTTATAATTAGGATTTTATGAAATTCTTTTTGAACTTAAATTTAAAATCCATACCAAAATATGAGTAATCATATTCCATATCACTCAATAAGATAATTGTGCACCAAAACATTTTGTTTATAAAAGAGTTTGATAATTCAAAATGAATTCAAGCCTTATTTTAAAATCCAAATAAATATTTTCTTTCAAAAGCAAAACTATAAAGCTTGAAAATATAGAATAGGTAAGTAATAGAATAATTTTCAATACAAACATTTCGCAACCGAACACACTTTTCAATTAGAAATCATTTTGATTTCCAAACTAGGATTTTAATAAACAATATGACACTTGATGTCTAATTTAAAAATAGGTTTAAAAAAATCAAATGTGGTTTAAATAGAACTTAAATACCACAAGATATACATTTGCAAAAATAAATATATTTCAACCAATATAATCAAACCACAAGCAAACATTAACAAAACAATATATAAAAGTCAAAAGAAAAATTGGAGCATAATTGCTCTACTAATATATTTTCTTAAATATGTTTTCAAGTGGAAATTTATTTCCCACTTTTGAAATAACCAAATGCAAACAATGCTATATGATGATGAATGTATGCATGAATTTTCTTTTTAGAGCAAAATACATAATAGTTTTCGAAAGTTTTAAATTTTTCTGATTTTTCAACTTTTTGAAAAACTTGGGATGTTACACATATGTTTTACAAAGTGTTAGGCAAAATTGGCTTTTATGCAAAATAGCCTTGAACTCCACCAGCCAAATATGCATATAGCTATAGAGTTATTCCATTAAGTGTCCACATAGTGTCACTTGCCAGATCCATTTTTTTAATGGTATCTGACCCACTCTGTTGCAAATATTATTTTGTTGCAGACTTTTCTGACGATGAGTAAGGTCACGTTTGGCTTTCGAGTCTACAACCAACATGTTTTCGCCTGTGGCGCATCATGAAGATGGAGGCTCTTTGAAGATTTATTCCGCTGCTTTATTTGTTTTGAGCTAGCTATAAGCTATGCAAAGATGTATCGAACCGTTTATTTTTCCAAGTCTGGATCATTCGTGTAATAATTGATACAATGTTGTGATATTCATCCTGAACTGTGTGTGTAAATGAAACGATCCAGGGGTTTGCACTATACACAGGTACCTTGCCATTTTCTAAGTGCAGGTACATTACAATGACTCGGGTATTTAGGGTTTTCGCGTCGGGGGGAATAAATAGGCGAAAGGGCGGCGGCTGAGGGCACCCGAGGGGCCCACATGCACCCTCGCGTGGCAGGAGGTGGGGCCGCGCCGAGCCCTTGTGTGGCCGCCTCCTGGCGCTCCTCCGTCTCCCCTTTGGACTCCGTGTACGTGTCGGTGAAATAGGGAGCTCCGTTGATTTTCGTCCAATTCCGAGAATATTTCCAGAACAGCTTTTCTAGAATACAAAAGCAGCAGAAAATAGGAACTGGCACCGTGGCATCTTGTTAATAGGTTAGTCCCAAAAAATGTATAAAAATGATATGAAGTGGATGCAAAACATGTAACAATTGGTATAATCTCTACATGAAACATCAAAAATTATAGATACGTTTGAGACGTATCAGTAGCACAAGCATCATCAATATTAGAAATGGAAGAAGACAACTTGGCAAGCTCATCATTTTTAGATAGTTGAGTTTGGAGTTGATCATGAGACTTGATAAGGAGAGAGTGTTCACTTTCTAAAGCCTTGTGAGCTTTGTCAAGTCTCTCTATGTCCTCACTTAGTCTAGCATTGCCAACACCAAATTCAACTTTTTCCTTTTTAAGCACTTTATATTTAGCAATAGAATGATCTCTTTTCTTAATGATTTTAGCAAAAATTGGATCATTGGACTCATTAAGGGACTCGAGCCTCTCTTCAAGAGAAGCCCTAAGCTCTTCCTCTTCCTCGAGGGCAGCCTTCAAGGTTGCTATTGTAATAGAGTCTTCTCTCTCAATTTCACATTTCTCACCCAATTGAGTTTCCAAAACCTCAATTGTAAGCTTGCGGTGAACAAAGGTACTCATGATTTTTAAGAAGTTATCACTAGCAAGTTTATTCTTTGAAAGAGCACAAAGAACTATTTTACCCATCTCATGAATGGAAGCATCGTTGTCATTTTCTCATCATCATCATCATGATGAGATATATTGGGATTCGAAGTAGGAGAAACCTTTGAATCCTTAGCCATAAGGCAAAAGTGAGTAGTGGACAAAGATGATGAAGAATTACTTGAAGCACCATATAAATCCATATCTTGTTCCATGGAGTGTTCGGTTTCCTCTACATTGTTAGCCAAACAAATACTAGAGGAAATAGAAGCATTTTTATCAAGGCAACAAGACATAGAGAGCATATCATCACGAGATTTAGTTAAGCAACTATTGCATGATATGCAAGGACTATCAACACTAGCATGTAAGACATTTAGGGTGCTAGAAGAGTTTAAGTCTAAAGATAGAACATTGCAATGTGATAGAGATGAAGTATAGTCAATTGAATATTCACCATCAACAAAGCAATTCCCATCACCACTCACCATATCATTACCTTGTGACAAATCACATGTTGGTGATGTGGAAGGAGTTGTGAACTCGTCACGGCCGGAGGTGGAGGGAGAACAATTATTCTCAATAATGTTGGACACTTCATATATATCGTGAAGCTTGGTCCAAAGCTCATGAGCATTCCGAAAAGGCATGATTGAAGCAGGAACTACATCGCTCAAAACACATGTAAGACCATTAGAAACTAGAGTATCGAGATGAGAATTTTCCTCATCCTCTAAAGATAATTCTTGGGAATCCTTTGGAGGAGAAAAACCCACATCTAGAATCCTCTTAATATAATTTGGACCCATGGCCCTAAAAAGATTAAGGATGTGAATTTTCCAAACATCATAATTTGTGCTATCGAATATGAAAGTGGGATCATGAACTAATTCTCTAAGCGACATCTTTACTCTCTAGGCGGTAAATCCCAAAAAGAGAGCCGAGGCTCTGATACCAATTGAAAGGACAAGGATGTCGCCTAGAGGGGGGGATGAATAGGCGATTAAAACGTTTCCGGTTTAGGCTTGATAATTGCGGAATAAAACTAGGTGTTTAAATTAACAAGCCAACAACCTAAATATACTAGGCTCACCAATGTGCACCAACAACTTATGCTAAGCAAGACAAGCAACAAAGTGATAGCAATATAGAATACTTCAAGCACGAAATCTATCACAATGTAAAGTGCATAAGTAAAGAGCTCGGGTATAGAAATAACCGAGGCACACGAAGACGATGATGTATTCCCGAGTTCCTCCTTTTTAGGGGAGTACGTCTCGTTGGAGAGGTGTGAGGCACCACAAAGGTTGATCTCAACGCCACAAAGGCTCACCCTATTCTCCGATGAACCACACCACAAAGGATTGGTTCATCTTCCACTATCGGAAACCTTCAAGGCAGATTCCGGAGCCTTTACAACAACGATCCGGGGCACAACCCACAATTGGATTGGGGCTCCCGAACAGCTACAAGTGACCACAAGAGGTCTCAACCACCACAAAGGCGTCTAGGGTCCAAAGACCCAAGAGTAACAAGTTCACAAACTTTCACTTCCACGAATCCTCGTGGAGAGCACAAACCAATGCACAAAGCAATGGCAAGAGCACAAGTGCTCAAATCCTTCACTCTCAAATCCCACCAAAAGCAACTAATACTTATGGGGGGAGAAGAGAGGAAGAACAAAGAAGAACTCAACAAATGGAACTTCAAGATCAAGATCTACTAGGTTCCCCTCACGTAGAGGAGGAATGGATTGGTGGAATTGTAGATCTAGATCTCCTCTCTCAAATCCCTCAAAGATATGCAACAATCATGGGAGGAATTGGGAGAGGGGAAAGCTTTCCAAGGTCAACAATGGTGGGAGAGAGAGAGAGAGAAAAACCAGCAGCTCAAGGTTGAAGAAGGGGAGGGGTATTTATAGCCCCTCCCACAAAAATAGCCGTTGCAGCCACACTTAGGCCGGAACTTCCGGTCCCAGGGCCGAAACTTCCGGCCCCAGGGCCGGAACTTCCGTCCCATAACTTCCGGACCCCAGAAAAACGGCTAAAAAGCGGTACTGGACTTGGGCCGGAACTTTTGCCGGAACTTTGCCCGGAACTTCCGGGGGCCGGAATTTCCGGCCAAAAACCCGGAACTTCCGCCCCTCTGAAAACTGCGAAAACGGCAATAACTTTTTCATCCGGACTCTGATTTCGATGATCTTGGGCTCGTTGGAATCGCAACGAAGAGCTTTACAAGATCATGCAGAGAAACATCATCCAAAGATGGAGGATAAAACCAAATATAGAAAGGTAAAACCTCTCTAGAAAAGAACGACCGGTAAAAACTCCAAACTCAAAAACGCAACAAGATATTCATGAAATCTGTTTTTGATGAACTAGAGCTTGGTATGGAGATGAACACAAGCTCTAAATTCTCACATGGATAAAAGCCAAATAAGAACCAAGAAAGATGATATGCAAGTATGCAAAGGTTTGAGCTCTCCACAAAGATGCGATCAAGTTACTCACTTGAGAGCCCATCTTGATAGTACACCGTCTATCCTATAACCCGGTCTCTCACTAACACCATGAGACTGGTAAAATAGAAACCCTATCAAGATCATACCTTTGCCTTGCGTATTCCACTTGAGTTAGATGATGACGATCTTGACACTCTCAAGTTGGAACACCTTTCTTGATTGTGCATGCTAGCACATGCTTGATGAAGACTTCTCCAAATACTCCCCCATACACTATTATGGGAGAGCCTCACTTAGCTCTATCTTCATGTATCCACTTGCACTTCATCTTCTTCTCTTGATATAGATGATGGCTTGGAGATAAACATGAATGTTCACTCAATCTTCTTTTTCAAGCCATGCTTGCAATAAGCTCAACTCTAGATGACCATTCTTCATATGAACCCATTGGGTTCATCATATTATCTTCTAGAGTCCAACACATGAACTCCAATCTTCTTCATGGACAAGATCTATAAAGATATCTCAATGCAAACATTAGTTCATGAGGATTGTCATTAATTACCAAAACCACGCATGGGGCAACACATGCACTTTCACTTGGGCGCTTGCTCTTCAGGAGGATTTAACTCCATCAGTACAACCCTTGGAGGTTGATGCTGGGGCTCAGGTGTTGCTGTTTGTGAAACACTCTCATTCAGTTGCATCATTTGTGAATTTAATTATCTGGTCCATCAACTATTGTTGTTTCTTCTTAAATTCTACTACCCAAGTGCTCTTCTAGAGGAGTGGACTGAGCACTTGACTGAGGATGTTCTTGATGAAATTCAGGGGCATAAGCTGGAGCTGCATAGAAATGATGTTGACTGTACTGGTTCTTCTCTGGACACCTAAATTCCTGCACTGGATGACTAGGAGAAAATGATGAGATAGGTGGGGTGCTGTTCCTACATGTCATATTTGGGGTCTCGGGCCATCCAGCAGAATAATTGTTGTGGTATGAACCATGCTCTTGAGAAAAATTAATACCAAAACAATCTGGAGTGGGAGAATAACCACCACGCTGGCAATCAGCGGGCGTATGGCCGTGAGTACCACAAATGTGACATATGGGGGCAGCATGAGAATAACCATAGGAATAAGGATCAGAATACATAGGCCCATCATCTAAAACTATACCTCGCTCCAGTGCTAATTGATGCAATCTTTGAGAAAGCTTACTTACATGTTCTTGAAGATTTTCCATAGAAATAGAGCAACCATTCACCTGTCCATGATGATCTGAAAAGTAAGCCATATCCAAGGTGAAACTGGTTCTATCACAACCTGCACAAAAGAAAGAAACAAAGAGAAACACAGAAAATAACTAGAACAAGGGTTAGAGGTTAAAAATATGCACAAAAAGCAAACAAAGACCTAGTCTATAGCCTAACTCAATTGTTCGACGCTAGTCCCCGGCAACGGCGCCAATTTGATCAATGCAAATATAGCAGTGGGTATTTCGCCCAAAGCTGCGAGTGTCGTGTTCTCTCCGCAGGGACTAGGCGACAACTATCGAGCTTCGGCTAAAGCGAGGTCACAAATAAGATGGTGGATTTGCAGGAATTTAAATGCTGTCTTTTTGTAGTTTTTGATTTAGAAATTAACACTAACAAAGCTACTAATATTCAGAGACACACAAATACTAGCATGTAACAAATACTGGGACAAACGCATATTTGAGATAGAGGCAGAAATACATGACGAGCACAAGCACCACAAGGACTAGAAATTAAACACTTTTCTACAGCAAGTGCAGCACACGGGAGACAAACTTAACAAATACACGCACATAGGAACAAGGTACTACACATATCGCTTGCAAAACAGGAATTTAGCACAAATACTTAATCAACACAGGTCACGAGTACACAAGCAGGAACAAGAATATATATTCTAACGAAATTACTAGAACACAAGCACTTGTCTTTTGGTACTGATCCACACACGTAACCACACAGCACAGGTTCACTCGTGCACAACTAGCACGAAATCAAGCTCCACTGATTGTTCTCATGAAATTACTACATCACACTAAATCTAGTTATCTGAAATTGCAGGGAAAAAGAGAGAAAGAGGAGGGGATCGATTGTAGTCAACCCAAGGGAAAGCCTTTTGTTTTTGGTGATGAGGAGCAGCACGAACTGAAGCTGGATGGAGGGCTTCAGGTCGTTGGAGAGGAGCAGCAACCATAGGCGTTGGGGAGCAGCTTCAGGTCGCGGTTCCTTGGTTGCAGCAGGGGAAGTAGAGGAAGCAGAGCATGCAGTCGTCGCCGTCGCTGACTTGTTGGTGAAGAGGAAGCAGAGAAGAAGACAGGGGTGGATGTAGAAGTAGGGGAAGCAGGGAAGTAGACAGGGGTGGATACGGAGGAGCTTCAGGTCGCCATCTTCGCTAGTTCCTTGATGTCGAACAGCTGGTCGCAGGGCAGTGGCGAGTGGTGGTGGCGCAGCTGGTTGTGGTGGTGGCTTGATGGCGCGCCGCCACGCCTGGCCTGGCGGCGACCGGTGGTGGAGAAGGAGCTCGTGGGATTGGGGAATAGAAGTGCCAGGCCCTAGCTACCGCTGGAGGCTACAGCTTCCTTTTCTTCTCGATCTGATCTGCTTCTTTTGCATATATGTCCCTCCACTTCTCTTCTTTCTTCACAAGTTGATCCCGGCAGCTTTCTGCTCAAGACCTCCCCTGTTTAGTGGTTGTTGCTAGCAGGTCCTTGGACAAAGGAAAATAGTGGTGACGATCCATCCTCAGCCTTGGTGTAGAATTTAGGTGCCTTCACGCACCATTCCTGCAATTATGAAAACAAGGCTGTAAAATATCTCCTGTAAAGAATATAGCTTATTTCCTAATATATCAGTAGCATAGTTGATCAATAAAGCTACACAAGCAAGTGAATTATGCTAAAAAACATGCTTGCAATTTAGGTAAATATGCCACTGATCAGCGAGCACCGGAGCATTAATGATGTAGCCCGACCTACGGCTCCTACAACAAGTGGCCCAATGACAAGAGCAAGAGTCAAAGCACTTCATGATAAGGTGAACTCGCTCCTATCCATGTGTGATCTCGATACTCCTTTGAATGGCTTGCTACTTCATTCCGGTATCTTGTGTATACTCAGGCATGATCCTCATGAAGATCTCCAAGAAAGTGTAGAAGTTGGACAAGAATCGAGTCAAGAAGACGAAGGAGAAGGAGAGAAGAATGGAAAGAAGTCCCAGGGCGGTACTACCGCCGAAGCTACCGCCGAAAATGGCCCTCTGTTTGATCTGCCGGTAGCTCCAGCGGTACCGGGCGGTACTACCGTCGGCCAGCGGTACTACCGCTGGGGTAGCGGTACTACCGCCGGAGTTGACTTCAGAAACTGCTTAAGGACTGCCCAGCGGTACTACCGCTGCAGCGGAACCTGACGGGTTGAGGGCCCGTGTCCCCTCACTTATCCACCCCTATCCTATCTAGACTATAAATAGAACCTCCCCATCTAGATCTAGGGTTAGACTAAGATTTGGGAACTAAAGTAGAGCCTTGCTCCTTCTTCTCAAAGTGTCTCTTTCCTCCTATGGAGATGAATCAAGGCCTCCCCTTGTGGAGATGAACCAAGGCCTCCCTTGTGGAGAAGATCTCTGCGTGGATACCAAGGCTCCGCTTGTAGTTGCGATTACTTGCTAATCTTCCATCTTGTGGTGGCTAGATTGGATTGGTTGGATTGACCAATTGGACAAACAATCCTAAGAGTAAGGTGTGCTTGGGAGAGGAGAATTTGTAACAGCCGGAGTTTGAGCAACTAAAAACCTGTGTAATTTTTCCACTTTTGTGTTCATTGCATCATGTCATCATGCATCATGTTGTTGTCACTAGGAATTGTGCTAGGGAATTGTGGTTGTTGCTAGGGATTTGTGGAGGTTGGCACCACTTCAAACCAAATTGCCAAATTTGCTTCAACCAATTTCAAAACCACGAAGGCACTCAATCTTGCAAAATAAAATCACTTTGACATCTCCTATTTGTCAAGGAGGTTCCAAGAGCTCCAAAATAATATTTTGCACTTGCTCCAAATTGTTAAAGGAGCAACATCTTTGAATTTAGCAAAAATGCCCTATCCACCTTTCTAAACAAAAGGGAGTTGAAAACATTTTATTTGGAGGCGCCAATTTTTGTGGAGCTCCCACATGATATAGAAAGGCCACCCAAATTATTTCATAATTTTTGAAAATGTTTTGGTGCCTAAATTAAATCACTGAAGCTGCTGGTTTTAAAAGGTTTATATTTTAAAAGGGAAAAGGACCTAACTGTGATGAACTTAAAAGTTCCAGGGTTTTTTCGTGAAACGGTCATCTCTCTCCCCGAGCACTGTCGCCACAGCGTGCCGTGCTCCATGCCGCACGCCCCATCGCCGGGCCCCCTCCCCTCTGCTCTCCCCTGCGAAGAGCACGACCCCCACGATGCCCTGCCCTCACCTGCTCCCTTTCCCGACCTTTTCTCCCCGTTCCCCTTCTCCTTCCCTGCTCACCCACCGAGCCGCCATGGCCGCCGTGATGCGCCGCCTCCTTGCCGTGATTGAAGCAGCCCCAAGAAGTGTGAAGACCACCAATCGCTTCCCGCGCCGTGTTCTTCCTCCCCACCGCCGGAATCGAGCTGGGGCGACCTAAATCGCCGTCGCCGTCCCCTACTTCGCCGCCGCCGTCTGGGAGCCGCCGCGGACGAGTTCGTCACGGTCGTCGCCTCCCCTGCCTCCCCGAGCACGCGTGCGACTCTAGGGTGAGCCAATGATCCTCCCCCGTGCTTCAGTTCCCCCCCCCTTGCCCTCCGTGTCGCCGGCGTCCGCACGCTGCCATGCGCCGCCGTGCTCTTCCGCTAGCTCGGATATTCCGAGCTCAATCCGACCGGAATTTCTGAGTGACGCCTGTGCGATCTCGTTTTAGGTCCTTAGCTGATTTTCCTTCACTCGACGAAGCCATCGGATAATCCGAACCGAGGGAATTCGGATTTTCCGAACTTCTCCAGTACGAGGAAGTTTCTTTCCTTAGCCAAAATTCTGGGGGTGTGTTCAACCGGATTTTCCGAGTGAAGAAAATTCGGATCTTCCGAAAGTGTCCGGCACCAATGTTCTGTACTGTTTCTTTTTATTTCTTCCTTCTAAATTTGTTTAACTAAATGTTTTGTGTGATTTAAATAATAACCAGGCCTATTTAAAGGAGGAATTAAAATGTTTTAACTTGTAATTCTGTCGGTCTACCATAAAAAGTTGTAATATACCCGAATGACCGGAAATGCGTGAACCAACCGTTTAAGTGGTTATCATGTTATATTAATCGCCAAAACCCTACATCTCCCGCATGATCATGTCATAGCATCTACAAGTTATATCCTAGGGTTTCGACCACCGTAGTCAACAAGTAAGATGATCCATGACCAAACTTCACGGATATCCGGGATGCGCCCCTCTAAGCACCCGAACTCCGTTTAATCTGAATAGTCGAATCATCCCCCTCCCGGGGATTTAAAATGTCATGTCATCATATGTTTGCGCATTGCATTTGTTAAGCATATGTGTGGTGATTGATTGTTCTCTCCGATGTTTGTTTTTCGTTAGATCAAGCAACCGGGGTTACTCCACAATACCCCGAAGATCCGTACTACCAGCACCTGATCAAGGCAAGCGTAATCCCCCCTCTGAGCATATCTTATCCTATTTTCCGCAAATATTTTCTCCACTATAATATTGCATGCGGTTCCAAATGTCAATTTATTGGATTAGAGTATCCTATAGTTGCATTAAGTTTCCGATGCCAATACCTGTTTCCCCCCTATTATCCATAGGTTTGTATTGTTGGCCGAGATACTACTATGCTATGTTGATGCTTAGCCATGCTTAGTTAATTGCATAGCTATACGATGGATGGTTTGTGTTGGAAACAGGTGATGAGATAAATGATGGTGGAGAAATTGTGGTGACGGATAATAAAATGCTTAAAGGTGGGGATGAGAGGCCACTGTGGTTGTGGTGTTTTGTCTCGTTCTCGCCGCCTAGGTGCGAGTTCTATACCTCTTGAACCAAGACTGAGCGTGCAACCATGCGTGAGGCCTATGCATTTGCAGGAACCCTCATAGACTAAATAACTCGGCGGGGCTAGCCAGGGTCCTCTAGTTCGGGCTTCCATTTGCGCGTGCGTGATGATGGTGGGATGAACTGAGATGAGGATGGTGGTGTTAGGAAAATGAGTGGCCGTGGGGCGGGTGTTGAGGCACTGGCTGTCCTCCGCCACTGATGATCCTGGAAAGTCCTTAACGAGGGAGAAGTCGACACCGCTCCCACCCAGCCGGCTTCTCCAAGGAAGAGAGCTAAAAGCTAGGTAATGGGCCGGACGGTACGCGTGGCAAACATTTGTACACCCCTGCAGGGTTAAATCTTTTCGAAAAGCCGTGTCCGCGGTTATGGACGAACTTGGGAAGTGAAGGTAAGATCATAGAATAACTTTAACGGAATGATTAAAAACTGGGTACTAGAGGTACCACTCACAATGCAAGGTGAGCTTCCTCGAGGGTGATTCGGGGAGGTGCCTTTGATGAACAGGTACAGTGGTTGATGATGGTTGATGAGAAGGTGATGAAAGAAAGAGTTACTTCTTACCTCTTTTGAAAATATCTGAATAGTCGATGCCATTGAGTTATGTTTTCATAAATAAAATCAGCTTTATGCAAAACAGCCATAACTTTGAAAGCCTCATCGAGCTAAAGCTCTATATATAATCTTGCGAGTTCGTCGAACTCAACGTCGTTTGTTTTGTTTCAGAGGAGGACTTCACCGACCTCGAAGGTGGGTTCTTTGTGGACGTCGACGAGTAGTCTGGGGTTCCCAGGTGGCAGCTTGGGACATCCCGGAACAGCTGGCGCTGTGATGTTTATCTGTAGGCCTCTTAGGCCATATTTGGATCTTGTTGTTTAGAACAACCTAATTCGCTTCCGCTTGTTGTAATGTTGGGTCTGTGACCTCTGGTTGTCATTTGCTATCTTTCTCTATTATAAGAGTTGAACTATATGATTTGTGTCGTAGAGTCTGTGATGTGCCAGTTGTTCCACAAGTCTTGATCTCTATTATTATGCATTGAGGGTTGTGCCTGTGTTAAGGCATCAATCGGGGTGTTGTGTTGCCGATGATCCATTCCGAGCAACGCCTGCCAAAGGTTTTGGCCGGGGATTGGTAAACCCGTAACCTCCGGTTGTATCGCTTAACCGGTGACACACAGCATCACTGTATAGTCGGGTCGGGGCGCCACAAGTTGGTATCAGAGCAGTACTGCCTGTAGGAAACCCTTCTACTGGTCGATGTTGAGTCTAGTGTTTGTGAAAATATTTTTAACCTAAAAATGAGTTGTGAAAACCATCTTAGGATTCTTTTTACTCCTTATCTGGTTACCCTCTAATCTCGGAGCAATCTTACCTCGATTTGAGTTTAAAGGTTTTACTCTCGTCTGTTACTTCAAAATGATTAGAAACGGGGTGGGTTCGACCTTTAGTGTTATGTGTCACGTTGCTCCCGCTGCGTTGCAATCCAAATCAATCAGATGTTTCTACCGAATCAATCTTTGATCCTTTCTTTGGGTTTTAACCCACGGACTTGAACATAAGGTCCCGGATTGTGTCAACTAGAGTGTGTTAAGTTGTGATTTCTTAACTCTCACTAGTAGCACATGATGCTGATCTTTGACCCAAGTTCTATCTTGTTGTTTTCCTTCTCGCAAAGTATTATCGTCCCTAGTCTGTGTACTTGTGTAGACGCTAATGCTATTGTTCGACCATTCGGAGAAAGATACTAACCGTGTCATTGTCAAATCTCCAGAATGGCTCGAGGAGGTCGTGGAGGCCGTGGTGGTCGCGGTAACCACAATGATGATGAGGATGATCTGCCGCCACCACCCTCGATGGCTGAGGTCTTGATGGCCATTGAGGAGAACCGTGGGCGCAATGAGCGCTTGCTTGAGCAGTTGGTGCAGCAGAATGCACGGAGGAACGAGTGCAACACTCTCACGAGTTCCTGCGCTCGCAGCCACCCACTTTGCTGATGCTAAGGAGCCACTGGAAGCTGATGATTGGCTTCGTGCTTTGGAGCGCAAGTTCTCCGCGCTCATGTCCCATTGGCGAGCAAGTCAACTTTGCCACCTACCTCTTGGTTGGTGCTGCTGGCTGTTGGTGGGAAAGCCATGTGGCTTTGTTTCCAGCCAACCATGTCTTCACCTGGGCTGATTTCGCACTGCCTTCCGTGCGGAGTACATTCCCCAGCCGATCATGGACTTGAAGAGGAGGGAGTTCCTGGATTTGCAACAGGGACGGATGGACCTCCGCACTTATGGTCGTGAGTTCAACCATCTCTCTCGTTACGCCCCAAGGGACGTGACCAATGATGCTGACAAGCAAGAGCTGTTCCGCAAGGGTCTGACTCCGCAGCTCCGCTATGAGCTATTGCCCTTCAGGTTCCAGACCTATCAGGAGCTGTTCAACCAGGCTTTCACTCTTGAGCAAGGAAGAAAGGAACTTGAAGCTTCCAAGAGGCCCGCACATGGGGACCACCAGAGTTCCTCGGGTTCTGAGAGCAAGAAGCGCAGGGTGTTTGTCCCTACAGCGCCGTACCTCGTGCTCCATTCATGCCGAGGCAGCAGGATAGGCCACCTCCTCCG
Source organism: Poa pratensis (assembly GCA_947311845.1). Classification (NCBI taxonomy): domain Eukaryota; kingdom Viridiplantae; phylum Streptophyta; class Magnoliopsida; order Poales; family Poaceae; genus Poa; species Poa pratensis. Next base: position 6,157,583 of record CAMZMU010000038.1, read on the forward strand.
CGCCCCACTACTTCGACACTTGGGGTAGGCGGAGTGGGTACCGTCCTATGCTACCTGCTCCACCTGGAGTCACTTGCTACACCTGTGGCCAGGCTGGCCACTACTCCAGGGAGTGCCCCCAGAAGGCACCTCTCGCGATAACTCCTGCACGAGCCCCTGCCACTCCAACTGGCAAGGCTGGACCTATTGTGCGTGGTCGCCTGAACCACATCTCTGCTGAAGAAGCTGAAGAGGACCCCGGCGTTCTTATGGGTGAGTTACGAATCAACAACAATCAGCTACAGTTTTGTTTGATTCTGGAGCATCGCATTCATTCATATCCATAGCTTTTGCAAAAGACCACAAAATACCGTTCGAGAAAATGAGCCGTCCCTTGGTGATCGCCACTCCTGGCTCCAAATGGCAAACCGATGGGGTTACTCCTGAGGTCCAGATTAATATCGGTTTACTCTTTTCCTTTGCTTGGTAGCTCTGAAGTCAAAGGCATTGATGTCATACTGGGCATGAACTGGCTAGCCAAATACCAGGCTAATCTCGACTGTGCTGCCAAGACCGTCACCGTGACCTCTTCCGGTGACATTGTGAAGTATTGGTCTGCATCAAGACCTCCGTCCCATCATACCCAACTCACCTGAGATTCTCCTTTGCTTTATGGAAGGCGAATCCCCTCCTGAAATCCAGGACATACACGTGGTGTGTGACTTCCCGGATGTGTTCCCGGAAGAATTGCCTGGCATGCCTCCTGACCGAAGTGTGGAGTTTGTCATAGATCTACTTCCCGGTACCGCTCCAATTTCCAAGAAGCCCTACCGTATGCCGGTGGAAGAGTTGGCTCTGTTGAAAGAGCAAATTGATCAGCTGTTAGCTAAGGAGTTCATCCAGCCTAGCAGTTCACCTTGGGGTTGTCCGGTACTCTTTGTCAAGAAGAGGGATTCTACCGTGCCTCGTCTAGTCTCTGACTATCGACCGTTGAATGCGGTGACAATCAAGAACAAGTATCCTATTCCTCGCATCAATGATCTGTTGGATCAGTTAGCTGGTGCAACGGTATTCTCCAAGATGGATCTGAGGTCAGGCTACCATCAGATAAAAATCAGAAAGGAGGATATTCCAAAGACGGCATTTGTTACTCGTTATGGCTCATATGAGTATACCGTCATGTCCTTTGGTCTCACAAATGCCCAGCTACTTTCATGAGGCTCATGAACTCCATCTTCATGGATTATCTTGACAAGTTTGTCGTCATTTACATTGATGACATCCTCATCTATTCCAAAACCAATGAAGAGCATGAGGAACATCTTCGTTTGGTTCTGACACGACTTCGAGAACACCGCCTCTATGCCAAGTTCTCCAAGTGTGAGTTTTGGTTGGATAATCTCATCTTCCTTGGTCATGTGATATCCGCTAATGGTGTGGCTGTCATTCCTGACAAGATTCAGTCCATTTGGATTGGAAAACTCCAATGTCAGTCAAGGACATTCGTAGCTTTCTCGGATTGGCGGGTTACTACCGCCGATTCATCGAAGGTTTCTCCAAGATAGCCAAGGCCCTGACTGACCTTCTCAAGAAGGATAAAAAGTTTGTATGGTCGGCCGAAGCTGAAGAGAGCTTCAAACACTGAAAGCCAAGCTCACGTCCGCTCCTGTGCTTGTCCTGCCGGACACAGCAAGGATTTCGTCGTCTTCTGTGACGCCTCTCTACAAGGCTTGGGTGTGTGTAATGCAAGATGGCCATGTGGTGGCATATGCTTCTCGCCAACTTAAGCCGCATGAGCACAACTACCCAACTCATGATCTAGAACTTGCCGCGTGGTCTATGCTTTGAAGCAATGGAGACCATACCTGTTTGGTAACCGTTGCGAGATCTTCTCGGATCACAAGAGTCTGAAGTACCTCTTCACCCAGCCGGATTTAAATCTCAGGCAAAGGCGTTGGTTGGAGTTAATCACGGACTACAATGTGAGTCTGAACTATCAACCCGGCAAAGCAAACGTCGTGGCTGACGCGCTAAGTCGGAAGTCCTATTGCAACAATCTGATGATTGAAGAGGCCCAACCTGCCCTCATGAAGAGTTCTCCGTTTGAACTGAAATTGTTCCCTCGGCTACCTTGCAAATCTGGAGATCAAATCTACTCTTGTGGACCAGATTAAGGATGCTCAAAGCGTGACAAGGGTATTCTAAAAATCAAGGAGAACATTGCTAGCGGGAAGGCCAAATGTTTTCTGTCAATGAATCCGGAGTTGTTTATTTTGGTGACCGCTTGGTAGTGCCAAAGAAACGAAAATTGAGGGAGTTGATCCTCCAAGAAGCTCATGAATCTCCTCTCTCTATTCATCCCGGTAGTACCAAAATGTACCAAGACCTTCGACCACAATTCTGGTGGACTCGATGAAACGAAATTGCTAAGTATGTTGCTGAATGCGACACCTGTCGACGGGTAAAGGCTGAACATCAAAGGCCTGCCGGCACTCTTCACCCTATTGCTATTCCCGAGTGGAAATGGGATGAAATTGGTATGGACTTCATTACTGGTCTGCCGAAGTCTCCAAAGGGACATGATGCCATTTGGGTCATCATTGATCGACTATCAAAAGTGGCTCACTTCCTCCCCGTTCGTGTGGACATTACAGCTGCCAAGTTGGCAGACCTGTATACCTCTCGTATCGTCGTCCTTCACGGCATTCCCAAGAAGATAATTTCTGATCGTGGAAGCCTATTCACCTCCAAGTTTTGGACTAGTTTCCAAACTGCTATGGGAACTCGTCTTAACTTCAGCACCGCGTTCCATCCTCAAACTGATGGTCAGACCGAGAGAGTGAACCAAGTTTTGGAAGACATGCTTAGGGCATGTGTAATCTCTTTCGGCAAGGATTGGGAAAAGTATCTCCCTTTCGCGGAATTCTCCTACAACAATAGCTATCAAGCTAGTCTGGGCATGGCTCCATTTGAGGTTCTCTATGGAAGAAAATGCCGACTCCTCTAAATTGGTCTGAGACCGGAGAGAGGGCACTCTTTGGTCCGATATTATCAATGAAGCTGAGGAGAAGGTTAGAATCATAAGGGAGAATCTGAAGATTGCTCAGTCTAGGCAGAAGAGCTACTATGATAAGCACCATCAGGAAATTCACTATGAAATTGGTGATAAAGCTTATCTCCGCGTCTCTCCCCTTCGTGGCGTTCGCCGCTTTGGTATCAAAGGGAAATTGGCCCTCGCTATGTTGGCCCCTTCACCGTTCTGGCCAAGCGAGGAGATCTTTCTTATAAGTTGGAATTACCGGTCATATTCCCAATGTACATGATGTGTTTCATGTCTCTCAACTTCGCCGGTGTTTCAAAGATCCTATCCATGGGGTCAATCACGAGGAGCTGGATCTCCAGGAAGATCTTACTTATCGCGAGCATCCTATCCGTGTCCTGGATGAAGCCTAAAGGAAGACCCGGAACAAGACGACCAAGTTCCTCAAAGTTCAGTGGTCTCACCATTCCGAGGAAGAAGCGACTTGGGAAAGAGAGTCTAGTCTTCGTGAGGAGTATCCCGACTTCTTTCCGCAGCCTTAGAATCTCGGGACGAGATTCCTGTAAGGGGGGTAGAATTGTAACAGCCGGAGTTTGAGCAACTAAAAACCTGTGTAATTTTTCCACTTTTGTGTTCATTGCATCATGGCATCATGCATCATGTTGTTGTCACTAGGGAATTGTGGTTGTTGCTAGGGATTTGGGGAGGTTGGCACCACTTCAAACCAAATTGCCAATTTGCTTCAACCAATTTCAAAACCACGAAGGCACTCAATCTTGCAAAATAAAATCACTTTGACATCTCCTATTTGTCAAGGAGGTTCCAAGAGCTCCAAAATAATATTTTGCACTTGCTCCAAATTGTTAAAGGAGCAACATCTTTGAATTTAGCAAAAATGCCCTATCCACCTTTCTAAACAAAAGGGAGTTCAAAACATTTTATTTGGAGGCGCCAATTTTTGTGGAGCTCCCACATGATATAGTAAGGCCACCCAAATTATTTCATAATTTTTGAAAATGTTTTGGTGCCTAAATTAAATCACTGAAGCTGCTGGTTTTAAAAGGTTTTATATTTTAAAAGGGAAAAGGACCTAACTGTGATGAACTTAAAAGTTCCAGGGGTTTTTCGTGAAACGGTCATCTCTCTCCCCGAGCACTGTCGCCACAGCGCGCCGTGCTCCCATGCCGCACGCCCCATCGCCGGGCCCCCTCCCCTCTGCTCTCCCTGCGAAGAGCACGACCCCCACGATGCCCTGCCCTCACCTGCTCCCTTCCCGACCTTTTCTCCCCGTTCCCCTTCTCCTTCCCTGCTCACCCACCGAGCCGCCATGGCCGCCGTGATGCGCCGCCTCCTTGCCGATGATTGAAGCAGCCCCAAGAAGTGTGAAGACCACCAATCGCTTCCCCGCGCCGTGTTCTTCCTCCCCACGCCGGAATCGAGCTGGGGCGACCTAAATCGCCGTCGCCGTCCCCTACTTCGCCGCTGCCATCTGGGAGCCGCCGCGGACGAGTTCGTCGCGGTCGTCGCCTCCCCTGCCTCCCCGAGCACGCGTGCGACTCTAGGGTGAGCCAATGATCCTCCCCCGTGCTTCAGTTCCCCCCCCCCTTTGCCCTCCGTGTCGCCGGTGTCCGCACGCTGCCGTGCGCCGCGTGCTCTTCCGCTAGCTCGGATATTCCGAGCTCAATCCAACCGGAATGTCCGAGTGACGCCAGTGCGATCTCGTTTTAGGTCCGTAGCCGATTTTTCCTTCACTCGACGAAGCCATCGGATAATCCGAACCGAGGGAATTCGGATTTTCCGAACTTCTCCAGTACGAGGAAGTTTCTTTCCTTAGCCAAAATTCTGGGGGTGTGTTCAACCGGATTTTCCGAGTGAAGAAAATTCGGATCTTCCGAAAGTGTCCAGCACCAATGTTCTGTACTGTTTCTTTTTATTTCTTCCTTCTAAATTTGTTTAACTAAATGTTTTGTGTGATTTAAATAATAACCAGGCCTATTTAAAGGAGGAATTAAAATGTTTTAACTTGTAATTCTGTCGGTCTACCATAAAAAGTCGTAATATACCCGAATGACTGGAAATGCGTGAACCAACCGTTTAAGTGGTTATCATGTATATTAAATCGCCAAAACCTGCATCTCCCGCATGATCATGTCATAGCATCTACAAGTTATATCCTAGGGTTTCGACCACCGTAGTCAACAAGTAAGATGATCCATGACCAAAATTCACGGATATCCGGGATGCGCCCCTCTAAGCACCCGAACTCCGTTTAATCTGAATAGTCGAATCATCCCCCTCCCGGGGATTTAAAATTTCATGTCATCATATGTTTGCGCATTGCATTTGTTAAGCATATGTGTGGTGATTGATTGTTCTCTCCCGATGTTTGTTTTTCGTTAGATCAAGCAACCGGGGTTACTCCACAATACCCCGAAGATCCGTACTACCAGCACGCTGATCAAGGCAAGCGTAATCCCCCCTCTGAGCATATCTTATCCTATTTTCCGCAAATATTTTCTCCACTATAATATTGCATGCGGTTCCAAATGTCAATTTATTGGATTAGAGTATCCTATAGTTGCATTAATTTTCCGATGCCAATACCTGTTTCCCCCCCCCTATTATCCATAGGTTTGTATTGTTGGCCGAGATACCTACTATGCTATGTTGATGCTTAGCCATGCTTAGTTAATTGCATAGCTATACGATGGATGGTTTGTGTTGGAAACAGGTGATGAGATAAACGGTTGATGGTGGAGGAAATTGTGGTGACGGATAATAAAATGCTTAAAGGTGGGGATGAGAGGCCACTGTGGTTGTGGTGTTTTGTCTCGTTCTCGCCGCCTAGGAGCGAGTTCTATACCTCTTGAACCAAGACTGAGCGTGCAACCATGCGTGAGGCCTATGCATTTGCAGGAACCCTCATAGACTAAATAACTCGGGCGGGGCTAGCCAGGGTCCTCTAGTTCGGGCTTCCATTTGCGCGTGCGTGATGATGGTGGGATGAACTGAGATGAGGATGGTGGTGTTAGGAAAATGAGTGGCCGTGGGACGGGTGTTGAAGGCACTGGCTGTCCTGCCGCCACTGATGATCCTGGAAAGTCCTTAACGAGGGAGAAGTCGACACCGCTCCCACCCAGCCGGTTCTCCAAGGAAGAGAGCTAAAAGCTAGGTAATGGGCCGGACGGTACGCGTGGCAAACATTTGTACACCCCTGCAGGGTAAATCTTTTCGAAAAGCCGTGTCCGCGGTTATGGACGACTTGGGAAGTGAAGGTAAGATCATAGAATAACTTTAATAGAATGATTAAAAACTGGGTACTAGAGGTACCACTCACAAACGCAAGGTGAGCTTCCTCGAGGGTGATTCGGGGAGGTGCCTTTGATGAACAGGTACAAGGGTTGATGATGGTTGATGATGGTTGATGATGAGTAAGGTGATGAAAGAAAGAGTTACTCCTTACCTCTTTGAAAATATTCTGATTAGTCGATGCCATTGAGTTATGTTTTCCATAAATAAAATCAGCTTTATGCAAAACAGCCCTATGACTTTGAAAGCTTCACCGAGCTAATGCTCTATATATAATCTTGCGAGTTCGTCGAACTCAACGTCGTTTGTTTTGTTTCAGAGGAGGACTTCACCGACCTCGAAGGTGGGTTCTTTGTGGACGTCGACGAGTAGTCTGGGGTTCCCAGGTGGCAGCTTGGGACATCCCGGAACAGCTGGCACTGGATGTTTATTTGTAGGCCTCTTAGGCCATAATCCGGATCTTGTTGTTTAGAACAACCTAATTCGCTTCCGCATGTTGTAATGTTGGGTCAGTGACCTCTGGTTGTCATTTGCTATCTTTCTCTATTATAAGAGTTGAACTATAATGATTTGTGTCGTAGAGTCTGTGATGTGCCAGTTGTTCCACAAGTCTTGATCTTATTATTATGCTATGATAGTTGTGCCTGTGTTAAGGCATCAATCGGAGTGTTGTGTTGCCGATGATCAATTCCGAGCAACACCTGCCAAAGGTTTTGGCCGGGGATTGGTAAACCCGTAACCTCCGGTTGTATCGCTTAACCGGTGACACACAGCATCACTGTATAGTAGTCGGGTCGGGGCGCCACAGAATTGGGGGCTACCCTTGGGGATTTGTTACCAATTGAGTCTTGCCGAGTTGCTACTTGCTATTTATCCTTGTTTTGAGTGTTTCCCCTCTTGTGTGCTCTTGAGTTTATCCGTTGTTCTTCGTGTTCATCGTTCCCTTCGCATCTATCCATGAAAATCGGGACCAACCCACATGATGCATGTAAAATGCATACATGAACTTTGCACTTTAATTGCTTATATTCCAATCATATTTGCATCATATAAGGGTTATATCAATGTTTTATCATGATTTTGGGAATACTTCATAGTTTTCTCATTTATTTGGAATTAACCCTGCACAGGCAGAAAAACCCTAGTTTTGTATTTTAATGTTTCAGGGACCCAAACGTCAACGAAATCACCTGGAAATTTACGGGCGTCAATATTTGGAAGGAAGAAGGACTACGGAAAAAGGAAGAAAGCAAACGGAGACCCGAGGGCCAAACGGGCCTGGCCCACGCGGCCAGGTACTGTGGCCGCGTGGGACCCACCCGTTTGGGCCTCGTGGCTCCGTTGCCGTCGATCTTCGCTCCACCGCCTTCGTCTTGACCTAAAAACGCCTATAAAAAAGGTCCCTCGTCGTTCTCTGGAACGAGCGCCGCAGAAACACAGAAACACCGAAACGGAGACCAGGAGCTGCAGATTGGAGGGGGAAAACTCCGGCTGGGCGCTGCCGGCGTGGTCTCCACCTTCTCCATCGACTTCTCCATCGTCTCCATGATGAAGAGGGAGTAGTCCACCTCTGGACTATGGGTTTGTGGAAGTAACTTATGTATCTCTCCTCTCTTGAGCTTCACTAATTAGTACCGTATGAGCTGCTGAACATGATTACGGTCACCGTTGTAATACCTTTGTGGTGGATCTTTATGAGTTAATATATGTTTGAGATTGCAATGTTTGTTTCAGTTATGAGTATATATGCATATTATGTACCCCGTTCTTGTTTACTTGTTTTGATCAAGCATGTTTATGAGAGCGTGTGAGGGGAACGTGTGCATTAGTTGGAGTAACGGGGGGTGGCTAGTGCAGTGAACGTGAGAGAAAGTTCTGCGATCCACTTTGGTATCTTTACCTTACTTTGTTACCTCACTAGGGATAAACTAAAATACCATGCTACCGGGATGTGGGCGTGACCATTGCCACTACTCCATGACTAGATCTAGCATGTTTTTATTTTCACTTCATGTCATGATACTTATTGCTATACTCTGAGTTATCTTAATTACTAAGGTGTTATGATTTAGTTCGCATCTTGGTGGAGTATAAGAGAGGTTAATAACCAAAAGATCTCTATGTTAGGACGTGATGCCCATATATCTAAGTAACTTGTTATCAAACCCTGTGTTGCAATCTCATATGTTAACTTTGTGTGTTCCATTGTCTACCACTTTATAAAGAGAGAGTGCATTTGTGAAACCATGAACCCCAGTCCATTTTTAATCATAAGAAACACCTTTCCAACACCATATACCACTTTTATATTTTCAGCCATCATTAAATCCGAAAATACAAGAAAATACTTTTCATCTTGCATACATCATTTAAAAACCCAAAAATATCATTTACCATTGCATCCACCATCATTGCATATTTATTTCTTGTTTGCATTGCATAACTATCCTGATATCATTCTTACACCTTGTGCTTGACAACCACAGGTGAGGTTGAGGACCAAAACATCTAAACTTGTTTTGTAGGTAACCAAAAGAAGGATAAGAAGATAAATCTACCACTTCAGATTCCCCGAGAGTTCGATATTAAACCCTCGAGTCACCCCTCGTGGGGAAAACTGTCTTCCACTATACTATACACTCTGCACTTGGAGTCTCAACCTAAATCCCGTTATTTGTGCAGGCATCAAGACTTGCTCTTCGGGATCATCAAGACGTTTTCTGGCGCCGTTGCCGGGGAATCGTAGCTGAGAGATTTATCCAAGGGTGTGCATCATCGCATTCATCTCACAACAAAGTCAACGTCACCAACTTGTGCTAACACCTAAGCTTGGGAGGTTGCACCTACGTGAGCACCATCTTATCCATCTTTACTTACAAAGCAATTTATTTGTTTTGTTAGTGTCATTGCATATCATATCATATTTATTTCAGTTTTGCATAAAAAATTAAAAACCCATAAAAACTAGTGTTGTTTTTAATATGTATAATAAGCTATGGAGAAACTTTCTGGAATGTCTATTGGTAATGATTATTTTAAAAGGTATGACGCCTACTCTGAATATCAATCAACCAAAGAGGGAAATAGAGTGGGTAAATTGCTTAAAGCTCTTCACAAAATAGCTATTCAGTTTTGTGAGTTACATGGTATAACTTGTTGCAATAGAAGAGTTGTTAAACATTCCCACTATCAATGCAAGTATAATAGTGATCCTATAATTGCTTGCTATCGTAAAGATGAATGTTTATGCCCTAATATAGAACAAGTTGAGAAATATATTGCTTATGTTGGAGCCCATGAGATAGACTCTCTTCTTGATAAATTTCTTGCAACTAGTCATGTAGCTCGTGAAATGAAAGGGCAAGTTTCTATTATTCTCCAAATTTGCAAAAAAGAATTTAGTGATAATGTTTATGTTAAAGAAAGAATTCTTGCTGCCACGGAAAGCACTAACATTTTGCAGGAAGAGGAGGATAAGAACCTAAGCTTGGGGATGCCCGTGCAACCCCAAGAGGATGATGAAAACATAATCTTGGAAGAAGAAGAATGTGAAGAGGAGATTGAAAAGGATATATTCCAACCTAAGCTTGGGGAAGAATTGGATCTCCCAACTTCACCATCAACATTTGATAGTAGCACTCAAACTCAAAAGTCTTTTGTTATTTATGAGAATCCATGTTATGATGAGTGTGAAACTGAAAATTCTATGGTCCTATATGATAACCCATGCTATTATGATGAAACTAAAAATGCTCCTTTACTTTCTATTAATGCTACTAGTGAACTTATTGATGATAATGAGGAGTATTGCTTAAATATGCTATATGATAATGCTTTAGATGATGGTCCTACGCTTATTGATAAACCTCCATGTTTAGTTGTTACTAAATTATGTGAGGATAAAAATGATATACTTGCTGTTTGTGATGATACTCTTACTCATGAGAGTCCTACTTTGTTCTTGAACTCTCCTAATAACACCATAGAGGAGAAAATTGCTTATGTTGAGAAATACTTATGTGGTTTGCAATTGTCTTTAGTTCCAAATCTTTGTTGCAACCATGATACTAAACTTGATATTGATCTTAATAACTATTTTGAAAGAGGGAAGCATGCTAATGAATTCCAAAATAAAGTTAATGATCCTCTTTATGTGCCTAAATTATCTAAATTGGAAGATCCTATTGGTTATATGGTTGAATACACTTCTATATTTGCAACTATTATGAGAGAGGAGGTTATGAGAACCCTCTTTATGCTACTAATAATTATGGGCTGCAAGTAACTTTTGTTAATATGCATTGGAAAACTTCATTCATATACAAAATGCCATGCATAGAAAGAAAGTTAGACTTCGTTGTTATTACTTTTGTGTTCTATTTTTCTCTCAACCAGGTTTCAACTTGACTATTATTTTGATCAGTTTGAGAGCAACATGGGACCCTGCTATTATGCATGGAACACTTTCCAAGAAAGAGGGGAACATCAAAGTTCAAGCTCCCTCATGAGCTTCATCTTCAATAAACAACAAGTAAGAAGCCTAGCTATATGGCTATAAAGAAAGCGCTTTGCGGGAGGCAACCCGGTTATTTTGTGTGTGATTTTCCTTTGTGTCCTCTTGCTGTAACAAGAGATTTTGTGTCTAGTTAGGTTCTGGAGTTTTTAATAAAGTGCCAAGTTTACCCTTTTTGGTCTTGAAAAGTTGCTTATAGTGTTCGGAGATTTTATCCCTGCACAAGTCAGTGCACGGTATGATTTTTAATTCTTATTCTGTAACTCCGAATGAGCTCATATGTGAACTGTAATTGCAACTTTTCATCATATGTATACATGCATTTTTCGGAATTTTTTGAGAAAGTTTGGTAGGGTAGAAAAATACGTTTTTGCTGCTGCTGTTTTTCTGGACAGATTCTGTCCCATTTAGTTTGATGCATGCTTTGAGCTTTTAAGTTGAATCTTTTTGATCCAATTGAGTTTATGAGTAGGCATACAACATTATATACTTTCTGGACATTTCATATGAATTTTTTTTCAAGGATTATATGCAGCAAGAAACATATTTGTTTATCACTATTAATGCACCCCACAGAAAAGAGATGGGAGAAACGGTGTTTTGAAGTTTTTTCACAGGGATTGGAGGAGATGCACCAAGAGCTATCCAAGGATGGTGAAGACCATAAGCTTGGGGAAGACAACCCCACTGGACCTACACACTCTCGGTTTGCGCACGTCCAACTTCTGTTTTTCGATCGAAACACTTTATCGCATAAACTTGGAGCGTCGTTTTTGTTTTTTGTTTGAGTCTTGAGAGACCACCACACTATCAATTATATATGAGAGAGCTACTGGAAATATGGGTTGAAATATGTTGGATGCTTTTATAAGATTGGGAAAAGGGATGTTTGACTTGATTTTTAATGATACATATAGTTGCATGATTCATGAGCTTGTTTATGAGTAATAGTTTGCAAATTCTTTGTGTAGAGCTATCACTTATTCATGTTTTGGTGCTGATTGTTATTTTACTTGGTTTAACATGGATTAGTTAGTTCTATGGACACTCATGCATGCATCTAGATGGTCAACTTTCTCCCTTTTTGCTAGCCCAAAAACTCCAACAAGCAAAAAACTTGTTTCCAACACCTTCAACCAAAGTTATTCCAGTGAGTCCACCATATCTACCTATTGGCTTTATGCTATTCCGAGTATGTTTAACATGTTGTTTGTGTTATCTTACCTCTGAATGAAAATGTTTATGTTATTGATTGCAATGGAAAAAAAATTGGTTATATAGCTCTCACGAACTTGATGCACAATGTTCTTTTATTTGCATAATAAAACATGACCCATTGTGATTAAGATTATGATGCTGCCTGGGCCGCTAATCTAAGCCATGCATCATTCATGGTGGAAATTTACTTACATACTATGGTGAACCTTCCGTGATACACCTTGCAATAAAAAACTATTCCAAATGGTAAATAAAAAGGGTGTTGAGATTGTTCATTTTGTTTGTTTGTCTTGTCATTTTGATATGGGCTTGTTCCATATCATGGGACAAGAGGTACCCAAGTTGACGCTCTTGATGATACTATTATTACTTACAATGATAGATAACTTTAACTTGCTTTGTTTCCTAAGTTGAGTAATCATGGTGTAGGTACTTGTATTCAAGGGGCATGAGACATCCAACCTTTACTTTGTCAAGCACACTACTCATATTTGCTTTCACTTTAACCTTAATCATTTAAGATGCTATGATAGGGGCAATGAGAGCTTGACACCAATGAATACCTTATTGCAATCATTAACTTAAGTAGAAGAGTTTGGAAGTTGGATGAAACTTATGCATGCTTTACCTCTACTCACATATACATCTTTCCAAAGTGTCCACCTATCACATTCAGATTTTCATCTACACTCTATGACCATTGTAGGATGTTTACTTATCATTATGCATACATGTGTTCCATATTACTTGCTACTATGTTACACTTTGTGAACTATCAATGAACATCCTTGTCTTGAATACTTGATATCACTTCATAAACTATTTGCATATTGCTACTCCTTGAAGAATGAATCATTTGACTATATGTAGCAATAGTAATCATCTTTGATCCATTGTTAAGTATTAAATTGCAAAGTCCATGTTAGTTTTATCATCTTCACACTCGAGGACGAGCATGGATTAAGCTTGGGGATGTTGATGCATGTAAAATACATACATGAACTTTGCACTTTAATTGCTTATATTCCAATCATATTTGCATCATATAAGGGTTATATCAATGTTTTATCATGATTTTGGGAATACTTCATAGTTTTCCCATTTATTTGGAATTAACCCTGCACAGGCAGAAAACCCTAGTTTTGTATTTTAATGTTTCAGGGACCCAAACGTCAACGAAATCACCTGGAAATTTACGGGCGTCAATATTTGGAAGAAGAAGGACTACGGAAAAAGGAAGAAAGCAAACGGAGACCGAGGGCCAAACGGGCCTGGCCCACGCGGCGGAAAAAAGGAAGAAAGCAAACGGAGACCCGAGGGCCAAACGGGCCTGGCCCACGCGGCCAGGTACTGTGGCCGCGTGGGACCCACCCGTTTGGGCTCGTGGCTCCGTTGCCGTCGATCTTCGCTCCACCGCCTTCGTCTTGACCTAAAAACGCCTATAAAAAAGGTCCTCGTCGTTCTCTGGAATGAGCGCCGCAGAAACACAGAAACACCGAAACGGAGACCAGGAGCTGCAGATTGGAGGGGGAAAACTCCGGCGGGGCGCTGCCGGCGTGGTCTCCACCTTCTCCATCGACTTCTCCATCGTCTCCATGATGAAGAGGGAGTAGTCCACCTCTGGACTATGGGTTTGTGGAAGTAACTTATGTATCTCTCCTCTCTTGAGCTTCACTAATTAGTACCGTATGAGCTGCTGAACATGATTACGGTCACCGTTGTAATACCTTTGTGGTGGATCTTTATGAGTTAATATATGTTTGAGATTGCAATGTTTGTTTCAGTTATGAGTATATATGCATATTATGTACCCCGTTCTTGTTTACTTGTTTTGATCAAGCATGTTTATGAGAGCGTGTGAGGGGGAACGTGTGCATAGTTGGAGTAACGGGGGGTGGCTAGTGCAGTGAACGTGAGAGAAAGTTCTGCGATCCACTTTGGTATCTTTACCTTACTTTGTTACCTCACTAGGGATAAACTAAAATACCATGCTACCGGGATGTGGGCGTGACCATTGCCACTACTCCATGACTAGATCTAGCATGTTTTTATTTTCACTTCATGTCATGATACTTATTGCTATACTCTGAGTTATCTTAATTACTAAGGTGTTATGATTTAGTTCGCATCTTGGTGGAGTATAAGAGCACGACCCCCACGATGCCCTGCCCTCACCTGCTCCCCTTCCCGACCTTTTCTCCCCGTTCCCCTTCTCCTTCCCTGCTCACCCACCGAGCCGCCATGGCCGCGTGATGCGCCGCCTCCTTGCCGATGATTGAAGCAGCCCCAAGAAGTGTGAAGACCACCAATCGCTTCCCCGCGCCGTGTTCTTCCTCCCCACCGCCGGAATCGAGCTGGGGCGACCTAAATCGCCGTCGCCATCCCCTACTTCGCCGCTGCCATCTGGGAGCCGCCGCGGACGAGTTCGTCGCGGTCGTCGCCTCCCCTGCCTCCCCGAGCACGCGTGCGACTCTAGGGTGAGCCAATGATCCTCCCCCGTGCTTCAGTTCCCCCCCCCCCCCTTTGCCCTCCGTGTCGCCGGTGTCCGCACGCTGTCGTGCGCCGCCGTGCTCTTCCGCTAGCTCGGATATTCGAGCTCAATCCAACCGGAATGTCCGAGTGACGCCAGTGCGATCTCGTTTTAGGTCCGTAGCGATTTTTCCTTCACTCGACGAAGCCATCGGATAATCTGAACCGAGGGAATTCGGATTTTCCGAACTTCTCCAGTACGAGGAAGTTTCTTTCCTTAGCCAAAATTCTGGGGGTGTGTTAACCGGATTTTCCGAGTGAAGAAATTCGGATCTTCCGAAAGTGTCCAGCACCATGTTCTGTACTGTTTCTTTTTATTTCTTCCTTCTAAATTTGTTTAACTAAATGTTTTGTGTGATTTAAATAATAACCAGGCCTATTTAAAGGAGGAATTAAAATGTTTTAACTTGTAATTCTGTCGGTCTACATAAAAAGTCGTAATATACCCGAATGACTGGAAATGCGTTGAACCAACCGTTTAAGTGGTTATCATGTATATTAAATCGCCAAAACCCTGCATCTCCCGCATGATCATGTCATAGCATCTACAAGTTATATCCTAGGGTTTCGACCACCGTAGTCAACAAGTAAGATGATCCATGACCAAAATTCACGGATATCGGGATGCGCCCCTCTAAGCACCCGAACTCCGTTTAATCTGAATAGTCGAATCATCCCCCTCCCGGGGATTTAAAATTTCATGTCATCATATGTTTGCGCATTGCATTTGTTAAGCATATGTGTGGTGATTGATTGTTCTCTCCCGATGTTTGTTTTTCGTTAGATCAAGCAACCGGGGTTACTCCACAATACCCCGAAGATCCGTACTACCAGCACGCTGATCAAGGCAAGCGTAATCCCCCCTCTGAGCATATCTTATCCTATTTTCCGCAAATATTTTCTCCACTATAATATTGCATGCGGTTCCAAATGTCAATTTATTGGATTAGAGTATCCTATAGTTGCATTAATTTTCCGATGCCAATACCTGTTCCCCCCCCCCCCCTATTATCCATAGGTTTGTATTGTTGGCCGAGATACCTACTATGCTATGTTGATGCTTAGCCATGCTTAGTTAATTGCATAGCTATACGATGGATGGTTTGTGTTGGAAACAGGTGATGAGATAAACGGTTGATGGTGGAGGAAATTGTGGTGACGGATAATAAAATGCTTAAAGGTGGGGATGAGAGGCCACTGTGGTTGTGGTGTTTTGTCTCGTTCTCGCCGCCTAGGAGCGAGTTCTATACCTCTTGAACCAAGACTGAGCGTGCAACCATGCGTGAGGCCTATGCATTTGCAGGAACCCTCATAGACTAAATAACTCGGGCGGGGCTAGCCAGGGTCCTCTAGTTCGGGCTTCCATTTGCGCGTGCGTGATGATGGTGGGATGAACTGAGATGAGGATGGTGGTGTTAGGAAAATGAGTGGCCGTGGGACGGGTGTTGAAGGCACTGGCTGTCCTGCCGCCACTGATGATCCTGGAAAGTCCTTAACGAGGGAGAAGTCGACACCGCTCCCACCCAGCCGGTTCTCCAAGGAAGAGAGCTAAAAGCTAGGTAATGGGCCGGACGGTACGCGTGGCAAACATTTGTACACCCTGCAGGGTAAATCTTTTCGAAAAGCCGTGTCCGCGGTTATGGACGACTTGGGAAGTGAAGGTAAGATCATAGAATAACTTTAATAGAATGATTAAAAACTGGGTACTAGAGGTACCACTCACAAACGCAAGGTGAGCTTCCTCGAGGGTGATTCGGGGAGGTGCCTTTGATGAACAGGTACAAGGGTTGATGATGGTTGATGATGGTTGATGATGAGTAAGGTGATGAAAGAAAGAGTTACTCCTTACCTCTTTGAAAATATTCTGATTAGTCGATGCCATTGAGTTATGTTTTCCTTAAATAAAATCAGCTTTATGCAAAACAGCCCTATGACTTTGAAAGCTTCACCGAGCTAATGCTCTATATATAATCTTGCGAGTTCATGGAACTCAACGTCGTTTGTTTTGTTTCAGAGGAGGACTTCACCGACCTCGAAGGTGGGTTCTTTGTGGACGTCGACGAGTAGTCTGGGGTTCCCAGGTGGCAGCTTGGGGACATCCCGGAACAGCTGGCACTGGATGTTTATTTGTAGGCCTCTTAGGCCATAATCCGGATCTTGTTGTTTAGAACAACCTAATTCGCTTCCGCATGTTGTAATGTTGGGTCAGTGACCTCTGGTTGTCATTTGCTATCTTTCTCTATTATAAGAGTTGAACTATAATGATTTGTGTCGTAGAGTCTGTGATGTGCCAGTTGTTCCACAAGTCTTGATCTTATTATTATGCTATGATAGTTGTGCCTGTGTTAAGGCATCAATCGGAGTGTTGTGTTGCCGATGATCAATTCGAGCAACACCTGCCAAAGGTTTTGGCCGGGGATTGGTAACCGTAACCTCCGGTTGTATCGCTTAACCGGTGACACACAACATTCACTGTATAGTAGTCGGGTCGGGGCGCCACAGAATTGGGGGCTACCCTTGGGGATTTGTTACCAATTGAGTCTTGCCGAGTTGCTACTTGCTATTTATCCTTGTTTTGAGTGTTTTCCCCTTTGTGTGCTCTTGAGTTTATCCGTTGTTCTTCGTGTTCATCGTTCCCTCGCATCTATCCATGAAAATCGGGACCAACCCACATGATGCATGTAAAATGCATACATGAACTTTGCACTTTAATTGCTTATATTCCAATCATATTTGCATCATATAAGGGTTATATCAATGTTTTATCATGATTTTGGGAATACTTCATAGTTTTCTCATTTATTTGGAATTAACCCTGCACAGGCAGAAAACCCTAGTTTTGTATTTTATGTTTCAGGGACCCAAACGTCAACGAAATCACCTGGAAATTTACGGGCGTCAATATTTGGAAGGAAGAAGGACTACGGAAAAAGGAAGAAAGCAAACGGAGACCGAGGGCCAAACGGGCCTGGCCCACGCGGCCAGGTACTGTGGCCGCGTGGGACCCACCCGTTTGGGCCTCGTGGCTCCGTTGCCATCGATCTTCGCTCCACCGCCTTCGTCTTGACCTAAAAACGCCTATAAAAAAGGTCCCTCGTCGTTCTCTGGAACGAGCGCCGCGCAGAAACACAGAAACACCGAAACGGAGACTAGGAGCTGCAGATTGGAGGGGGAAAACTCCGGCGGGGCGCTGCCGGCGTGGTCTCCACCTTCTCCATCGACTTCTCCATCGTCTCCATGATGAAGAGGGAGTAGTCCACCTCTGGACTATGGGTTTGTGGAAGTAACTTATGTATCTCTCCTCTCTTGAGCTTCACTAATTAGTACCGTATGAGCTGCTGAACATGATTACGGTCACCGTTGTAATACCTTTGTGGTGGATCTTTATGAGTTAATATATGTTTGAGATTGCAATGTTTGTTTCAGTTATGAGTATATATGCATATTATGTACCCGTTCTTGTTTACTTGTTTTGATCAAGCATGTTTATGAGAGCGTGTGAGGGGGAACGTGTGCATTAGTTGGAGTAACGGGGGGTGGCTAGTGCAGTGAACGTGAGAGAAAGTTCTGCGATCCACTTTGGTATCTTTACCTTACTTTGTTACCTCACTAGGGATAAACTAAAATACCATGCTACCGGGGATGTGGGCGTGACCATTGCCACTACTCCATGACTAGATCTAGCATGTTTTTATTTTCACTTCATGTCATGATACTTATTGCTATACTCTGAGTTATCTTAATTACTAAGGTGTTATGATTTAGTTCGCATCTTGGTGGAGTATAAGAGAGGTTAATAACCAAAGATCTCTATGTTAGGACGTGATGCCCATATATCTAAGTAACTTGTTATCAAACCCTGTGTTGCAATCTCATATGTTAACTTTGTGTGTTCCATTGTCTACCACTTTATAAGAGAGAGTGCATTTGTGAAACCATGAACCCCAGTCCATTTTTAATCATAAGAAACACCTTTCCAACACCATATACCACTTTTATATTTTCAGCCATCATTAAATCCGAAAATACAAGAAAATACTTTTCATCTTGCATACATCATTTAAAAACCCAAAAATATCATTTACCATTGCATCCACCATCATTGCATATTTATTTCTTGTTTGCATTGCATAACTATCCTGATATCATTCTTACACCTTGTGCTTGACCCACAGGTGAGGTTGAGGACCAAAACATCTAACCTTGTTTTGTAGGTAACCAAAAGAAGGATAAGAAGATAAATCTACCACTTCAGATTCCCCGAGAGTTCGATATTAAACCCTCGAGTCACCCCTCGTGGGGAAAACTGTCTTCCACTATACTATACACTCTGCACTTGGAGTCTCAACCTAAATCCCGTTATTTGTGCAGGCATCAAGACTTGCTCTTCGGGATCATCACCACATCATATGGTATCAGAGCTCTAGGTTGACACGGATTTGATTTGTGTTTCCACCAAAATCCACCAAATTTTCTTTGTTTTTGAGAAATTCGAAAATTTCCACCAAAAATAGCCTTGCCTTGATTCGAGCCGATCTGTCGATTCGTTGTGTTTTTGGTAGTTTTTGTCCATGGATCTGTTGCTTTAGGACCCCCTCCACCTTTGTTTGCGTTCCCTAGCCTCAATTTTGCCGATTTCCCACGAATTCGAGGAATTTTGGAGCCCAATCCCCCAATTTCGAGTCAAATCGCGCAGATCCGCGCGCAGCGGTACCGCAGCGGTACGGGCGGTACTACCGCCGCAGCGGTACTACCGCGGGGCAGCGGTACTACCGCCAGGGCATTTTTCAGAAATTTTTTCTTTTCCTCGGTTCGTTTTTGGCATTTCCTCTTTGGTTTGAGTCCTTTCTTGGTGTGCCTACGTCTACGACATCGACAAGCTTCCGCAGCAACGCATCATCAACGCCAAGCGACGACGCCACCAAGGACTCGACATTCCCCACCATCATAATCCGTTGTGAGCCCTTCTTCCTTTCGTGTACCTTGACCTATGGACTAGCTCTTGATATTGCGAGGCATTGCACTTGTTGAGTGTTTGTCTTAAAGTATTGGCGAGTGTGTATCGTTAGAGAGCTTGGCACTAGCAAAAGAGAAGGAATCATCGTCAAAAAGCAAAAAAAAAAAAAAAGAAGAGAAAAGAAAAGAATCAAGTGGTGCCAAGTTCATCTCTTGTAGGTTGCGACAAAGCTAAACCGCCAAAGTGAGTGAGTGTTAACTCTTGTGCAAATCCGTTGCCCACAAAAAGCAATTGAGCTAGCGTCCTTCTTGTGTTGGGTGACATTTGAGCACGTAGTCTTCGTTAGGTTGTCTATCTTCGAGTGCTCGCCCTTTGGTCGCCCAACCCCATCATTCGCTTTTGTGTGTGTTTCTTCATCATTTGTGGTTGGAGTTTCTTTGGTAATTTGATCATTGTGGATTTTCTCTACCTTTGACAATATACTTGTCGGGTTTGCTTGTTTCGTTTGCCACTTCATACCTTCCTATCCTCATAAGTGTGTGTGTTGGGTGTTAGAACCGGATACTCTCCTCTCAAGCCACATTATACTTGGGATATAGTTTGTCTTGGTTTTTCCTTACCACATCTCACTTGTTCTTGAGAAAATGTTTAGGGGAAGTACAAACGGAAGCTCAAGCTCGGATGAGGAAATCCATGGTGGAGTTCGCGGTGATCATGGCTATGTCACACAACGAGTTGTTGGTCTTCGACACCTTGTTCGTGATGGCTTAGGACGCTACGAGCGCCGTCCAAACTCAAGACAACTTCAACGACGCATGCATGCGCAAGAAGCAATATGGAGCGGATGACCGAAGCTATCAACAACCTTGTGCGACAACGAGCTCTTCTTCACGCTCAAGCCGTACAAGAAGCACCTCAAGGTCGACACAAGCACGTCATGGACGTCATGAACCTCGACAAGAACGTCAACATGATCCAAGGCGCGACGCCCATGAACGACCTCCTCCTCACGTTGAACAACCACATGATCTTCACGCGAACAATGCCAATGCGCATCAAGAACAACCTCACCAAAATGATGACGTCGAACGCATACCATCACCACCACCGCACAACGTGATCGTCATGACCCATTGGCTAATGACAATGGCGTTCCGGGTGCGAATGACTTTGGTGAACAAGGACGTCACCCTCGTCATCCTCCAAGGCCACGTCATCAAAATCATGACAATGCGAACAATCGAGCAACCCGTTCCTCAACAAGAGCTACCTCCTCAACATGCGCCTCGTCAAGAGCTTCCTCATGATCGTCACCAACACCAACGTTCCGAGTCAAGTGATAACGAGTCAAGCCAACACAATGGTGATGGACTCAATCGAAGGAGACGTGGACGTGCATTCCCACGTGGTGGCCATGGTGACAACTATGATGACTTGACCAACGTCCGCTTTGACATACCCAAGTTCTACGGCACAAGTGATCCGGAAGCTTACTTCTCATGGGTACTCAAGGTTGACAAGATCTTCCGTGTCAACGCTTCTCCGACAAAAGAAGGTTGCCTTAGCCTCGATGGAGTTTGAAGAGTATGCCCTCTTGTGGTGGGAACAACTACAAGATGCTCGCGTCGCTAACCACCAACAACCAATTGACACTTGGGTTGAAATGAAAGAAACAATGTACAAGCGCTTCGTGCCAAGCCATTACACTAGAGACTTATACAAGAAGTTGCAAGAGTTGAAGCAAGGTTTGAAGTCGGTTGATGAGTACTACAAGGAATGGAAATCTCCATGATGAGAGCCAATGTCAACGAGTACGAAGAGCAATCCATGGCTCGTTTCATGAATGGCCTCAACTATCCATCAAGAAGATCGTGGAGTTCCAACCATATGCCTCTTTGGTTGAGCTAGTACATCAAGCTTCCAAGGCCGAGCGCCACGTGCTTGAAGAGCTCAAATACCTCAAGACAAAGGCATTCTTCGCCAACAAGCCTTCTTCGTCAACTCCTACACCTTCACAAGCTCTTCCTCAAGCGAACACTCGAGGTCCTCCAAGAGTCTCTACATCGACACCTCAAGCGCCTCAACCTTTCAAGAAAGTACCTCCCCTCCAAGGCGCCTCAAGGATCTTCGTCCGGCACAAGACTTTGCAATGCTACAAGTGCGGCGGACAAGGGCACAAATCTTTTGAGTGCACCAACAAGAAGGTCATGATCATCAATGACATGGGAGAGTATGAATCTATGAGTGAAGATGAGTACAATGCTTTGAACAAGGTCGCCACAATGCAAAGTGCTCAAGAAGAAGAAAGTGAGATCTATTGTGATGGCGACAACAACCCTTCCTTGGTTGTGGCAAGAGCTTAACCACCAATGTTCAAGTGGAAGAAGACCAAAGATGCAACTTGTTTCAAACAAGAGCGGGAATCAATGGAAAGTCCATCAAGGTCATCATAGATGGTGGAAGTTGCCACAACCTAGCGAGCAAAGAACTTTGTGATAAGCTCAACTTGAAGTTCAAGAAGCACCCACATCCTTACCATGTGCAATGGTTGAGTGATACCGGAGCCGTCAAGATTCAACACATGGTGCAAGTGTCCTTCAAGATTGGAGCCTATGAAGATACGGTTGATTGTGATGTTGTGCCTATGAACGTTTGTCACTTACTCCTTGGGCGTCCATGGCAATTTGACAAGGGTGCTATGCATGATGGAAGGACAAACTACTATAGCTTCAAGAACAACGACAAGACCTTCGTCCTTCGTCCCATGACACCAAGTCAAGTCATCGCCGACAACGCCAAGACTATTGCAAGGGCACAACAAGATCGTTCGTCTAGTGAGATGAGTGGTGAGCGAGAGACCCACCATAAAGTGAGTGAGAGCCACAAGCCAAATGAGTGTGACACTTCAAAGAGAGTTCCCACAAAACTTACACTATTTGCCACAAAAGAGAGATGAGGGAGTTGAGAGAGAACCCATCCACCCTACACTATGTGCTCATATGCAAGGGTGAAGTTTCTATGACTAACACTTTCACAAACCTTCCTCCTTCTTTGTTGTCTCTTTTGAAGGACTTTGAAGATGTCTTCCCTCAAGAGTGCCACCGGGACTACCTCCTCTACGCGGAATCGAGCACCGCATCGACCTTGTTCCCGGCGCACCGCTACCAAACCGCGCTCCTTACCGCACCAACCCCGAGAGACAAAGGAGATCGAGCGGCAAATACAAGAACTTCTTGCCATGGGACATATCCGCGAGAGCTTGAGTCCGTGCGCCGTGCCCGTCATCTTGGTACCCAAGCACGACAACACTCTTCGCCTTTGCATGGATTGTCGCCCCATCAACGCCATAACCGTTCGGTATCGCCATCCTATCCCTCGACTTGATGATATGCTGATGAGCTTTGTGGTTCCGCTATATTCTCCAAAATTGATCTTAAAAGTGGATATCACCAAATACGCATGTGTGAAGGTGATGAATGGAAGACCGCATTTAAAACAAAGCTTGGTCTTTATGAGTGGCTCGTCATGCCATTTGGTCTTTCCAATGCACCTTCTACTTTTATGCGTCTCATGAATCATGTTTTGCGTCCTTTCATTGGAAATTTGTTGTGGTATACTTTGACGACATCCTTATTATAGCAATCTTTGGAAGAGCACACTTCTCATGTTGCTCAAGTTTTGTTGGTTCTTCGCAATGAAAAGCTTTATGCAAATCTTTCTAAGTGCACTTTTGCCACCAACAAACTTGTTTTCTTGGGTTTTGTTGTTTCTTCGGATGGAGTCGAAGTTGATGAAGCAAAGATACAAGCAATTCGGACTTGGCCTTTTCCGATGTCACTTGAGGAGTTGAGACGTTTTCTTGGTTTTGCCGGATTTTACCGCCGTTTCATCAAGGATTTTTCCACAATTGCTTGCCCCCTCCATGAACTTACAAAGAAGAATGTACCTTTCATTTGGGGCAATGCACATGATTTTGCTTTCAATGAGCTCAAACGGTTATTAACCGAAGCACCACTCCTTGCCCTTCCGGATTTCTCTAAGACATTTGAGATTGAATGCGATGCAAGTGGATTGGGCATTGGTGGAGTGCTTATGCAAAATGGTAGACCCATCGCATACCATAGTGAGAAACTAGATGGAGCTCGCTTGAATTACCCCATTTATGACAAAGAGTTATTTGCTTTGGTTCGTGTTTTGGATGTGTGGCAACATTACCTTCGTCCTAAGGAATTTGTCATTCATTCCGACCATGAATCCTTGAAATATTTGAAAAGTCAAACAAATTTGAACAAAAGACATGCTAAGTGGGTTGAGTTCATTGAGTCTTTCACTTTGTAATCAAATACAAGAAAGGTAAAGACAATGTGGTCGCGGATGCTCTATCCCGCAAGGCCAACCTACTTACACGTCTTCTTGGGTTTGGATGAGATTAAAGAGTTGTATGCTACCGATGCTTTCTTTGGAGACATTTTCGCTCAATGTTCGGAGCACAAAGGAATTGGTGATTTCTATTTGCACAAAGGTTTCTTGTTTAAGGCTAACAAACTATGTATACCCGAGTCTTCGCTTCGTTTGGTCCTTTTGAAGGAATCTCATGGAGGACACTCATGGGTCACTTTGGCCGCGACAAGACCTACGCCATGCTCGCCACCAACTACTATTGGCCAGAATGAAGCGTGATGTGGAACGCCTAGTTCGACGATGTTCTACATGTCTCAAAGCTAAGTCTACTCTAAACTCTCATGGTTATATACACCTTTGCCTATTCCACATCACCCATGGTCCGATATAGCTATGGATTTTGTCTTAGGACTCCCACGCACTAAAACAAACAAGGATTCCATCTTTGTCGTCATTGATCGCTTCTCTAAAATGGCACACTTTATACCTTGCAACAAGAGCGACGATGCTTCACACATTGCTACTTTGTTTTTCAGGGAAATCGTCCGTCTTCATGGAGTGCCAAAGACCATTGTGTCGGATCGTGACGTCAAGTTCGTGAGCTATTTTTGGAAGACTTTGATGGCCAAGATGGGAATCAAGCAACTATTCTCCACCGCATACCACCCTCAAACCGATGGCCAAACCGAAGTGGTGAACCGAAGCCTATCACACTCCTTCGTGTGTTGATCAAGCCTAACTTGAAGAATTGGGAAGAGTGCATCCCACACGCCGAGTTCGCCTACAATCGAGCACTACATCGCGCAACAAAGAGAACACCCTTCGATCGTCTATGGCTCCAACCCCTACACCGCGCTCGACATGCTACCACTTCCACTCCGTGAGCAAGTTAACATGGACTTCGACAAGCGAGCCGCTTACATGAAGAAGCTCCATGAGGAAACAAGAACTACGCTTGAGAAGCACAACAAAGACCATGCTACGAAGATGAACAAACACAAGCGCGCCATGATATTTGAAGAAGGAGACCTTGTGTGGCTACACCTTCGCAAAGATCGCTTTCCGGATGCAAGGAAGTCCAAGCTTCACCCTCGTGGAGATGGACCTTTCAAGGTTATCAAGCGCATCAACGACAATGCCTACAAGATCGACATCTCCACTCCAAACACTTGGTCCATGACACCTTCAACGTCGCCGACCTATCGCCATACCTTGGAACATCAAGCGATGAGGATGACCAAGAGTCGAGGACGACTCTTTTCCAAGGGGGGGGGAGATGATGTAGCCCGACCTACGCTCCTACAACAAGTGGCCCAATGACAAGAGCAAGAGTCAAAGCACTTCATGATAAGGTGAACTCGCTCCTATCCATGTGTGATCTCGATACTCCTTTGAATGGCTTGCTACTTCATTCGATACCTTGTGTATACTCAGGCATGATCCTCATGAAGATCTCCAAGAAAGTGTAGAAGTTGGACAAGAATCGAGTCAAGAAGACGAAGGAGAAGGAGAGAAGAATGGAAAGAAGTCCCAGGCGGCGGTACTACCGCCGGTGCCAGCGGTACTACCGCCGAAGCTACCGCCGAAAATGGCCCTCTGTTTGATCTGCCGGTAGCTCCAGCGCTACCGGGCGGTACTACCGCCGGCCAGCGGTACTACCGCTGGGGGTAGCGGTACTACCGCCGGAGTTGACTTCAGAAACTGCTTAAGGCCTGCCCAGCGGTACTACCGCTGCGGCGGGAACCTGACGGGTTGAGGGCCCGTGTCCCCTCACTTATCCACCCCTATCCTACCTAGACTATAAATAGAACCTCCCCATCTAGATCTAGGGTTAGACTAAGATTTGGGAACTAAAGTAGAGCCTTGCTCCTTCTTCTCAAAGTGTCTCTTTCCTCCTATGGAGATGAATCAAGGCCTCCCTTGTGGAGATGAACCAAGGCCTCCCTTGTGGAGAAGATCCTGCGTGGATACCAAGGCTCCGCTTGTAGTTGCGATTACTTGCTAATCTTCCATCTTGTGGTGGCTAGATTGGATTGGTTGGATTGACCAATTGGACAAATAATCCTAAGAGTAAGATGTGCTTGGGAGAGGAGAATTGGGGGCTACCCTCGGGGATTTGTTACCAATTGAGTCTTGCCGAGTTGCTACTTGCTATGTATCCTTGTTTTGAGTGTTTCCCCTCTTGTGTGCTCTTTCGTTCCCTCCGCATCAATCCGTGAAAATCGGGACCAACCCACATCAATTAACACTCTGTGAATACATGAAATCCTCAAGTCACAGCCATCCCCTCCGGTTATCCCAAATGTTATCACTATGGGGCCTCAGGTTCTGGACAATAACAGGTGCATACAACTTGTATATATGATACAACTTATATATATGATACAACTTGTATATATGATCCAAAACAATAATTATACTCATGAAAACATAATATGTTCAGATCTGAAAACATGGCACTCGGGTCCTAAGTGTAAAGCATTAAGCACACCAAGTTGCAACAACGATAATTAACACGCATATAAGATATTAGGCACCATGCCCTAACAATCTGACAGCTATTATATGAACAATCTCATCCAATCCCTAACATCCCCTCAGCCTACAGCGAGGAATTACTCACACATGGATGGGGGAAACATGGATGGTTGATGGAGAGGCGGTGGTGATGACGATGGCGATGATCTCCCCTCCAATCCCCGTCCCGGCAGGGTGCCGGAACATGAACTTCTGCTCCCGAATTAGGTTTCGCGGAGGCGGCGATGCTCTGGAACTCTTCTAGAAAATATGATCAGGGAAAATCCTTCGGCGTGCGTGAGTTTTAGGTCAGGGAGGTATTTATGGGCGAAGAGGCGGTGCGAGGTGGTCGAAGAGGCTGTTAGACGCCCCCGGAGCGGCCCCCCTTCTGGCCGCGCCCAGGTGTTCTCTGGTGGCTGTGGGCCCCATTTTGGATGATTCCCTAGTCCACGACGATCAGCGGAAAATTTCCAAAAACGTTTGCGACTAGACTTTTTTCATTTGACGTCATCTTCAGGTCGGTTCGGGGACATATTTAAAAACTTTTGGTGGGGACAGATTTCAGGAAATCAGAGTCCACCTCCAACCAGACTCCTTTTGCGCTCTTGTCAATTTCCAAGTAATTCCTACACATAAAAGTGTAAAACAAGAGTATTGTACACTTTTGTAACTATTAATAGGTTAGTCCAATAAATGTCATAAAATGATATAAAATTATAGTAAAAACATGTGGCATTTGATATTAAACAAGCATGGAACATCAAAAAATTATAGATACGTCTGAGACGTATCCCACCTTGTGGTGTGCTCCAACCACAACCATTACGGATGCCCTCATGACACCATGGCTCTAGATACATGGCGAGGATTTGGAAAGGCCATGAGTGCCTAGGATGACAAGTTCCTAGCCCTACCTCGCATAGTAATGATAAACAAACAGCTAGAACCGTGACTCAGAGAAAAGAAAAGTACACCCACGCAACATTACAACAAACAACCAAATCTAAAAAATTCCCCCTTTATAGAGAAGGTATAATTCAAAATTCTAGACTCGGATACCCCACTCAGAGCATGGCACCAAATCGAAACTCTTTGAGCGACTCAAAAAGTATTTCATGTGACTCGAGTGGACGGTCCGACATGATTCCAAAATACCGAGTAGTCAAACTGTTGAGTTGGCCGGAAGATACTTCTTGGTTACTTCATCTTTCTATGGTCGCAACCTTATTTTGATTACTAGCGGCCCGGGGCATATATTAAGTACGAGTATGCACCAAATGGGTGTGCTCATGAGTGATAGAGCTCTTTTGATGTCTCACAACCAGTCATGCGAGGTGAGCACTCTAAAAAGATAAGGATGGCTACATGATATCCGTGAATTGGTCGTTACGAGGGGATATCTTTCACGGTTGAGAGCGTGTCATGTTAGAAGATAGAAATTTGGAGCTAAAGAACATCATGTCCATATAGAGGACGTGAGGACATTCGTCAAGGGCATCCCACATCCGCCTCAGAAGAAATTCCCGCAACGATCACCTCTGACCAAAGTCATTGTGATGAATTTATATGGATATAAGTTAGTACTGTATTTTATGATGTGATAACTTGAACATTTCCTTGTTAGGTTATTTTAAAAAAATAGCCATCAATAAGTTGGATAAAATGTGATTTAGTGATGGGAACTATGCATTTGCATGTACACAACTACTAGTAAAATCAAACAACGAACTTTGGTTTAGGAAAATACTCCATTAAAAATACTATCCTTTGCAAATTATTCCATAAAGTACTACTCCCGGAAAAAATGTCGCTAGTTGTGCTACCGAACTATACCTTCGCTGCTCTTTTCCAGCTACACTTAAAAGGGATCGGAGGGAGTAACTAATTGAACCTCAGGTTATTATTTTTGATATAATCGTAATAAGTTGGATCAAATGTGATGAATGATGCGAACACCTACTAGTAAAATCAAACGACAATGTTCTAGGTAAATATTTATCTAAAAAAATATTCAATTGAGAACTAACTAACTGAACTCACATTTCACTAAAAAAGTATTATTCAATTGAGAACGAAATAATCGAACTTCAGATTAATTTTTTCCTTGCAAAATAAAGCGTGAAAAATTGCCCACATGCAGGATCGAACTACAGACCTTCAGTTTACAAGACTGACGCTCTACCACTGAGCTATACGGGCAGATTTGTCCAATTTTAGTAGATAGTCTATTTATTTTATTATCTTCATCATAATACTGACTTTGCTAATTGATCGCCCTCGCGGCTCGGCTCTTCGCTCCCTCCCACCAGTCACCAGTCCACCACCGCCGCCGCCTCTCCTCCCCTCTCCCCTTCCCATCTCCCCGGCGGCGGGCAGCAAGCAACCATGGCGAGCCCCGCGCGCATCGAAGTGGATAAGCTGAGCGTGGAGCAGCTGAAGGGGCTCAAGGAGCAGACCGATCTGGAGGTCAATCTCCTCCAGGACAGCCTCACCAAGATCCGCACCGCCACCACCCGCCTCGAGAACGCCACCGCCGCCCTCCACGAGCTCTCCCTCCGCCCTCATGGCACGGCTCACCCAACCTTCTCCGCAACGTTCTACATGCCCGTTCCTTCCACGGGGTTTTGATTAACGTTTTCTTTTGTGGCTCCGCGTCTGCAGGGAAGAAACTGCTTGTGCCGCTCACGGCGTCCCTCTACGTCCCCGGCACGCTTGACGACGCCGAGAAGGTCCTCGTCGACGTCGGTACGGGCTACTTCATCGAGGTATCACTTGCAATTGTCAGAGACATGGTTGGGTTTCCAATAGCTTGCAGTATGTTAGTTCGTTCAGTACTTCAGTGAATTTCTCAACGTGGTGATATACATTGGAATCATGAGCTTCTTCCGTTATACGGAATATATCGTATTGGTTGGGTTTTGGTGACATTTAGATATTCAATAAATACAAATGATCGGCAACACATCATAAATGTCATGAAAGTTCCATTATTGCACAGAAATTATCCCAACACCGGTTTGTCTGTCTTATTCCGTGTCCGGTTCCGCCTTTGTTTGGTGAGGAGAAGCCCGACTTCTACTGTCTGCTAGTGATATGTCGCCATTTGGGTGCTTGGTGAATGAGAGATAGTATAGAACTTGCTTTGCTGCTGATGAAAGTGCATGTTCTCCTGGCCCGTAATTTAGGTGACTCTTAGAACCTAGTGAGCGACAAAGTACCCTAAGTAAACCATATGCATACCCAAATGATGCATCTTAGTATTATTTGCATCTGTTCCCTTTCGTATGATTATTTTTTCTTATGTGCAGAAAACTATGGCTCAAGGAAAAGAATACTGTGAAAGGAAAATTAATTTGCTGAAGTCCAATTTCGATGAACTACTTGAGGTAATATTGACCGACTGCACTGCTTTTTTAGTTGTTGACTTTGGCCAACCTGGAGGACAAATTGCTTTAGCCTTCATGTTTGTTAAATTACTAATGAATAGAAAGACTCAAGATACTGAAGTTCGTAAGACCATTCTGAGCTCGAGTAACTTTTAGCTGAGTGAGATAAAAAAATTGTCATGACGAAAAATTTAACAGAAAGGTTTTTGTTCATCTATCAGTGTGCTGTGAGCTTGTAACACACAGACCTTTTATTCGGCCGAATTTATCTAATATGCTCAGTTCGTGACTTTGTGTTAATATACTGTCATACTGGTAGCATTCTGTATGGAAATTAATTTTGTGTTCTCACCAGATTAGCCGTAGGCACAACTTCACTGGCCAAATTAACGAGAAGATATAATTCAGTGGCTAACAAATACGATTATTGTCAGTGCAGCTGCAGATTACTTATATAATTATAATTGTCAGTTTTTAGAAAATGATTTATTATGATTATCATAATCAAAATCAAGGCTTCAGGCTTCTCTAATTCAAGTTGTAGAATACATAGCACGATATCCCGGGGATACCATTATTAGCATAGAATCACCCGTTACATTACGAAGAATTACCAATGCATCTTTGTTCCTGTTTAGCATGTTATGAATATGACATTGTTTACTAGCTTTACATAAGTTATGCATATTTTGGTCAATCACAATGTTTAAAATGTAAAGTAGCACATATCTTCGGGCCTAGTAGCACATAGTAGTACTGACAATTTGCTGGAAAGTTTTATCATTTGCACCAAACGTCACTCTGTTAGCAGATCGCTCTCCCTCCCTCCCTCACTCTGCTGGTGCGAACTAAACTTGGTTGCACGGCGTTATTGATTGTCGGTTGTAAATAATCTTTAATTCCTCGGTATAAAAAACAGCCTTCCAGGAAGTAACTACTGAAATAAGATTGTCTTATATTGATCATCATAGACTCATAAAAGTATAAAAACAGTCTGTAAAAAGTAAATTGACAGAATCTACTGTAATAGGATTGTCTTATATTAATGATGATAGGCACATGAATTGATTTATTGTTTCTATCCCCGTTTATTAATGATGATTGTCAACACTATTTGGAAGACACAACTTATTGAGCTACTCTGTGACAAACATCCCCCTCTACTGAATTACGCTCAACCCTAAATATGATATGTGTTATATAGTTCAAGTTAATGGGCTAATTCTTGTGGCCAATACTCCAAAGCTGGGCATTTCTCAACTGTGTACAATACTCTCCCTTAGCAGATGAACATTCTATTCTTCATTTGCAGATGGCGACGAAGAAGAAAAACATAGCAGACGAAATGGGCATGCTCCTACAAGCCAAGCTGCGACAGGCATCAGCAGGCCCAAGTTCATGAGAGCCGAGTACGCGCCCTGTCCCTCAGTTTTGTTGGACAGCTGCCGGGTGGTTTGCAGCGCTCAGGAAACATAGAGCATTGTTTAGCTGTTTTGGTTGTGTGTGCAAAGGTTCTCTGAGATGATTTACCGGACCAACACCTGTTGTTGCCATACTCCATCTAGTGATTTTGAAGTCGGTATCAAACATGCGACTTAGCTGCGCATCTTGTACTTTTATGAATTTGCACGATGCCGCCAATGTATGACCATCAGTTCTGAGTTTGTTGCATGGTTGGTTTCGTTTGCACATGTTCTTGCTTTCCCTGATACTTATTGGAGCTGTCATCTGATTATAAAAGTACAATTCTGTACGTACCAAACCGCCTACATGGATACAACCAAGTTGCTAATGTGAAAACAAATCCCCCTAAATATGTTTAAAATATACATGGAACAAATTGACCAGGAAATAGCTTGGCACAACAAGCACCCACCTCAAACTAAGCCGCTGACGTTGTGGCGTTTCTTCCAGTGATCGAAGGTGTGTGACATCTTACTTAAAAGCATCTCCACCGGGGCGCACAATACAGGGCCTGGGCATCTCCACCGGGGCGCACAATACAGGGCCTGGCAAGTGTGCCGGACATGTTATTGGGCGCGCCGGCACACGTTGTCACGCTATTGGGAGCGGCTCGCCCCACTGTCCGCTCCAATAGACGCGCAATTTTTTAACATTTTAAAACGACGATAATTTCATTATCATATATCTTACAAAATACGATGGAAATTCAAAATGAAAAACACAGAACTAATAGTGGCCGGTGTAGTACGTGTCCTAGTTGTACGCGTCCACCGCGGCGTTGACGTCGAACGCTGGCTACTGCGACGCCTCCTCCTACTGCGGCACTTCCTCCGGCTCCTCCTTGACCCCGGCGTCGGCTCTGGGCAGGGGTGGCGCGGCGGGTTCCTCCTCGCCGTCATCGGGGATGACGACGATGCTGCTCTCGATGGCGGACCACCAGTCGGCTAACTCCTCCGGCGTCGCCTGGACGGTGTCGAAGGACTGTTTGAGGGCCTCGGCGAGGTGGAGCTGGTAGCCTCGGCCTCCTCGTTCGTTTGCGCCCGATTCGCCGATGGTGGTGGTGGCGCGGCGCGCTTCTTGCTCCGGCGCCGGTTCCCAAGGCGTCGTAACTCCGGCGAGACGCGTCGGGAAGACGAGGGGCGACGCGTCACACCATGTCAGAAACTGCCCAACGGCCGCAAGAAATTACGTTGACTGGCGATGTGTCGCTGACTCGGATCCGACGTGTGACTCGCTTGCCGGCACACCCGCTTGCCGCAGCGCGCAACGGGGTTGCCAGACGCTCTACTAGGGCACGCCGGCAACTTTTGGGCTATTGGGCTCGCCGCTGGCTGCCGTTTTTGTGCCGGCGCGCCTAATATGCCTAGTGGGAGCGCTACTCGGCGCGCCGTGGAGATGCTCTTACACGAACTACATAAGGTATAAGGTACAGTTTTAACATACTCCTCGATATATAACTTATGCTTCAGCAAAATGGTATATATACATAGGTTCACAGCTTGTTCACTGTAAAGATTCACAGGCCACCGCACAATGCTAATTAATTTAGACGGCAGGCTCAGGATAATATAAAGGTTCACATACTGTTCAATAGTTAACATCAAGGTTCCCTGCTTGTTCGTTAAACTAATACAGAGAACTTACAAAATAGTAAATAAAAATTATAGCACAACTTAGCAGTTATTCATAGCTTGGAAACGAGATATGATGACCTCATCCTTCACTTGTGCAAAGATTTCTCGCTCAAGACATGTAACCATGCAATCATTCGAGCATTGATCCGACAACTTGTTTGTTACCTTGTTGTTCACATAATTCACTGAAGAAAGGTTCCTCTCAACACTTGCAGTTGCTACAGGAAGGATTAGCAGCAATTTGAGAAGCCTGTAAACAATATCAAAGACACGGTCCATCCTTGTTTCGACAAGCTTGACAGTAAGCTCGGCAAGAGTCTCCACTTCTCTAAACCTTTCATCTCGACGCATGGCATCAAAAAATGTTGTAAGTTGGAAGGGAAGCTTCATCAGTTCAAATGCTGAGAAATCCTCAGGATAAAAGTGCGCAAGCTTAACCAACTTGTCCTCATCACAAGCAGCATATGAGTCAGCAGGGTTGAATGATGCCATGCCAATAAGTAACTCTGTGTTTACCTCATCAAACATGTCATTCAGTTCTCGAAGTTGACTATCAATTACATCCAAAAACATATCAACATGGTAGTAATGGAGATTCGTGCCAACCTTGTAAAACTCTGGAGCTCTTCCAACCGGCTCATACAAAGCATCCATATCCACAACTTCGATATCGTGTTCCACACAAAAAGAAGTGACCTTTTGAAGAAAACTTTCCCATCCAACATCTTCTCGCAATAACTGCAACCTTTTCTTTGTCACACAAACAAGATCGATAGCATTAACAATATTGTGTTCCCTCTTTTGCAAAGCTCTGCATAAGTCATCTGTATACTCAAATATGGTTAGCAACAAGTGTGCTATAAATACGAACTCAAATGACTCGAATGATGTGAAGATTATTTGAGCTCGTACTGATTCTATGCCGCTATTCTGATCTCCAATCATAGTGAGAATTCGCCAAATTGAAGGATACGAAGAGATAACACACATCACAGTTTTATAGCGAGATTCACGACGAGTATCACAAGGCGTTCCCAAACTCTCGTGATCAAAACCATATTCAGTTCCCATTTCATCCAATTCAAATGTTTCAATGATATTCTTAGCTTCAGCTACTTCAAGCATTTGTATCTTTCCATAGCAGATCTCCAGAACATCCAACAAATTCTCAAGTTCTTGAAAGACCCGTTCACAATGATGATTCTGCTTAGCAAGAGCAACAATGTTTAACTCAAGTTGATGGCCAAAGCAATGGACATAATAAACGGAAGGGGATTCATCCATTATTAGTTTCTTCAAACCATTAGCATAACTCTTCATGTTACTAGCTCCATCATATCCCAGCCCACGGACCCTCGAAAATTTCAAGGAGTGTGCCATAAGCAGATTCTCAATCGTTGTTTTAAGTGTCAAAGAGCTAGTTTCTTCAACTCCGACTATACCAAGAAACCTTTCAACTATCATTCCTTCTGTACCAACATACCGCAAGCAAATAGCCAGTTGTTCCTGCTGCTTCTTATCGCGAGATTCATAAACAAGCACCGCAAAATAATCATCACCGAGATCTTCCATGATAAGCTTGGTAGTTTCTTTGGCACAGGAGT
Source organism: Poa pratensis (assembly GCA_947311845.1). NCBI lineage: Eukaryota > Viridiplantae > Streptophyta > Magnoliopsida > Poales > Poaceae > Poa > Poa pratensis. The sequence continues at coordinate 6,192,134 of CAMZMU010000038.1, forward strand.
TGACGAGTTGTTCCTGTGTCTTGCAGTCTAGCATTTCACGGTTAACTGGCGCATCTTTCAGATCCTTAAGCTCTCCAACACCTTCTGCCAGCCAATTCAAAAGCTCGATCAAATTCCCTGCATTAAGCGAGCCTTCACTTTCATTGTGTCCATGAACAGGCAGTCCCTGCTGCAGAAGGAACCTCAAGCAATGAAGCGACTGGGTCAAACGGGACATATACCGAGCCTCTTCCTCTCGCATCTCTTTACTGTTCGAAGCAATGGACTCGTCATCTTTGTCACCGGATCCATCCTCCTGTCTTTTTGGGATGCGTCTCTGTGCTTGCACGGGTACCACCTGCAGCCTACTGGAAGGGGCAGGATTGGTTTGATTCTGAGGTTCGCTTCCAGCTTCTATCGGTACGGGCTGTGGCGTTGAGGTGGAAGCCATCTTCTGTTTCTTGGAAGCTCTGTCCCACAACGATTTCAAGTCCATGGTCTTCTTCATTTTTTCACTGTCCCTCTGAGCCTCTAAATCTCTAATATCTGAACTACACGAAGTGAAAAAACAGAAACAATCATTCATCAACTGATCATTTGACCATTCACAAATTCTACTGATCTACTCCAGTTAGAAACTGGAAACTGACAGACTGGATTGGGGAACTCACGGCACCGTCGAGGCGGGATTGGGGATTTGGCGACTTGGCGAGTGGTGACCGGTGGCTGCAACCTCAATGCTGCTTGGCCGCAACCTCGCGCCGGGCCGCGATTATGTCGTCGGGAGCGTTGGAGGCGAGCTGTGGATGGATGGGAGCCGGCGGCGCGCGCCGTACAGGAGTTGGAGCCCTCGGGTGGCCTAGCGCCTGCTCGGGTACTCACGCCTCTCTCGCTGTAGGCGAGCAGGCAACGGTGAAGACAGCAATACGCAAGTGGGTCTCAGAAATGGGCCAAGCCCAAAGATGGGTTAGTAGACATTAGGCAAGTAGGGAGATAAGAGGGCGCGGCCCAGTCTGTATGAGGAGCCTTTTGCTTACCCTTTTTTTTTTTAAGTTTATATGTGTCATATTACTTCTGGGAGAAGAAAATAGAGAAATAAGATTGTCTTATATCGATAATGATAGCCTCATAAAAGTATAAAAACAGTCTTTAAAAATTACATTTACATAATCTATTGTAATAGGATTTGTCTTATATTAATGATGATAGGCACATAAACTGATTTAGTTTTGCTATCTAATTGAGCTACTCTGTGACTCACATCCCCCTCTACTGAACTTGCACTCAGCCCTAAATATGATATGTGCTGTATAGTTCAAGTTAATGGGCTAATTCGTGTGGCCGATACTCCAAAGCTGGGCATTTCTCAACTGCAAGGCATATTTGTACCATGAATTCGGTACAACACCGTCCCTTAGCAGATGAACATTCTATTCGTCATGTGCAGATGACGACGAAGAAGAAAAGCATAGCAGACGAAATGGGTATGCTCCTACAAGCCAAGCTGCGACAGGCATCAGCAGACCCGAGTTCGTGAGAGCTGAGTGCACGCCCTGTCCCTCAGCTTTGTTGGACAGTTGCTGGGTGGTTTACAGCGCTCAAGAAACATAGAACAATGTTTAGCTGTTTTGGTTGTGCGTGTGCAAAGGTTGCCTGAGATGATTTACCGGACCAACGCCTGTTGTTGCCATACTCCATCTAGTGATTTTGAAGTCGGTATCAAACATGCGGCTTAGCTGCGCATCTTGTACTTTGATGACTTTGCACGATGCGGCCAATGTATGACCATCAGTTCCGAGTTTAATGCATGGTTGGTTTCGTTTGCACATGTTCTTGCTTTCCCTGGTACTTACTGGAGCTGTCATATGATTTTAAAACTAAAATTCTGTATGTACCAAACACCTACATGGATACAACCAAGTTGCTAATGTGAAAACAAATGCCCCTAAATATGTTTAAAATATACATGGAACAAATTGAGGAGGAAATAGCTCTGCACAGCAAGTACCCACCTCAAACTAAGCTGCCGACGCTGTGGCGTTTCTTCCAGTGCACGAAGGTATGCCACATCTTACTTACACAAACTACATAAGGTATAAGTTACAGTTATAACATACTCCTCGTCATATAACTTATGCTTCAGGAAAATGGTATATATACATGAAGGTTCAAGGTTCACAGCTTGTTCACAGTAAAGATTCACAGACCATCGCAAAATGTAATTAATTTAGACGGCAGGCTCAGGATAATATAAATGTTCGCTGACTGTTCAACAGTTAACATGAAGGTTTGTGGCTTGTTCATTAAACCAATACACAGAACTTACAAAATACTGATAAAAATTACAGCACAACTTTGCCGTTATTCATAGATTGGAAACGAGATATGATGGCCTCATCCTTCACTTGTTCAAAGATTTTCCGCTCAAGACATGTAACCATGCAATCATTCGCGCATTGGTCCGACAACTTATTTGTTACCTTGTTGTTCACATAATTCACTGAAGAAAGGTTCCTCTCAACACTTGCAGTTGCTACAGGAAGGATTAGCATCAATTTGAGAAGCCTGTAAACAATATAAAAAACACGGTCCATCCTTGTTTCGACAAGCTTGACAGTAAGCTCGGCAAGAGTCTCCACTTCTCTAAACCTTTCATCTCCACGCATAGCATCAAAAAATGTTGTAAGTTGGAAGGGTAGATTCAGCAGTTCAAATGTTGAGAAATCCTCGGGATAAAAGTGTGCAAGCTTAACTAACTTTTCCTCGTCACAAGCAGCATATGAGTTAGCAGGGTTGAATGATGCCACGCCAATAAGTAACTCCGTGTTTACCTCATCAAACATGTCATTCAGTTCTCGCAGTTGACTATCAATTACATCCAAAAACATATCAATATGGTAGTAATGGAGATTCGTGTCCTCTTCGTAAAACCTTGGAGATCTTCCAACCGGCTCATACAAACCATCCATATCCACAACTTCGATATCGTGTTCCACACAAAAAGAAGTGACCTTTTGAAGAAACCTTTCCCATCCAGCATCTTCTCGCAATAACTGCAGCCTTTTCTTTGTCACACAAACAAGATCGATAGCATTAACAATATTGTGTTCCCTCTTTTGCAAAGCGCTGCATAAGTCATCTGTATACTCAAATATGGTTAGCAACAAGTGTGCTATAAATACGAACTCAAATGACTCGAATGATGTGAAGATGATTTGAGCTCGTACTGATTCTAGGCCGCTATGCTCTTCTCCAATCGTAGTGAGAATTCGCCAAATTGAAGGATACAAAGAGAAAACACGCGTCACAGTTTTACAGCGAGATTCACGACGAGTGTCACAAGGCGTTCCCAAGCTGTCATGATCGAAACCATATTCAGTTCCCATTTTATCCAATTCAAATGCTTCAATGATATCCTTAGCTTCAGCTACTTCAAGCATTTGTATCTTTTCATAGCACATCTCTAGAACATCCAACAGATTGTTCTTGAAAGACCCAGTCACAATGAACATTCTGCCTAGCAAGAGCAACAATGTTGAACTCAAGTTGATGGCCAAAGCAATGGACGTAATAAACGGAAGGGGATTCATCCATGATTAGTTTCTTCAAACCATTAGCATAACTCTTCATATTACTAGCTCCATCATATCCCAGTCCACGGACCCTCGAAAATATCAAGGCGTGTGCCATAAGCAGATTCTGAATCGTTGTTTTAAGTGTAAAAGAGCTAGTTTCTTCAACTCCGACGATACCAAGAAACCTTTCAACTATCATCCCTTTTGTACCAACATACCGCAAGCAAATAGCCAGTTGTTCCTGCTGCTCCACATCGCGAGATTCATAAACAAGCACCGCAAAATAACCATCACCGAGATCTTCCATGATAAGCCTGGTAGTTTCTTTGGCGCAGGAGTTGACGAGTTGTTCCTGTGTCTTGCGGTCTAGCATTTCACGGTTAACTGGAGCATCTTTTAGATCCACCCTTTTAAGGTCTCCAACACCTTCTGCCAGCCAATTCAAAAGCTCGATAAAGTTCCCTGCATTAAGCGAGCCTTCACTTTCATCGTGTCCATGAACGGGCAGCCCCTGTAGCAAAAGGAACCTCAAGCAATGAAGCGACTGGGTCAACCGGGACAGATACCGAGCCTCGTCCCGCTCCCGCAGCTGTTTACTGTTTGAAGCAATGGACTCGTCATCTTTGTCACCGGATCCATCATCCTGTTGTTTTGGGAAGCGTCTCTGTGCTTGCGTGGGTACCACCTGCAGCCTACTGGAAGGAGAAGGATTGGTTTGATTCTGAGGTTGGCTTCCGGCTTCTATCGGTAATGGTTTTGGAGTTGAGGTGGAAGCCATCTTCTGTTTCTTCGAGGCTCTATCCCACAACGATTTCAAGTCCATAGGCTTCTTCATTTTTCACCTCTAAATCTCCAATAGCTGCACTACAAAAAGGGGAAAACAGAAACAAACATTCACCAACTGATCATTTGACCATTCACAAATTCTACTCCAGTTAGAAACTGGAAACAGACAGACTGGATTGGGGAACTCACGGCACCGTCGAGGCGGGATTGGGGATTTGGCGAGTGGCGACCGGTGGCCGCAACCTCAATGCTGCCTGGCTGGAAGCTCGCGCCGGGCCGCGGTTCCGTCGTCGGGACCGCTGGAGGCGAGCTGTGGAGGGGAGGCGGCGGCGCGCGCCGTACAGGAGTTGGAGCCCTCGGGCTGGCCTCGCACTGCTCGGGTACTCGCGCCTCTGTGGTTCAGGCCAGACCAGACCAAGCAGGCAACCGTGAAGACAGCAATACGCAAGTGGGTCTCAGAAATGGGCCAAGCCCAAAGCTGGGGTTGTAGACATTAGGCCCAGTCTGGTTTGCTTTTACGTTTTTTTTAAGTTTCTGTGTCATTAGACAGATTACAACCCACACTTACAAAGTAGAGATGTCTCAAAAAAAACTTACAAAGTATAGAAGAAAATAAATTAGAATTAAAAGTATGACATTGTGGCGCCCACGCGTCTGAAGATCTGACCGAGCTGCGAATACATGTACTTTCCGCAGGGGGTCGCCACGTGTCGCGTAAACTCCTTCATCGCCAGCCAAACTCCCCCTGGCCACCACCCCCACAAGAAATCCTGCCATTCTACGAAAGGCCTCCACCAGAATCCCCATGAATGAGGTAGAGATTCATCGTCCCCGTGGAATCCCATGGAGCTCATGCAACGAGGGAGGCATAAACACCCCCCAAAATGGACATTGACCTCCAAAATGGAGCAAGAGTGTCATTGTAGTCTTATCCATATGACAACCTGCTCCCACAAACACAAGGTCGGTTTCAGGATGTTGATATGGACCAAACCCATCACACGACTAGAGCGATGCCGAGGGTTAGCGATGCTTGGGTGCTCAGAGATGGAACAATAGAAAGACTCGCAGAGAAAAAGTCATAAATGACGAAACTAAGTGGATAAATAGATGGACATGGAGGGTCTGACCCATCTCCTCCTCATCTTCGACTGATAGAGCCGACGAAGATGAGAGGGAGACAAGTGGAGGAGGGTTTAGGTCGTCCCCAGTGCTTGGCTCTTAATACGGTTTCATGAAAAAATGATAAGTTGGCACAATAATTAAAGAAGGATACAACTCTTATCACACCTCCCTCAATACTGAAATCAGTTTGTGGATCTCCCTGTGCTAAAATGCAAGGAGATCCACAAATCCATTTAATGCAACCACATTCAGATACCAACACTTTAAAGATGATGCATTTGAGTGGTTGTCTCTTACAATATGAAGGATCAAAGATGGTGCCTAGTGGTAGGAGGGGAGGGGGAGATAGGCGACTACAAATTTTATTCCAATTTTTTGATTTTAGGGATAATTACGGATAATTAAGGTGTACCTAAAATGTAACTAGATGAAAAATCCTATATGATGTGAAGCACAAGACAAGTAAGTAAAGTAAGGATCGAAATGAACGCAAGCGTAAGGAGACGAAGACACGATGATGTATACCGAAGTTTGAGCCCTTGGGAGGACCATACTCTCTATTGGAGTGGCCGTGACAAACCAAGTGAAAGGATCGTATGGTCACCTAGAGGGGGGGGGGGTGTGAATAGGTGCTAACCAATTTTTAGTTCTTTTTCGATTAAGGCTTGACACAAAGGTAAATTATCTAGATATGCAACTACGGTGAATTTACCTATATGACAAGTTAACGCTAGGCAAGATACAAGATACAAGTAAAGAATAAGATAAAGGAGTAACCGAACAGAAGCACGCGGAGACAAGGATGTATTCTCGAGTTCCTCCTTTTTAGGGGAGTACGTCTCGTTGGAGAGGTGTGAGACCACCACAACAGGTTGGTCTCAATGCCACAATAGGCTCACCTTCTTCTCCGATGAACTTCACCACAAAGGCTAGGTTCACCTTCAACTATCGGAATCCTTCGAGGCGGAGTCTGGAGCCTTTACAACAACAATCTGGGGCACACACCCACAACTGAATTGGGGGCTCCCAAACTGCTACAATCTGTCACAAAGACAGCAAGTGAGATTAACAAGATGCCTAGGTTTTCCTAAATGGAAACCCTAGGCTCGAATCCCTCAAGTGAATGAGGGGAAAAGTAAATCGCTTTGGTAGACTTGTAGATCTTGGTCTTCTCCTTCGATTCTCCAAGTATGAGCTCGATTGAGTGGTGGAGTAGGGAGATCTAGGAGATTGAAGCTTTTGTCAATGGAGGAGAGAGAGTATTTCGAAGCTTGGTCTTCTTCGGGGAAGAAGACCCTTTAAGTAGTCCTCCTCGAAAACAGTCGTTGGAGACGAAATCCTGCGCGCATCGGTAGTACTGGGCCAGCCCCGATAGTACGACCGGCGTTGACTGCTTGGTCGTCGAGGTCTCCAGCGCCAGCCCACGCCAGCACTACCGGCTGGCAGGGCCCGGTAGTACCGGGCCACTACCGGGTCAAGTACCGGGAAAGAATTCCTGACATATCAGAGAGCAAATCTTCCACGCGGCACTGCCTCTGGTACAGAGCCGGTAGTATCGGCCGCTCGGAAGTACCGAGCAAGCCCCGGTAGTACCGACACGATCCCTTACCGGATCTATGCTTCTTCTCTGTTGAGTTATCTTCGCCAAGTGAGAGCCCTTCCACTTAGCGGGATATTGAGATGATCGCCGCACCTTTACAAACTTCTCAGAGCGGTCCCACACACCCAGAAGCTTCCGGGCAACCCTAACCTCCTAGGGTTCCCAACCAACCCAAGAGTAACAAGATCTCAACGAACTCAAGGGGGATTCATCTTTTGGTTGGTAAAAGTGTAGATCTAGGTCTGCTCTTTCGTTTCCCACAAAGATATGAGTATTTGAGAAAATCAAGAGTAATCAAACTTTTGAGGAGCAACAAATGGAGGGAGAAAGTCAATGGATGCTGTGGGTGGAATGGGGAAGAAGAAGACTTTAAATACCGTCCCCAGATTTCCATCCGTTACGTTCAGCGACCACCAACCCCAGAATATCCGGGGCAAAGTCTAGGGCGAAACGCAAGACACAGTACCATTCTAGACATAGCCCAAAAATATTGCCTTGGAGCTTAAAACATGGCAAACAAGGGCTAAAGGTAGGTGGATAGGTTTGCAAGCTTAGAGAAGGTGATATGTGGAAATGAGAGGGCTCTAGTATCATTAGTATCATCCCAGATGAGTTCAAAACGCATCCCCTCTTAATAGTATGGATTTTCCTACCACACAATAAAGTATAGAGAAAACCGAAAATAAACCTCGAGGCTACATTTATGTGTGTGTGTGTGTGGGGGGGGGGGGGGGCACCATTCATCATGCCCTTTTCTTGTCTTTGACTAAAACCCGACATATTGCTCATTAAAGCCAGTAGTCCCCTAATCATATGTTATCAACACCAAAACTTACTTAGGGATGGAGTTGTCCCTTTACAGTCTACTACTATCGGTATAGTTTATACATTTGAGTGTAAAATAAGGGAGTCTTGGAGAAGAAAATGTGGCCGAGTTCGAGGACATTTTAGTGAGTTGCCCCTATAAATCTTATTGCAGTTGGACGTTCATAGATCTCGGTTTTCGTGTTTTCACTTTGGTGAAATATGACCCATGTTTCATTGGTCGAATTGATGGTCAAATTTGGATGTCCAAAAAAGTGTGGATAAAAAAAATCTACAAATACAAAAGGTCTCAATTTTCCCGCTGAAAAGTTCCTCGGCGCACCTCCCATTCCTTTTTCGAAAGTACGCAATTGCGTACTCGAATTTTATAGAAGGCAGCAGAAAATATACAAGAATCTAATCCAGACTGCGGACAGAGAGGATCAGAGAACACACCCACAACTCACACATGGCGATTACTCGCTAAAACTAGTGTTAACATCCTCTCCTACTCCTAAGTGACCAGGACTCGCCGTTCCTCTCCTTGCCATCATCCATAACCGTAGTTCATCAAGGATCCTTGCTGCTAGCTGCACAGCCGAGAATTGCCTCCTTGCATCGCCAAACACCCAAGCATTTCGGTGCTTCCAGAGGGACCATCCGATCAGGCATATCACTGTGTCCAAGTTTCTCTTCTCCTTATTAGGCAGGTTGCTTCTAGCCGATCGCCACCACACTTGTAAGATGCTATCCTCATTTGGTATGCCCACCTGAACCCCCAGGTCCCTAAAACAAGTATGCCACACTTGTCTCGCATAAGGGCATTGCATAAGGATGTGCTCCACAGTTTCTTCGCTCTGAAGGCAGACAGCACATGGATCGACCTGATCCTGGAGACCATGGCGCATCCTTCGATCGGACGTCCACACTCGATGCTTCGCTGCTAGCCACATGAACATCTTCGCCTTCATTGTCGCCTTGCTCTGCCAAATGGGTTCTGCCAAGCCAAACCTGATGCGTCCGTGGCACAACATTTCATATGTCGATTTCGCGGTGTACACACCCGAGCCAGACCATTTCCAGCTGAATTCATCCGCCACGTTCTCATGCAGTTGCATGGACTCAACAGCTCGCCATAGCTCCATCCATTGCGTCCCAGCCAGTGGTGTGAGTGGTTCAGCAATGTCGTTCATCCATCTGTTGTCTGTCATCGCCTCCTTGACTGTCCTCGAATTTCTGCATCTTGTGCTTACCAAGTCGTGTACTAGCGGTGCAATATCCCAAGCTGATCTCCCCTTGATCCATCTATCGAGCCAAAATAGGACAGCTCCTCCATCACCCACCTTAATACTGACCAAGTTGTCAAACACCTCCTTTGCCTCCTTGTCTTTCAGCATAGCTAGCCCACTCCAGGACCTCGAGCTATCTGTCCTACACAGCCACTGCCATCTGACCCGAAGCGCCAGGCCCTGCATTTTAAGGTCTTTGATGCCCAAACCGCCAAATTCATAAGGCTTGCTCACATTTTTCCAAGACACTAGACACTTGCCACCTGAAACATCTTCCTTTCCTGCCCAAAGGAATGCTCTGAATCCTCCTTCCAGTTCAGCTAACAGCCACGCTGGAGCTTCAGCCACTAACAGATGGTGAATGGGTATAGCTGACAGAACTGATTTGATCAAGGTGAGCCGACCTTCTCTTCCAATGAGCCCACTCATCCAGGCAGGAAGTAGATGAGTGGCTTTATCCAGTAGCGGCTGCCATTCAGCTTTTGTTAATGGCCGAAGAGCAAGCTGCAATCCCAGATATCTGATGGGGAACTCCACAATTGGACATCCTAGCAGCTCTGAGACTCTGTTTGCTGTGGTAGTATCCCCTCTGATGATCGTGGCAGTGGATTTGGTGTAGTTCACTTTTAATCCCGATGCCTCTCCGAACAAACGCAGTATATTCTTCACCATATTCAGGTCTTCCACATTGGGCTTAACGAACAGCACCACATCATCCGCAAAGATCGAGAGTCGCTGGACTGGTGTGCAATTGCCAATTGGAGCAAGCAACCCTGCCTCTTCTGCCTGTTGGAACATGAGCGTGAACACCTCCATCGTTAGAACAAACAGCTGTGGGGAGAGGGATCCCCCTGTCTTAGCCCACGGGCATGGTGAATTCGCCTTCCCGGATTTCCATTAACTAGGATCCTAGTACTCGCCGTGCGCAGTGAGATAGCGATCCATCTCAGCACCATCTCCGGGAACCCCAGTTTCCTAAGCACCTCAAACAGGAAGGCCCAGGAAAGTGAATCAAACGCACCTCCCATTCCGAGTGCAGTGCGCTAATCCCAAACAATTAAGAAAAAACAGTTTGCGAACTGCTTCTTCGCGCGGGTTCCTCGCCCAAGGGCTGCTTCGATCTCCCAGCCCCGCGCGTCGCGCCATGGATTCCGCGGCGGGGCGAGGGACTCGGACTCGGAGCAGGGCGAGGTCCTGGACCTCACGCGTGGCGGGCTCCTCCCACCCTGCTCGTCCGCCCCACAAGTCTCTCGCCGCCACGACCGCTTCGCCCGAGCCGCCCCGCCTAGTCCCCTCCCACTACCGAAGCCAAGGAGCTCTTCCTCGTACGCGTCCTCCTCCCCTTTCCCATCCCTTCCGCTGGACTGCCGCGGAGTGAGCTGGAGATCCATCGGGACGCGATTCCTTTCGCTGGTGAGAACGCCTTAGCTCGCTTGGTTCGTTGCTCGTTTTAATCTCGCTATATTGCTTGCCGTGAACGCTCGAATCAGGCCAGATCTCTCCTCTTCGTGACCGGTCTCAGTTTACCCCCATCCCGTTGATCCGCTAGTACTATGAATTATAGCACAACTAATAGCCGTTTATTTTCAGAGAAAAACAACAACAACTAGGTTCAACTGTTCTGAACCGTTGTGCCTGAAAATGTTTCAGCCCGTTGATGATTCATCTCTAGATTTCCCTGATTCAGTTGTTCATGTCGCGTATTAGAATGGAGAGAAGAATTCCCTGCTTTTTGTTTTATCAGATGAGAATTGCAGTTGATCCCCATGATAAAATTCATAGCAACTGTCTTAATAAAGGAAGGGTGGTTATTGCAGGAACTGAAAACAGCTGAATGGCGGCGGTCCAGGAACAGCGATACGAAGAACTGTTCGGTGGGTTTTTCTTCGATGAAGACATGCTAAGGTACTGCAATCCTATTAGCATTGATGAAATATTATTGGAAATCCCTGCGAATCCAGTTTGTTTTCCATCACATCTTGGTGAAATGCTCGGAGTATTTTGTGCAATGATTATAAATGCAGAAGTGCAAAACGCTTTGGGCTTGCTGGAGCAATGCCATTAGTTTATATTTTTAGACAACATCATATATATACATGTTTCATTTATTATTTACCCGCTGAAGGCCTCCTCCCGCAACTCCCTATCACGCGATCCCGTTGTTTAGTGCACCGGTGGCGCTGTCGAGTAGCCTTAGGCTGCCTGTGACACTAGGGCCGCTGCCCCACGGTGGAACTCGATTTTCGCGTGTAAGGCGTTGCTGTACCTAGCACCTTGGTGACCATCAGGAGTACGATCTTGGCGATGATTCCATGGCTTGCTGTCGGGCAACTGGGTAGGTCACCAATCATTGTTATTTAGAAAGTGATAATTCCATACGTTCAGCGTTTGTGATTGTCCTGTGGAAAAATATTTGATGAGGATATTCAAAAGGCTACTGCGCTCTCAGTCTGTCCTCTAACGCACCCTAGTGTTATATATTGCTCTAAGTGCTTGGGCCGGGTCACTCTCAAACCCTTACCCATAGATCAACAACTAGAAGACATATACATTAGCTTGAGAGGGAAACTAGATCAAGGGGTAGTGTGTTTATTTGAAGATTCGTTATAAATATGATAAATTTGGTGTAGTGTTTGTTGAGATTTTAGTTGAGAAAAAGTTAAACATAAATATTTATATGAACTTAGTTAAGACATATTACCTGCAGTGGAAGTATTACATCATCCGATTGTGCAGAGAGAATACTGTCTGCAATCATGGATTCCTAATTGTTGGCTATTTGATGGAATATTCTAACAGTGAGGATATATCATTGGATGGGTTGGACAAGGAACTCGAGGAGCACAAGAACTACGATGTGAGTCTAAAGTCCATCGATGCTAATTCTTCATTTCTTAATAACAATGATCTTAATTAACTGGTCTTACTATTGGAATGTGCTTTTAACGACTTGGTTATTAATGAGGGTGAATAGTTGGCATTGGACTTGATGAAGTACTGATTACATCGTCTTTATTTTTTATCGATGGCTTTGACATGTATGCTATATTTTAGACTACTAAATCCCAACTATCCAACTCCCGGACCATTATGAAAGACGTTTGCCATTCTTTTTTCAAAAGATAATTCAATTCCTGAAGTAAATGAGATCTAGGCTATAAAATAGTAATTTGCTTCACACGACATGCACTGCTCAGGTTCTTAGAAGCACAATCTTCCTTTACTCATACGTGATCATATGCTTATCTGTGTTGTTCTCCAGGTGCTAATAAGTATTCTAGCCATTGGTGAAAAACAGCGAGATATGGCAACCATGGTGGAAGGCAACCTAGGAGACATCGAAGAGGATCTAATTCAAGTACGTAGCTATGTCATCATCAATGCGCTGATAAAACTACAAACAGAGTTGTGGCACATTTGTGCTTCCAAGTGATGGGTATTGGATTATTTTGTGGTACTGTTGGCTGTTTTTTTAGAATAAGGATATCTACATTTTCTTTGCTGAGGATATATTCCACGGAAAGGAAAGGGAATTAAATGATTCAATGGTTAAGTCAGCAAAAGCAAAAGTGCAAAACCAGGAGTCAGGACAAATACTGTTCCTAACAATGAACTGTGCCTACTTGGCTACTTTTAATTTTAGCAGAGCCTGACTAAACTTATTTTTTAATGTCTTTATTGTTCTGTTTGCTTGCTACAAGGTACAAGCAAAGTGTATATTTTATGCGTAGCTTCACTTATCCAGATATTATTTTGAACTATAAAATATTGTGAATGCTATCTCATCTGTTAAAAAAAGACCCGTCTTAGATAGGATGTAGAAGTAATAGTAATTCTGTGCAACAGACCTAAAGATCTAGAATATACTACTTGTATTAGAGCTAGTTCTTAGACATGACATGGTACCATTTTCTAGAAGTCATTTGATTCTGATACTAGTGTGGAGTCTGGACCTTGTGTTATGAGTTATATTTTGCTAACTTCTATAGTTCTATGTGGTTCTTCTAACGTGTGAAATAACCAAGGAAAGGTCGCTTGCATAGTTAGGCACGTCAATGTCACAATGTTCTTTCGCCTTTAATACAACTGTACTGTGATAATCTGCATATTTCAATCCATCCGTTTCTGAACTTTTATGTATGGATATAAAAGTACTGCATGGAAAATTCTAGATCTTAAGAGGATATTTCCTTATACCTACAGGATTATGTCAAAGACAATGACAACCTAGTTCTGTTGCATGAAGAGATTCATGATTGTGACATTATCTTATCTCAAATAGGATCACTTCTTAGTGGATTTCAGGTATATTCTTGATTATCTGTTTCGTACATGTACGGTCCTTAATTTGTTTTCAAAATTTTCATGTTATAGCTGAAATGACTGCTGCTGGTAGCCTCTGGAAAAGATAAACATGCAGTAGGTTAGCTTTCTCAAAAAAAAAAGGTGTGCATTTGATATTATAGGGGAAATATTGAGACCTCATAAATCGACATGTAAGTGTGTGAATGTTGCTGGCATGGTGCAACTGCTTATTCAAACTTATAAATTCTCGTTTCCAAAACTGATAGAATGGCAGAATTTACTTTGTCTTACACAGGACATGTTACGCTTTAAGTCATCCCACTGTCTGCCCACCTGAACTATATGTTGCTTCATAAATAGTTAGGGCATGCAAGCACTGCAAATCAGTACTACGAGGAGTGGCTGTGTTTACATGTGTGGGCTGGGGCCTGGGGGTACAAATAAAGAAATACGAGAGATGGAACAAAATTTATAGTACAAAATGAAAATCCCTCGATGCAGCCCCGTAGTCATTTTCTTATCCATGATTGTTGCTTTGAACCCATGCTGTCGCATGGTGAGTACACTCTGGTTGGTTATACATTGCATAGGCTCAACATGCTGATTCATGCTTATCAAATCTTTTCGTCGTCTGTTGTCATCCAACCATCATGCCTAGTAGATGCTGGCCCATGGCCTTGCCGTCTCATCATCAAGCCTTCTGAGGTCTTGTTGCCGCTCATTCAGTGCCTGACAAAAATGGGAGGGAAGTGAAAAGATTGATGGCTAATGAGCAGATCCAAGGGGGAGGGGTTGGATCTAGAAGTCGCTAGTCCAGTGTTAGGTGCAGGATTGCCCATTCTAGTAATGCTCATGAAACGCCGTCAGTCCCATTTATAGTGCAGCAAATGGTTGTGGTCGCCATGGCCTACCGAGGTTTGGTGGCCATCTGAGAAGTTCACTGACTAATGGTCCTTGCCATTCTATGAGGCTTACTGCCATGCACCTTTGGCCATGTAGTTGCCACTGTTTAAATGTTTAATGCCTCCAGAGTTGGGAGCAGAGGTCGCTGAACTCAGAACGAGCAATTACTAGGGGAAGAACGCTGGACGTGGGGAATCTTGCTAACTATGCTTCGGATTGGAACTTGATCGGACAGTGAAAGGCAAATGGGGTGTCGTTGCCATGTTACCAGCCGGTTGATTGGACCATAGCTGTCGTTAGCTCACAAAGAGCACTGAAATTTGATTGAAAGAGTGAGAAAGAGAGGCACTTGTTATGGAGGTGGCCTGTGCGACTAGCTGGGCAGTGCTAGGCGTGCACCCTAAAACCTGTAGTTTTGTGATACAGTTTGCAGATAGATGTTCAACAGTATCTGCCAGGCCCCAACTCCAATTAGCTTGTGATTGTAATCGTAACACTAAAATTTCTTATTGTGGCATGACAGGTTCACATTGGCTGTATAAGCTCGGAGCTTAGAAGTCTCCAGGAGAAATCCTTCGACCTGGGTGTTAGACTGAAGAACCGTAAGGTAAGGACAATCCTGTTAGGCTGTTGCTGATAAGATGCGGTAGTCTTTTGTGGGTAAAAAAATTATGCACTTCAACAAGTTAGCTTATGAGTAATAAGAGTTACTCAGAAGTTTAATTGTCTTTTATGATATTGGTAGAATAGTAAAGGTTTAGTTGGCAGCAGTAGTATAGTTGATGTACCGATATGGTTTACCTTTTATGTTTCACTAAATACAAATGTGCTCACATGAGAGTTTATACTGTACAGTTGGTCGAGACAAAGCTTGCAGCATTTGTTGAAGAAATTGTTGCTCCTCCTGGTTTGGTGAATGTTATCATTGATGGAGAGGTAAACACATAACAACTCTGCAATTTGATTCTGGGGTTCTACAGCATGGCAGTTACTTTTGAGTTTTTTTTTGTTGCAGACTGCTAGTGTTGACATTTTTCAGCTAGCTGTGACTTTAATACTTTAGTCTTCATGCACGTCAGCACATGCAAATAAAAGTATATTTGCATCTCTGGATGTGATAAACAGTTCCTGTACTATTACTCTGTATGTTCCTGTACTAAAATAGTGACATATTAATGTCGAGTTCAGCATCACACCATCGCATCCTCTCCATTGTTAGGATGATCTAGTATATCTTATCTAGTCCTCTATTTCTATCAAATTGTTGAAGTTCATATGGATTTTTTTTAATTGTTTTGCTCATCTATTTTGTCATGTTTTGATCAACGCCAAGCTGTGCAGATAGTTCTAGACCCATAGATATATATTGTTTCTTACCTCACTTAAAATGACTAGACAGCATGGTTGAAGGGGGTAGTAGGTGTTGGAGAATGAGCAACTAACTTCATAGGGGGCCAAAGGCCATTACATGTGTACATGTGTGGTAAAGTGCAGGAAACCCCTTATACAATGAGGATATATAGAAAAGGAGACTATACATCTCTAACACCCCCTCAAACTCATGGTGGATCAACAACAGTGAGTTTGGAGAGAAAGAAACTATGCTGCGCTCCAGTCTGTGCCTTCGTGAAGAAATCTGCCAACTGTAACTCACAGGGCACATACTGAAGAGCAAGAATCTGATCATGCACAGCAGCACGCACAAAGGAGGCATCCACACCAATGTGCTTGAGCTCATGCTTCAACGGGTAACGCGCAATGCTGATAGCACCTGTACTGTCTGACAATAGGGGAGTCGGTGTAGCAGCAGAAACACCAAATTCCACTAGCAACCATCGTGACCAGGTCACCTCGGCCCTCAACATAGCCATCGCTCGCAACTCAGCCTTGCACTCAAGCGGGAAACTGCAGTCGGTTTTTTCGTTTTCCAGGCAATGAGAGAACCTCCAAGAAAGACACAGTAAGCAAAAAGCGAGCAGCGATCCGAAGGATCACTAGCCCACGTAGCATCAGGGTAGGCCTGGAGCTGGAGAGAGCTGGAGCGGGGAAAGAAAAGACGGTGAGAACAATTAGCTGTTGTACATACAGAAGGTTGTCACATTTATGTAAAAGAATGCACAATAGGTGTTAGTGAAAAACTTAAACTTCTTCTGTCATTCTGCTTATTTTACATTATTTAGCCGTGTTATTAGTTTTGAACACATCCATATTTAATGCGATAAGAATGGCATTATCCGGTTCGGCTACTAGTAGTGCATTGCCGTAGGAGCGAGCGCAGTCTCCAAATAGACGAAGAAATGTGATGTTGTGGCTGATGTCTACCACAACCACTTCTCTCGCGCCGTTAGGCACACAAAAATCAATTTCGAACGGGCCGACGTACATCATGACGCCGGCCACACCTAAGAACAATTTTAGAATCAATAAACTTTTATGATAATCTATGGAGAAATGCTATTGTAATTACAAAAATTATTTACTGTTAGTGATCCATCAGGGAGAGCAAAAATATCCGTCATCCTGCAACTCATACGAATAGTACAGAAACCTTCTATTAATTTTTTTCAAAGAAATACGATAGATAGTCTATGTATAGCAATTCATGGTTTACCTTGGCGAAAACAGAGGCGCTGGCACGACGGCGCTGCGACACCACCAGGTGAGAAAGAAGCATCCTCTAGCAATACTTTGATCTCCCGGCGGCTAGCAGAACAGAGCGGTGGAAAAGACGGTGGTGGCACATGGAACCATCTTTTGACAATCGATCAGTTCCCTTCCACCGCTCTGTTCTACTAGCCGCCGGGAGATCAAAGTATTGCCAGAGGACGCTTCTTTCTCACCTGGTGGTGTCGCAGCGTCGTCGTGCCAGCGCCTCTGTTTTCGCCAAGGTAAACCATGAATTGCTATACATAGACTATCTATCGTATTTCTTTGAAAAAATTAATAGAAGGTTTCTGTACTATTCGTATGAGTTGCACGATGACGGATATTTTTGCTCTCCCTGATGGATCACTAACAGGTAAATAATTTTTGTGATTACATTAGCATTTCTCCATAGATTATCATAAAAGTTTATTGATTCTAAAATTGTTCTTAGGTGTGGCCGGCGTCATGATGTATGTCGGCCCGTTCGAAATTGATTTTTGTGCGCCTAATGGCGCGAGAGAAGTGGCTGTGGTAGACAGCAGCCACATCATCATATTTCTTCGTCTATTTGGAGAATGCGCTCGCTCCTACGGCAATGCACTACTACTAGCCGAACCGGATAATGCCATTCTTATCGCATTAAATATGGAAGTGTTCAAAACTAATAACACGGCTAAATAATGTAAAATAAGCAGAATGACAGAAGAAGTTAAAGTTTTTCACCAAGACCTATTGTGCATTCTTTTACATAAATGTGAGAACCTTCTGTATGTACAATAGCTAACTGTTCTCCAGTCAGTACCAACATGGGCACAACATTCTTCCTTAGGAATGAAATAGAGAATTGCGTTTTACTGTTCTTATGACAAGAGGAAGCTAAATATGACTTTGTTTGCGTGTCTTCGTTTGAATAGGCACCTGTAGCACTTAAAATATAGTTACGCATCCTAGCTAAAATGCTTCATTCTTTTGTGCCGTATATCCTTAGTTCTTGGGATAATGTCTGAGGTTGATGAGCATGGGAAGCCTCTCATTGTCTGCCTCATGAGCTGAAAGTCATTTCCTTCTGTACATTTTCTGTTGACGTTTGCATGAACTTTTAACCACAACATATGAACTTGGTAAATACTGTTGGAGAAATGAGGAACTAGTATTCTCAGGGGGCCAAAGGCCAATACATGTACAAGTGTGGTAAAGTGCAGGAAACCCCTTATACAATGGGGATATACAGAAAAGGGACTATACACATCTAACACCCCCTCAAACTCATGGTGGGTCAACAACACTGAGTTTGGAGAGAAAGAACCCATGCTGCGCTTGAGTCTGTGGCTTCGTGAAGAAATCCGCCAACTGTAACTTAGAGGGCACATAGTGAAGAGCAAGAATTTGATCCTGCACAGCAGCACGCACAAAGGAGGCATCCACACCTATGTGCTTGGTGAGCTCATGCTTCACTGGGTAACGCGCAATGCTGATAGCACCTGTACTGTCTGACAATGGAGGAGTCGGTGCAGCAGCAGAAGCACCAAAATCCTCTAGTAACCATCGTAACCAGGTCACCTCAGCCATCAACATAGCCATCGCTCGCAACTCAGCCTCTGCACTCGAGCGGGAAACGGCAGTCTTTTTCTTCGTCTTCTAGGCAATGAGAGAACCTCCAAGAAAGACACAGTAAGCAGACAGCGAGCGGCGATCAGAAGGATCACTAGCCCACGTAGCATCAGAGTAGGCCTGGAGCTGGAGAGAGCTGGAGCAGGGAAAGAAAAGACGGTGAGAGATCATGCGAAGATATCGTAGAACACGGAGGAGGTGACTATAGTGGACAGAGGTGGGAGCTGAAACGAACTGACTCAGAATGTGGACAAGATATGATATATCTGGACGAGTGACAGCTAGATAGACAAGGCTCCCAACAAGGTGGCGATAGCGTGTGGGATCAGTGAGAGGATCACCATCAGTAGCACGAAGCTGAACGTTGAGCTCCATAGGAGTGACAACAGTGCGCTCATCACCAAGAGCGGCACGAGCAAGAAGATCCTGAATATATTTTTCTTGGGAGATGAAGAAACCATCAGAGGTCGAAGAAACCTCAATCCCGAGAAAATAGCGAAGTGGACCAAGATCAGACATCAGGAACTGCTCGCGGAGGCGGGCCTTAACAAAGGCAATGTACTCAGAGTCGTCGCCAGTGATGATCATGTCATCGACATATAGAAGGAGGAGAGTCCGACCACGAGGAGTGGTGTGGACAAACAACGTCGGGTCATGGTCGCTAGGCGAGAAACCAACGACAGTCACCACAGAGGCGAAACGCTCAAACCAGGCGCGAGGGGCTTGTTTAAGGCCAGAGAGGGAGCGCAGAAGGCGGCAGACCAGACCATCAGGAACAGAGTACCCCGGTGGTGGCTCCATATAAACCTCCTCACGCTACTCACCATTGAGAAAAGCGTTCTAAACGTCAAGCTGAGACGTAGACCAATGATGAACAGAAGCCACACCTAGGGGAGTGCGGACAGTGGTCATGTGGGCCACAAGAGCGAATGTCTCATAATTGCGTCCCTGCTCCTGCTGAAAGCCACGAGCCACAAGACGAGCTTTGTAACGCTCAAGAGAACCATCGGAGCGAGTCTTAATCTTATAGACCCACTTGCACATGATGAGACGAACACCGGGAGGAGGGGAAACCAGATCCCACGTGCCAGTGCGCTCAAGCGCAACAATCTCCTCGGCCATGGCAAGCTGCCATTCAGACTGAGCCATGGCATCCCGATAGGAAGTGGGCTCAGCAACAGCAGAAAGACCATATCGGTCAGGAGAATAGCGATCAGGTGGGGGGCAAGGACGAACACGGAGGTTATGAAATCGGTGGAGACGGGAAAGGAGGCGCGCCGGAAGTCGAAGGCACGTCCGTAGGATTATCCACAACACGAGGACGACGAGTGTAGTGGAGAGGAAACAGAGAGGGGAGGACGCATTGAGAGGTAGGTGACGAGGGAGGAGGGAAGGAAGGAGGGGAGGGTGGCGTCCGTGGTGTACCAGGAATAGTGGAACTCGTCGGAGGAGGCACAGAGGGAGATGTGTCAGGAAGGATAAGAAAAGATATGTCCTCCACGAAGAAGGTCGAGGAGGAAGGACGTGGGTAGTATGGAAGAGACTCATCAAAAGCCACATCACGCGAAATGCGTAGCCGACGACCAACATGATCCCAACATCGATAACCCTTGTGCTCCTCACTGTATAAAAAAAACACTCAACTGATTGAACAGTCAATTTGGTGCGTCCGCGCGGAGCAAGAAGAACATAGCATACACAACCAAACAGACGAAGAACTGAGTAGTCGGGAGAACGACCAGAGAGACGCTCCATAGGAATACCACCCTGCAAGGCAGCCGATGGCTGAATGTTGATGAGATAGGTTGATGTCGAAATAGCCTCAGCCCAAAAGTGGGGGAAGAGAGGCAACGATCATCATCGCATGAGCTGTCTCAAGGCAACGACATTCCGCGCATGAGCACCAGGATAGGAGAACTGAGCGAGGGTACCCTGCTCATCAAGAAAACCACGCAACATCTGAGAGATATACTCACCAGCCGAGTCAGCACGAAAAACACGAATAGGCGTGGAAAACTGGTGTGAACCATGGCAGCAAATCGCTTGCATATAGAGAGAACCTCGCTGTGAGATTTCATAAAATAGAGCCAAGTGTAGCGAGAGAAATCATCAATAAAGATAACATAGTGGCAATGACTCCCTTTCGAAGAGAAGGGCAACACCCCATACATCAGAATGAACCAAATGTGAGATCCTGGCTCAGGGCCCAATAGGATTGATAGAATACTCATGTCAACAAGTTGCAATTTCTTTTCTTGGCCCGAAGCGATTTCAGGATGGGTGACCAACTGGGAAGTGCTTCCTGTGTGCGCACGAGTGAGGACAAAGTACACCAAATCGAAGGGACGCTGAGATACATACTCACTAGTAGGATAAGGTAATTGAGTCTGTTTGCCAAGTCTACAACCATTACACTCTAAAGAGACATCTCCTGAGACAGACCCCAGAACACCCTGACACACTAAAGATGACAAACGAGAGCCACATATATGACCAAGTCTATGATGCCACTGCTGAAAAAGGCGGAAGCGGAAGCAACGAGAGCATGTGAACTGGCGGGCGTAGAGGCAACAGAAGGAACACGAAGCCAGTCTAGGATAAGGTAATTGAGTCTGTTTGCCAAGTCTACAACCATTACACTCTAAAGAGACATCTCCTGAGACAGACCCCCCAGAACACCCTGACACACTAAAGATGACAAACGAGAGCCACATATATGACCAAGTCTATGATGCCACTGCTGAAAAGAGACGGAAGCGGAAGCAACAAGAGCATGTGAACTGGCGGGCGTAGAGGCAACAGAAGGAACACGAAGCCAGTCTATCCCCAAAGGCCTTGATACTCACGGCGTCGAGGGCCAGCCCCAACCAGAACCTTGGTGCGACGATCCTGAATAGAGCAAGAGTCGACATCAAGAATGACACGACAACAAGAATCAGTAAGTTGAGCAGCGGAAAAGAGATTCATGGTAAGACGGGGACATGAGAAACACTAGGAACAGAAAACGACGGAGTAGAAAGGGTGCCACCACTAGCAACAGGAAGAGGTGTGCCATCGGCAGTGAGAACATTGAGAGGAAAATCAAGAGGTCGAAGAGAAGACAAGGCGGAAGAATCAGAAGACATGTGAAAAGAAGCTCCAAAATCGAGAACCCACGAAGATGTACCTGACTGTGTAGGCGGCAGTGGCTGAGTGGTGGAAGCAGCAGTCATAGAGGATGCTGTACCTGTCGAGGAAGAACCAGAGGAAGCCAACATACGCTTGAGCCGCACAATATTCTGGTCAGTGAGTGACGGAGTCGAGGAAGATGCACTAGCCCCAGTAGAAGAAGAGCGCCTCGGGTCCGCTGCTTCTTGTGACAGTCAGACTCTGGGTGTCCTGGCTTCGAGCAGTAGCCACAGAAAGTGTGAGAGCGCCGGCCCACCCCCTGAAGGCGTGGGGAGGAGCGTTGGAGCAGTGGAGCGAGCATACGATACAGGAGCTCTGACAGCTAGCACAGTGGGACCCGCAAGCAAACCAGCAGAACGGACACGTGTCTCCTCGGCACGAAGCTCTGCAAGCTTCTCAGATATAGGAACACGGCCACGAGCAAGTAGGTGAGCACGCCGGGGCTCAAACTTGGCACAGAGGCGAGACAAGAACTCATGGACACACTAAAACTCCATGTCTGACCTCACAGTCTGGCAGCATCGGCAGGCACCACAAACAACAATCCGAAGGGAGTCAAGCTGGCGCCAGATAGCAAAACTCTGTGTGTAGAACTCATCAACAGTAGAGTCGCCTTGTTGAAGAGCGTGCTCCTGACGAACCACAGATAGGTAGAGAGCATCACTAGAGGGTTGATAGCGCTGACAAAGGTGAGACAACATCGCAGCAACAGTGCCGAGTTCCATAAACTCGGAAGCAAACTGAGGCAGAACACTTGCAGTGAGGACAACAGCAACACAAGCATCATCATTGCACCACTGAAGGTAAGCAGCCAAATCATCCCGATAGATGGAAAGAGCATCCGAGTAAGCCGATACCTGCTGATCATAAGCTTCACCGCAACATCATCAACAGTCTTGGCTGCATCCCTATCAGCCTGAGAAGCATCGGCGGCAAGAACTGGTGGCGTCGGCGAGGTAGGAGCCACATGAGCAACGGGGCACGGCGGACAGGGGACCTCGCCACAGAGAACGCCCAGAGTAGGAGGCCACGCACGTGAATGCACATAAAGCCTACAAACTCGGCATAGTTGGTGCCATCAAAGATCACCGAGCAGCGGGGAACATCGACATAGCCCGACGATGGCGACATGGCACCTTCTCTATTTTTTTTTCCTTTTTTCTTTTGGAGTCAACGCTCACAGAAACTGGATCGGGATCGAACCAAATCAGAGAACCTCGAAGCACACTAGCCAAATCGAGCCCCGGCGTGGAGCAGCAGGGGCAGCCGTATCGGGCCAGGCGGAGGAGCAGCAGGGGCGGCGGCGGCCGGCGAGCCAGAAGTGGCGGTCAGCGCGGCAGGCCGGGGAGGCGGCGGCACGGCAGGCCAAAGGCTCGATTTGCTCAATCCGATTTGCTCAAGCTCGATTTGCTCAAGAATGAAGCACTGAGCATAACGAGGACAAGAGAGAAGTGGAAGAGGCAACCACCGGACCGGAACTAGCGACGACGACGAAGGTGGAGGAGCACGGAGTTGCTACGTGTGGGAGGAGAGCCTAACCTGGGCTCTGATACCATGTTGGAGAATGAGCAACTAACTTCACAGGGGGCCAAAGGCCATTACATGTACATGTGTGGTAAAGTGCAGGGAACCCTTATACAATGGGATATACAGAAAAGGAGACTATACATCTCTAACAGTAGGCATATGTTCGGATGAGAGAAATAGAGGGTTGAGCGATAGCAAATAGAGGAGAGACAGTTCTTATTGCTTGCATAAAAATAAGATGCATAATATACTTATATTCTGGATGCGTATGCCTTGACCTTTCCTATACAGGATTGAACTCATTAGTTTCCTAATACAGGTGGGCTCCCTAATATATCTTTCCCTACCCACAGAGACACTCTTTTCCAACTGTCCGGACTCTATCCAAATCCTGTTCTTTCCTATTCCTGCGTGTCTGACTTGGCTCCGTAACTTCAGTACGACCTATCCAATATGATGCTTCTATCTTTGTTCAACATGCGAACAACATGGCACCCCTCCTGGAAAAGCAGATGGTCATCAAGCTGCCTTCAAATATGAACATGTGTTCATAAAAAGTTGAACTCTGTATGCTGGTATCCTTCTGAAGGAGCAAGCAGGACTCCTCTGCCTGTTTGGGCTGTTGCTTTTTAGTTGGTGACTTTTCGTAACTGTTGGCCAAGTGTTGCCTGATTTTTTGTGTGGTAGTTGTATTTTAAGTCTCTGTTTTTGGTTGCTGAACTTGATAATCCTCTATGAAAATATAGGCATGAAAGAACGGAAATTTTGGTTGGTCAAACAGGTAGAAGACGCAAAATCTGGTTGGGCAAACGGGATTTGCATTGCTGTCGATTATGATAATCCCGTTTGGCGTTTGCCTAAGCAGCTTTATCTTATTTAACCCTTTGGCTAATCAACCTTTTCCTGCTTTCTTGCCTATTTTTGCATAGCACATTATAAATAAGTTAAGAAATTGCGAACTGAGTCTAAGTTAGCGATCCCTATGTTTCCTTTCTACATTAAATCATGTTAAACTTCTGTGAAATATTGTTTAAGCTTTCTATAAATATAGGGTTGGCCCTTTTCTCGAAGAAAACATCATAAAACTTTAGGTGTTTTCTCCTTTTGAGAACATCATGTAGCATGTAGTATTTCTTAAACTGAGAACTGTAGGGCAGGCCCCGATAGTAGAACTTTATTAAAAGAGGAAATTACTTACAAGAGGGGATAGGGGAATGTACAAAGGACGTAGCCCGGGAGCAGAAAAGCTACATAGCATCTAGCCCGACAACTAGGGTAGATCTAAGCTCATCATGCATTCTGTCAGAGAGAAGGAAAATATGTCCCTTTTGAAGGAGAAGGACCAAACACTGAGGCTAGGGTTTACATTGTAAAAGATTAGCGCGTTTCTTTGCTTCCAAATGGACCAAGCCGCCGCGGCAAAAACCTCAAAGAAGAAGGGTTTGCCAAAGTAGGATCTAGCTGAAGAGAGCATGGCGGCGGAGTCCAGATGTGGGTCTAGCCTGATGTTGATAGAATTCCAACATGGATGATCTAGCTGAGGAGAGCATGGTGGCGAAGTAGCATACTGGAACTAGCAATTCACCCAACACATGGAACTTTAGATGTTTTGCTTTCAAAGAAAACATCATCATTCTTTTGTTTTCCTTATCACTATGCTAATTACAAGATGCATGGATATAATATAGTTCAATGACTTGCTATTCCAGTTTCTTTTGGCAGGTAAATGATGATTATATTAGAAGCCTAAACATATTGAGCAAAAAGTTGAGATTTGCTCAAGTTGATCCGATGATTAATGCATCAAATGCTCTGAAAGATATTAAGCAAGAACTGGAAAGGCTTCGGAAAAAGGCACTATCAAAGGTTACATCAGAATGCACTCATATAGATTGCTTTATGAACTTGTACTCTAGCTAACTGAAAATATTTACTGCTTAAGTGGCGCTTCCCATTTATTTCCCCTTGCATTTACTTTGTCAGGTGTTTAACTATATCATTGAGATATTCTCTTCCATGAGAAAGCCTGGAACTAATATCCAAACGCTGCAACAAAATTTGCTTCAGAATTATAGGTATATGTTGTGAGAAATCAATTTTCATATAGAATTTCTATGCTTTGCTTTCTAGACAATAGTTATCTTTATGGTATTAGATCTCATGCTCCTGGATATATAAATAATATTATCCATACTCTTCTCGGTCTGTTATTTGCTCATGCCACCTCTTACATTTAACTATTCGGGTCTGAAATTTTTATGCATTGTCAGTTCTCTTAACAGTCAGTTCTTGCTTAGTAAAGCTCCATATTTCTGATTAACTGGATATTAAGGAAAACATCTGAGATGGAATAGTTAAAACGCGGAGAAACACAGAACAGACATTACTTGCTAAGATGAGTATCATAATTTCTTAAGTTGAAGGCCTACTAGTTCTAATGTTGTTTTCTCGGGTGTGTATTGCCAGTTAATGTTATTCCCTTTAGTCCCATAGTTGAACTAATGAATAAAACAAGACAACATAATGTCATCATTTGTTTTACTTGGATTAGTCATGTCACTGTTGCATAGGTAAGACATTGTAAACATTGCTTACATGGTTTCACAGGTATCTCGTTCCCTTTCTTAAAGAGCATGGATTGGAGACGTATAATGATGTCTGTGCAGTGTATGTTGATAAAATGAACAAGGTAAATCTTTGTCACATTATTTTCACTTCTTTGTTTGAGAAAAAATAATAGTATTATTTTCATATCTATCCATGAGTACATGATATTGGGTGAAAAGTCTGAAGAGAGTTTTCAAAACGTATCTCTGGTGTCATGCCTGTCCTATTAGGTACTGGCAGCCTGGAGATCAACAAACATATTGAGCGGATGACATTTGGCTGGCGATGAAATGTGACAGAATTGGTGGTTAGAATCCTGTTGATAATAGATGGTGGTAGGCTGAGGGCTCCATTTCCTCTTGATTGTCTGGGTTCTGATGATTGATTTTTTACTTTAGTAAAATATCTAGATTCAGATGGAAGTTTGCATGTGCAGAACTTCATCTAGTTGCAACTCTGGCAGTATGAGCTATGCTTCCTTTCATCTGGTACGAGGGCATCAAGCTTAATTGATTCATTTCATCCTTTGCTTGTCCCTGGTTCGCCCCTTAAGTTTTTTGTCATGGTGTCAATCGAACCGTCTTTTTTCAGACATTTGAATCATATCGTCACCGAACTTACTAATACGAGGACATCTGCTGTGATGTGATGTCGATACATTGTTCCTTCTGCATAGCCACCTGAACTCACATAGTGCGGTGATGATATGTCTGCATGTACCGTCTCTTATCTTGTTGGCCATGATCACAAGTTGATGAGCAGCCAGTACTGATGCAACTGTCCCAATTTACCCATTGGACATAACAAGTTCCCTGGATTCTCAAATTATAGATCACCATTTGATATTCATTCTCCACTTTTAATAGCGAGATCATGATTTCTTAATATGATATATGAATTTATCATAATTGCTATTGTCCTTTTGCCCAAATAGGTGCTGAGTGCAGATTTTCGTGTATACGTAGAAGCATTGGAGAAGTTGAAGCTAGATATTGGTGTATCGAGTGATGTGATTGGATATGACACCAATATCGTTGACCTTATAACAAAGGGGAGAGAGCAGTTGAGAAATCATCGTTTCATGTTTTCCTTAGGTGAACGATCAAACATTTTGAAGGTACATCAATAATTATTGTAAAGTGTAAACTAGTTGAATATTATTCGAAATTTCACATTAGTTATATTCGCTGCAGCTTCATGGAAATATTTGTTACCTCACTTTGCAGGAGATTGATCAGCCTGGCTTGGTACCTCGTATATCTGAAGTCAATTCTCTGAAATACCCATATGAAGTTATTTTTAGGAGCCTACAAAAGCTTCTGATGGACACTGCTAGTTCTGAGTAAGTGAGTAGCCATTTATTTGATGTGAAGTATGGTAATGTTACTGATAGTATCCTGTTAATAAACTTTTCAGGTATCTTTTTATCGAAGCATTCTTTGGTGAAGAGTCATTGTTTTATCGAGTTTTTGAAGGTGCACTCTTTTATTTTGCTTTCACTTATTCATCTTGTTCTTCTCTTTTGCAGTGGCTACACGTTTATGGCAATATCGAACATCCTGTAATTACCTTCACAGAAGAATAGGGTGACATAACACATACTCTATGATGGATATCAAGATTCCAGAGTTAAATGAAAAATCTACAAAAAATATATGCAAATGGACATAATTTTTTCCTATGCTTAGGTGTAACTATCTCATAATTATATTAGGTATTAACATATTGAAGAAGTATTTATATTATTATTAATTCCACATAAGCAACACTATTCTGCAGCCCCTAGAATAGCTATTATGTACCCCTCAACCCCTGCTCTTGCTGCCCCAAATCCCCAATTAATCCTACACCCCCTCTTACTTCCCCCCAAACCTCCTCAAATTACGCTATTTTTTTTAAATAATACATTTTTTAATTAAATTCGATAAATAATACGCGTTTTCAAAAAATACAGAAATAATACACCCTCGTCTATGGTACAGACGAGCAGGCCCTGTCGTCTAGGCCGTGGACGAGCAGGACCTATCGTCCGCGCCGCAGACGAGCAGGCCGTGGCCCAGCCGGTCCACTCGCCCGACAGGCTTGTCGTCCACGGCGTAGACGATATGCCTGGTCGGCTATGCCATCGATCGATCTAGATCGCGGGAGCCAGCCAGCTAGCGATCGATCGTCGCCCATGAGAGAGCTAACGCGGAGCACGCACGGACGCACGGCGAGCGCACGGCCGGCCGGCGAGCGCACGCAAGCACGGCCGGCGAGCCGGCGAGCGCACGCACGGACGCACGGCGAGGGCAGCACGGCCGGCGAGCCTGCGAGCGCACGGCCGGCCGGCGAGCTGATCACGCATGAGAGAGCTGCGTGAGCAATGCAACGCAACGCGCACGCATATTCCCGTCGTCCATGGCGTGGACGAGCAGGTCCCGTCGGCTACCTGTCAGGTGTGCAGCTGACGGACGACCAGCTAATCGTGTACGGCGTACCTATCGTCTACGTATGGACGAGAGTGTATTATTTTTTAAAAACTTTGAAAACGCGTATTATTTCTCGAATTTAATTAAAAAATGTATTAGCTGACGGACGACCAGCTAATCGTGTACGGCGTACCTATCGTCTACGGTATGGACGAGAGTGTATTATTTTTTAAAAACTTTGAAAAAGCGCATTATTTCTCGAATTTAATTAAAAATGTATTATTTTAAAAAAATTAGCCTCTTGAACATCCCCCTTCCCGTGCCGCCTCGCCCTAGTATTTTTATTCCCAGAAATAATGTGTTAACAAACTGAGCAGTTTTTTCTGAAATAAGTCAGTAACAATGTTAATTTAAGAGTAGTTTCTGGTAGAGTTCCATAAATTTCGGAGGTAGGTGCAAGTAGGTTGATGAGCTTAACACTGGGACATTTCCAACCGTGAACTTCTGAAAAACAAGAAAGAGATCCATTTTGGATGCAGGCATGCAGCAACAACCTGTGATGGTGGCGTGGTGCCAAACCCAGTATCATTCATCTTTCCCCTGAGTCGGGCTTGCGTAATGAGTGCAGCTGCTCAGCTGGATACTATGCTATTCGTTTTAGGGTTTCGTATGAGATTTTTTGGCTAGACGTATCCATGGCATAATCCTTTTATTTCAAAATCTAGAAAAGGGTTTTCCTATGAACCCGCCAGATAGGGCTTGTTTGTGAAGTATGACGGCAACATAGAAGTGTTACACGTTGAATATATTTATCAACGTGAAAAACAGTTTACAGCACTTAAGGAGTCAGATTACTGCACCTTTGCAGGAGAGTTACTGAATGTCCGAGCATGGAAGGGAGATGAGAGAGTGGGAGCAAGTCAGTGGGGTGGACGGAGATGAGGGTGGTTGTTTTTATTTGACTGTTCAAAGCAAGGTTAGGGTTTTGTTTTTGTACCATGCAGAAAGTTTGGGGTGGCGGGGTAAAGTGTTGCTAATGTGCGCAGTCGCATATATTTTTTCCCCACGTACGCAAGCGTGAAGACAGTTAAACTGGCTACACTGTTCATTCTAGCGTGGAAATTACAAATGTTCTAGTTGTTTTCTTTCATGAGCACTGTTGTAATTACTGAAGCATCATAAGGCACATGCTTCAGATAAGCTGACAAAACCTGACAACCTCTTTTATCCTTGTAACCTTCAGGACCTTTTGCAGTAATTGATGAACATTTGAAGGTTACTCTTCAAAACTTTCATGATGCAGTATGCCTGATGCTCATGATCTGCATAATTAAGAAGCACCAGGTAGGAAGGTATTTGTATTTTCCCTTTATCGGGGCAGAAAACTGAACTAATGTTCTCAGTCTCTTTTTTCCACAATACAAACAAGGAATGAGTAAACTGATAATAAATAAATTGACCGATCACAAGCTGGTGATGTCAGTTTCGGGCATGCTTCGGGGTCACATACCAACTTTGCTAAGTGCTCCATCTCCCACATTGCCTGCTCTCGTAGGAGGCCCTACAGGCCGTGGTTATGGAGTGCCAGCTGGCACCTTGCCCCATAAAGTACCTCGGAATCCCCCTTGCGATCATCTGGTTGCCAGTGAGACGTTCCAACCCCTTGTGGACCGCCTAGCAGACTGGGTGCCTCGAAGGGGCACATGCCCAAACACACGACCGTCCTCATCAAGCGACTAAAACCAGGTGAGGAGGTGCCCCCAACTTCAGACCGCAACGACGAAAGGCCTCACACAGTGATGCGGGTGCGGTCCCGATGTTCACGGATTTGAGGGAGGGGACAAAAAACACGATGAAAGAAACGATGAACACGGAGGAAACACGAGGGGTAAAACGCAAAGGATAACTAGTAAAACCTGCAAAGGAAGATCTACCGGCAACAAGCCCCAAGGGTAGCCTCTGGTTTTCAAAACCCAAGCCAATATTACTCTCAAATTGGAATCGCTTTCTCAAATCGGCCGGTCCACTGATCCAATAGAATCCTTACAAGGAAAGATTGGCAAGTCTACTTAAATCTCTAGGAGAAAGAGTAGCTCATGAAGAGGTCTTGATTCATCTCCTAAAGGAGGCCTTGGGGGTCCCACTTGGGGAAGGATTGGAGCATAGCTCACAAAACATCACAAATCTCAGTCTAACCCTAACCCTAGGCAAGGAGGGAGCTATTTATAGTCTAAGACACGAAGGGGTGGGGAAAGGGGGTTACATGGGCCTCAGCCCGAATCCTTATGTGCGCAGCGGTAGTATTGCTGGTGGCAGCGGTAGTACCGCTCCTGGCAAGGGGCGGTAGTACCACTGGACACCAATGGTAGTACCATTGCACACATCAAATTTATTTGATGTTTGATTTGCAGCGGTAGTACTAGGTAGGTACCGGCTGGGTACCGTGGCCAATACATAAGCGAAATTGAGGTTGACGGTACTTGGCCCGGTATCCCCATCGGTAGCACCTTGACCTGGGACTAGCGGTAGTACCGCTTCCTGGAGCTTCGTCTTCGGCTGGGTCATCTGGAGGCGGGCAGTAGTACCGCTTCCTGGAGCTGGGTCTCCAACATCTTCATCTTCTTGGCTCGTATCTTGTCCATCTCCTCGAGGATATTTATGAGGGTCATACCTGAGTACACAAGGTATCGAATGAACTAGCAACCCATTCAAAGGGATGTCAAGATCACACAAAGAGAGGAGCAAGTTCACCTCATCATGGAGGAGACGTTGAACGTGTCACTTCAAAGGAATAGATGATAGACAACTTTTGTCAAAGATGAGACATTTAACAAGTATAGTGTTCTGCTATCCTTCAGACTTTACTCTCAAGAGTGAAAGTAGTCATTTCTTAAGTAAGAATCAGTGACAAGAAAACAATCCTAGCTGTAATAGCACGAACATTAGGTGCTTCAAAGTCCATTGCTTAAAAACAATAGATTTTTCCTGTTAGTCTACTATGTCAAATGTAAGATAACAAGAGTTGTTTTCCCTTTATATTTTCATTTCAGTTGGTTATGTCCAAAAGGCGGCTTCCTTGTCTAGATACATATTTGGATAAGGTTTGTCTCGAGGCATCAATTTATTCTAAATGCCCTGCTAACCATGTTCTTAACTATAGTATTCTCTTTGTTTATGTATTAAATAAATTGACCCCTATCCTGTTCTCTTTAGGCTGTCATCTATCTCTGGCCACGTTTCAAGACAGTGTTTGACATGTATATTCACAGCTTGTACCAATGCAATGTGAAAATGATATGGGTGGATGGGACTCATCCAAACCACATTGTACGGTGTTATGTGGAGTTCACAGCATCCCTTGTTCAACTTAATGCGGAATGTGGAGATGGTCAGGTTAGTTTAGTTGCATAAATAACTAAGTTCTTAGCATCGGATTCTGCTAGCATTAGTTTTTTTCTCTAAAAAAGCCTCTTTCTTTTTTGAAGCCAAATCTGCTGTGTCTAAGCAATGAAATGTTCCTGTTGGTAACCACCATATATTTTTTTCCCGGCAACACACTAACATGCATATGCTTCTAATCTATATTTATACTTTATAGTATGTTTATATTCAATGACCTTGATCACCTGCTTGTACTCATTTAATCTGCATGTTGTTCTTTTAATCGTCTCAAGTAATTGTGCCCTGTTGTATTAATTTTTAGGATTAACTAAGAAGTACTATTCAAAATACATTTCATGAACTGATGATTGATCTTTGGTGTACATGATGTTAGGCACAAGAAAACATGCCATCACTGAGCAAGTCCACATAGGATAGCTATGAAACGGTAACAGTGAGTTTACACACAATGCAACAGTTTGAAAGAAGTGCCATGTGAATTAGCAATAGAACTCCTTATCCAAGAACAGGAATTTAAGTACATACATT
Organism: Poa pratensis; assembly: GCA_947311845.1. NCBI lineage: Eukaryota > Viridiplantae > Streptophyta > Magnoliopsida > Poales > Poaceae > Poa > Poa pratensis. The sequence goes on from CAMZMU010000038.1 coordinate 6,224,400, forward strand.
GGGTTCCACTAAAATCAACTTTTAGCATGGAATATATATCTTTAATGGCAAGCAGGATTCCCGTTCTAGCTTTAGCAATACCATAGTGCCAGTATCTGTTTTTCTAATAGCTTTCTTCGTTCAGCTAAATTCCATGTTTTCTCTTCATGATTTTTATATTTTATCTAATATTATTTATGTAGCTTGATATGAGTTTGGAACGGTTGCGGTTAGCTGTTGATGACCTACTTGTTAGATTTGCTGAAAAGTTTGCAACTCCGAAACTGCGACACCTGTTTCTCTTGAATAATTATGACATGTCCATCTCTATCCTGAAGGTTAGTTTCTTGCCTTGATATGCTCAACTATTCTTCTTGTTATCCTTTCAACCTTTTGGGCTTTACTGCACCTATTTATTTCAGGAAGCCGGTGACGATGCAAAAAAACTGCAAAGATATTTTGAAGAGAAGCTGGAAAGTAGCCTGGTGTCATTTGTGGTATGACTCTCCTATCACCCTTCTTGTATGTGCAACTGCGGTGCAGGATTAACTATTGGATTGATTATTATTTTTACTTCCGGTGGGATCTGGTTTAGACATGATTCTGGGGAATTCCAGACTGGAGTCTGGAAGTTAATCACCTGTTTCAGTTTCAATCACTCGATGTATGATTTTTTCTTTATGATATTTTTAAATAAGATTCTGCAAAATGAATTTAATAGTATCATCGAAAGTTCATGCACAGATGTGGTACAGAAAAAAAATCACAGTATCTTCAAGATTTCTTGCTTTTGATATATTGGTGGTAGCTGGGAAGTTATGCCTGTTCGTTAAGTTGTGGGCGGTACTACAAAAGGATGCACATCAGATGTTAAATTCCTTAAATTTTATTAGTCATTCTGGTTAAATTTGTCGCCAACTTAGCATATGGTACATGGATCCAGTATGTATGCTGTTAGCTTTTTATCAAGTATAGCTGATTTATAATGTTCTTTTTTTCTGAGATGGAAATTAATCGACTGATTTTTTTCCGTTGTATAGCTTTGATAATTTTGCAATCTTTGGTGGTGTACAGGATGAATTGCTCATGGAGTATTTTGGTGATTTAATTAAGTTTGTGAAGAGCCACATTTGTAAGTTAAACCAAACTATAATACCATTGGATGTTATTGTTGTTAGTTGTTACTCACAGGAATATGCAGAAAATGACTCCATTTGTTTTTTAGCTGAAGACCTGATTGCGTACACTGAGCCCCCAAACATTGCTGATGTTGAGCCAGTTGTGAAGAACTTTGCCGTGAAGTGGAAAACTGCTCTCGAGCTCATGCACAATGAAGTTGTAACTTGTTGCAGTAACCTTGTGTCTGGTATGGCGATTCTGAAAGCAGCAATGGCACAGTTGCTTAATGACTATAACAGACTCTCAGAATGTGTTAAGATGATCCCAGGTGGATCTTCTTTGAACAGGAATCTGGTTTCTATCACCTCGCTTTCGTACGAAATCAGGAAATATTCAAGAACACTCTAGTTGGGCGCATATCCACCGCCTTTATTCAATAAAGACTGAATGTTCAAATGGACTCTCAAGATACATGCTTCAGTCCAAGAATAGTAAAAAAGCTGAAAGATGCTATAGCATGATTTTTTTTATCCCTCCCAACCAAATAATGTCATTTGTAGCTGGATTTCAATACTATACAACCAAATAATGTCATTTGTAGCTGGATTTCAATACTAGACAACAGTGCAACTTTGATATTTTGTACTTCATCCTCATACTTTTTTAATTGGATATTGTTGCTGAAAGTTATATGGATCAAATGATACTCGTCAACCCTGACCTATTGATGCAGTACCTATACTAGTTGAAGAGAAAGCGCTGCCGTAGTACAGGTCCAGTTAAAGTGACTGGTAAGAATCTTTTTTATTATTAAAATCCCAATTCGTGAATAGCCTCATTGGTTGCCCAGGTTTAATTATGATTTCTCCTTTATGATTTGGTCATGGAAACATATATAAAAGAAAACTAAGCTTAGATACTGTGTTCTGATATATACTCCGCATTATGCTTGCTATATGATATAACTACCATAGTACGGGTCCATCAAATCCTCTGGGCTCCAGCTATCCTAGAGTTTTGGACACCCTTGGACTTGACATTTCGACCAAATAGTTTTAGTTCACTTATCATTGTCGATTGGTGAAGGTAAGTACACATTAGCTTATCTATTCCCTACTTTTCCTCCCAGACACCTAAACTTTCCTTTTGGATTAAAATAATGTTGTCATGGAACTACTGTAGCTGGAGTTGGTCCAATTGAAATTCAGATGGTCATGCGAAACTTTTTGAAAACCCTTCTTGCTAGTTCATGTTAACTACATGCAAGTTCGGCGTTTTTTAGAGTGCTTGTGAATTGGCAGAAATGGATTACATGCTACTTTTGCATCCCAAGTATTTATTCATGTTTATGTGTGGAAAACAACGTATTGCACACTAGACTAATAAATCATAAAAACTAAGAAATCAATATGTCAACTGAAGGATGGAAGTTTGTTCTGACTATGAAGCATTGAAGACTATAACTTCAATTTACATCACTGTGATTTGAAAAATCATTCCAAAAATTGTTGATGGATAGCTACAGTGCCCTTGCGGAGTTTTCAAATTTCCAGCCTACTCCTTTCTGTCATTTAACTTTTGCATGATTGTTATTTTTCATCTTTCCTTGCAATAAACATATGCTAGAATTTCTTCTTGTCATTTACTCTGCTGCTTGCACCTTTGATGCTGCAAATGAAGTTATGCTCGATTTTTTATTCATTGTTGTAAAATTATAAGCTTATGGCCGCCCTTTTTTTATTATTACATTATACATCATGTTTGAAGTAGAAAACCAAAGGGGATCTGTGAAGTCTTATGGAAAAAATGGTCATTTCATAAATATAAAAATGGTTGATTCCAAACAAAACATCATCTTTGTTTCCCATCATTCAAGTTGATGCACCTTCCATATATATAGACTATAGTTACCCATTATTATTAAATGGTGTTCATTATGTGAATACTGCTTAAATAATAGTCAGCCAACCCCTTGACTATATCCCTGTCCTCCTATATTTACTTTGTGTAAGAACAACAACACATGGTTTGGTTCGTAAGATAGCAGCTGTTTCCAGTGTTTTTGCATCACTGACGACAACCGTAAATGTGATGTCGCCCATGCAGTAGTGGCTCAAAGTCACGACCCAAATTTATCAGCCATCGCCCACCGTTGTGAAATGATATTGCGAACCATCCTAACTGTCCCCATCTTGATCGTACAGTTGATGTTATCCATTTATCTCTTGCGATCCTCCCAGGATTTCCTTTGATCAAAAGCTGGACACGATGATTCTCTCCGAACGTATGGTGATATCAGATTATTATGGTAAAGCTGTGATAGTACGATCATCCATGCAGAATTAGGAGGAACATAGTTGACTAGACAGAGAAGATAGACAGCTTTATGCTGTTTCATCTTGACTCCTACGTGCACTGCACTACATCACACACCTATCTGGAGAGCTGCAGCTTTAGGCAATTCGGCAGCTGAAAATTTCACATGAAACAAGATCTGAAGTTCTGAAGTGTATTTGCCATGCAACATTGGCTTCTCCTCTGATCTAGTCTGCAAGATCGTGTGTTTTTCAAAAAATATATATATAGCATGCTTTTTTTCAGATATCGTCACATCTTGTACGGTGCAACAAACGGCCCCACTCCTCCAGTCCTCCACTGGGCCGGAAAAGGGGCAGCCGGCCGGAGCACGGTCCTTTCCTCGCCGTCCGTCCAGGTACCCGTCGGCATCCACGGCCATCCTGTTTTTATTTCCCCTCCGACCGATCTTGTCTTGGAAGAGCAGAAACAAAACACACGAAAATTCTGGGCGAGTGAGAGTAGCAGATAGTAGGAACCAGTACGGTGTACCAAGATGGTTGTTGGCGATAAGCCATCGCCGATCATGTCGCTTTTGGTGCCTAGCTTAGTTAGCTTTCGTATATATCCTAGCCATATCGTGGACTAGGGTACCTTTCTTTTTTTTTCGTTTTCGTTTGCAGTTTGGAGTGGAGTGCGCATGTTTTGGTTTGGTGCTGCTGGAAATACATATATGAAGCTAGCAAGACACCAGCTGTGTAGTTTTGAATTGATTGAGGGTGATTAGATATGTCGGCTATTGTCTACGAAGTTGATTATGGTGTTAGAGGTGGAAGAAGCTTTCGGAACAAGTATATTAAGTCCAATGATTAGAATGTTTGCTTATGAATCTAAGGCCAAGATACACACCAAATGGCACGCTATTTATATAGCTGTAACAACCAACCCAAGTACAAGTACTACCATTTCTTCTTCTTTCTTCTTCTTCTTCTTCTTCTTCTTCTTCTTCTTCTTCTATTTTGCCATGCCAGTCCTTCCAACATAAATACGTCAGTCAGTACGTAGTACTCCCAACGACATGTCTAGTACTACAACTACAGCAAAAGCCCAATATTCGCTTGCAAGAAAGTTTATGCGCTTGTGTAGGTAAGCAAACTCGTAGTCACGCACAGATGCTACAAGATCCGTGTCGCACATCCAGGTTTTTGTAGCCTCCAGTTGGCAACTGGAGTGAAGTATTGCTTTCTGCTTACCCATGCAGGCAAGGCAAAAGCGCAGATAAAAATCAGGCGACGGATTACAGAGAGCGACGTCGCTCGTCTGTTAGTGGGAGGTGCCCATCGAGGCCAAGGAGCCATGTGCGTCGAAGTGCCCCGGCCAATGGGCCGCCAGGCCGTGGCGAGGCTGATGTCTCGTCGGAGGAAATAAGTGGAGTATGTTTAATCAACCTCTTTTCTTAGAAGATGGACGGGTAGTGGGTGCTCCGGCGCCGGCATACGGATAAGCGAGGCTGCAAAGAGATGATTAAGATAAGCGGCTCGGTGGTACTTAGGTGAATAGTTTTCCTCCATGATGATAGGACGGTGCATGCAAAAAAAGCGCTCCAAGTCAGTCAAGTCACTGCCGGTGGCTAGCTTTGTATCACACATCGTGCTTGGTTGACAAGGCTGCCACCCTCCAAGCAATCAGTGGTAACCCGGTTTTCTCAACCAACCAAATGCGTATGGACAACTCGTCATATAGCTGACGTATATATGGGTGTTCCCGCCATTATTTGCACCGAACGCTAAGAAAATATCCAAGACCAGTTCAATTGAGGACTATGGGTTTTCGTAAGCGATCGGTTGTCTCCGAGAAATTCATAGGCAAAACACGGCATGTGTGTACGCATTGTATTATTGATGATGCATTTGAGATTGGTGTTTGACTGACCGTCGTGAGACGACCGGACCCCGTCCGTTATCAACTACGGTTAATACTGCCAATACCTCTCCCCATCTACAGTGAGAGGAGATGATTTTGAGGCGACCCCGTGCAACCAAGCTCGCCGCCGGCGATTCGTCCGATTCGCCGCCTCCGGCGGCGGGAGGTCGGGGAATCGACGGATCCCGGCTGTACATAGCCTAGGTGTGTGTGGGTGGTGTGTCGGCGGCGCTGTGGTGGTGGCGGCGTGGTCGGGTGTTGGTGTTTTGTCGGCGGTGGTCCACCCCTCTGTTTGTTGGCTCCGGTGGAGCTTCCTTGCAGATCCGCCGCCTGCTGCGCGTTCGCCGCTCGTTGGGGCTGTGGCGCGCTTCCCCTCAAGCTGGAGCTCGTGATGGCGGCTCTGGATCTTGAAGATCTCCGTGAGGATGATGGTGGCCGAGTTGGCGTCGGTCGTGGTGCGGGATGGAGGCGCTCTGTGGGTGCTGAGTGCTGTCGACTTCCTGCTCGCCGGAGGCTCCTCCTAGTCCAAGGTCAGATGGAGGAGAAGGCCGCAGGTTCCGCCGGCAGAACGTGCTGCGCGACGAAGAAGACGCCGGAGCTCAGAAGGACCTCTTTGTAATTTTCCTTTGTTTTTGGGTTTATCTGTAAGATGCTCGGCTGTTGTATTCTCACTTCGCAAAAAAAAAAAAAATACTGCCAATACCTGCTCTCTGTTTCTAATATATATATACATCGCGCACTAGACCAGCTCTTCCCTGGAACAAAGTCAGCATAATGAAAACATCTACTACTTGGATTAGTTATGTAGTTAATTTCAAGTTCGTGGATATGCTTGAGCTACTTAATTTAGCACATGTTGTGTAAAACACCAAGTCACCAGCCATTATATATACCATGGTGTACTAGTTAATTTGCTAGTGTACAACGGTTACTCCCTCTACTACTATTTCACAACAGGAGGCATATATAACCTTTTTTTTTCAAAAGCCACCCCCACAAACAAGCAAGTTTTAGAAAAATATCGTCGGCAACTATAGTACTATGAAGATATCATATGAAAGTATATCACTAGATGTATCTAATGATATATAGATTTTGTACTATAGACTTTAATGGTTTTTTACTAAAAGGTTGGTAAAAGTATAGGTAGTTTGAGTTTTGAAAAAAAAAATCTATAGACCTTGTTTTGAGGAAGAGAAGCGGTAGCATATATGTAATAAGATTGAATAAAGGAAAAAAAATCCAAGTATGAACATGATCGTATTCGTACGTCCATACTTAAGCTTGGAAGTTTATTACATTTGGCACACACTACTAGTACTTGTTTCGGGAATTAGCTGTGATTGAGAGATAGAAAATATCTTTAGCGTTCGCTTTATGCTTTTCATAGTAGGGTCACAACTCACTACCGACTCCATGCCGGCTCGATCAGCTGATTCAGCCTATATAAACCACTCAACTCATCCATCCATCGCCCCCCCCCCCCCCCCCCCCCCCCCCCCCCCCCCCCACACACACACACACACAGCTAGCCACCATCCCTCTCGCTCGCACTCTACTCTTAACCGAGATGAACTGCTCCTTCCTCCTCAGGGCGGCGGCGGTTGCCGTCGTCGTGGCCGTCCTGGCTGCCACGGCGGGGGCAGCCTCGTACGTCTCCGTCGCGCCTCTCCCCTCCGACCTCCTCTGGTCCACTCCCTTCCTCTGGTTCACCGCGAACGCCATCATCGTCTCGCTCTTCGTTTTGTCTCACCGCTGCCACACCGGAGCGGCCGCATCCTCCTCCTCGGCCGGATACGTGTCAGCGGCCATGGCTGGCCTCTTTCCATCGTCGGATCATGCCGACTTTTCTGCCGCTCTTGACGACGTCGTCGCGCCGGTCCTGGTCTTGCCGAGGCAGCCGCGGGAAGCAAGAACGGCCAAGAGGCCGCCCAACAGCCCGCGCGTGCGCAAGAAGTCGGCCGGCGAGTACAAGCGACCGGCAGCCACCGAGGCGGAGGCCAAGCCCGGTGTCAAGAAGAAGGAGCACATCGAGGAGGCGAAGCCGATAGCCGCCGCCGCCGTTGCGACTGAGGCCGAGCCCGTTGGCACCGACGACGACGTGTCGATGGACTCGGCGTGGCACTCCATCGTGCGGAGCGGCGCGGCGCGGCCTGTTAACGTGCGGAAGAGCGAGACGTGGGGCGGCGAGAAGCTACCGCGGATGCAGCGCGCGGCCGACAAGGTCGTCACCGCGACGAAGGAGATGCGGAAGTCGGCGTCGATGGTCCCACCCTCGCCGCCGCACCCGAGCGCGGCGTCGTCGTCGTCGTCTCCCGTGGCGGCGAAGCAGGGGTGGCGCACCAGGGACGTGCTGGTGATGGCGCAGGACCAGGACGAGCTCCTGCGCCGCGCCGAGAGCTTCATCCGGAGGCAGCACGAGCACCTGCGCATCCAGCGCCAGGAGTCCGACCAGCGCCAGGCCATGGAGCAAGACCGCCGCCGCCCCGCCCTCGTCCGCGTCTAGCCAGCCGCCACGCAAACAGACTCCCTGTGCAACGCCTTGCACGCGCGCGCTCATGCACGTTGACTGTACAGAAATTAGCTAGCTAGCTAGTGGCATCGTCACGAGACAAAGATGGAACCAAGCACAGGGCGTACTAGGTCATGGCTGTGAACGTAGCAAATTAAAGCAGTACCGGCCGGTCATGACTGCATCCTCCTTCGATCGATGTAGATTAAATCCACATGTAAGATTATGTTTGCGTGAGGGATCTATGCTACATGTAAATTAGAGCGTATGTAAATTGACCTCTAAATAAATGGAGAGTAGTAACCGTTTCTTTGTTCTTTGGCATATCTTGCTTAATTCTTAGTGTGTTCCAAATTGTCACAGACATCGATTGGAACGCAAGAATTTCGCAAGTGGCGAATATATAGTTCATGTAACTTTAGCCCGTCCAGTTAACGTATGAATATGTTCGGAAAGGGGTTGAATGAAATTAATAAGGAAAGCCAAAACTCAAATTAATGTGTGAGTTTGTGCTTTGTGTTGGGCTAGCTATAGGAAAAGAGTCGCAATAATATTGTTTTTAAAATGATGCATATTTGCTAAGTGAATTTCTTACAAGTAAAGCATATATGAGATGCATGTTTGGTTCATGGCTGGAGTTTCCCATAATTTTCCAACTAAATGTATTCAAAGAAAATGTTTTTTTATTAAAAACATAGAGTATATTTACTAAGGAAAACAAAATTACATGATACATCTAGACTTGGGTCAGATGTCCCCACTTAACAGAAAAGACCTTGATAAACAAGAAAAAACAACTAAGCCCTCAGTATCTTCTCTGCACACTTTGCCGCTTGCACAACCACCGTCGTGGCAAGATTTGGCAAAAGTACAAATCTAGAACATGCCGAGGAGATTGCCAAAAGAATAGTGTTCTAGAGAACCATGGACCCCTTATATGGATCGTGCGCGCATAATAATTCGAGTGACAAACTATGATTACCTATATTAATCTTGATAAGCAGACGTGTCGCTATGTCAAAACTAGAGAGTGATTTATCAAAACACACACAAATGGTAGCTCGAGCACCAAAAAATAAATAGGAAAGAATCAAATAAATCAACATAGGTTGTCTAGTTTAAGAAAATATTACAGAAAAGTTTTTGTAAGAAATGGGAATTGAGAGGAAAATAAGTACACGGTAGAAAATAAATGGGGTTAGGAAATTCTTTTTTATTGAGTGTTCATGACTTTTTTCCAAGCTTGTCCAATTCATATCATGATGTGGGTTGTTTTTCTCGTCGCGCCGCCATAACGAGCGCCCCCGACTGCACTGCCATCTCGCATGACTGCAACTCTGCAAGCTTGGGGTATGCACGACCTACCACGGTGGCGCGTCTGAGTTAGGGCCGCTGCCCTCGGGAACTGAGCTCCGCGAGAGAAGGGTAGTCGGAGGTCCTCGTCCCTTAGGGAACGAGGCATGTGGCCACCATGGACCAAGCCGGTGGCATTGGTGGTGGGAGAGAAGGGGGATGGAGTATCTGGTGGCGATAGGGTTCAGGCTAATGGCTCACCGGAGTAGGTAACACTGGAGATGGTTTAATGCCCTTGTGCCATGACTTTGACAGCGTCTTTAACCAACTTTTTTTTGGCAACAATTGATAAATTAAAATAGTAATGTCACTAGATTTGATACTAAAAGGATCATTGTATTATTTTATTATAATAATGTTTTGCCGACACATTTATCTGAAAAGTAATGGCCAAAGTCACACCCTCGGAACCGTATTAATTAAGACCCGAAGCTTAATTGTAGTTGAGCAGCGAGTCCACTTAATTACTCGGGCATGTGCCTAGAAGAAAATAGAAGCATGGCTCACTAGCAGACCAGCTATGCTTCTACTCCCTCCGTTTCTAAATATAAGATATTTTAGATGTTTCACATGTTGATTAGTTGCGTATCCAAATGAGTGAACCTACACATTAAAACGTGTTTAAATACATGTTGATAAATGTGAATCTGATAAATATGAATATGAAAAAAGGTAAAACATCTTATATTTATATTTAGAAACGGAGTGAGTAGCTGTACGAAATATCGTTTTGCAGCCACTTGCCCACTTGTGTGTCTCAACACTAGTTGCCTCGCTAGTCATTGATTATATGATGTAAATCCTACACACGCGAGAGGGAAAATTGATCACATGGTAGTAAAGTTACATGAGTTTTAGTACGTCATGTTGCAGCCGTGAGGTAGAATAAACCCTAGAGGGAAGATCTTCTGAACGCACTGTGCCGCCTCCCCTTCCTCCTCTATCGGCTCTGCCAGTGTGGGAGTGCAGGGAGTACCCAATCAACCGTGTGGAGTTCTAGTTCTCCCTCCTTTGGGGATTTGAGTAGGAATTTGCGACGGTGCTTCGTTGGTAGCGAAAACGGCTCCGTCCTAGTGAATAATTATTCTTCGAGACATTTCCTATCGACGGTGGTGGCTAGCGACGTCGAAGGCTCGTTGACGTAGATTATATCCGGCCTCTTAGACCGGTTAGGTAAGGCTTTGCGGGGTTTGTTGGCATGGATACGACATATTTACTTTGCAGTTTGGTTCCCTGACCTCCTCTTCACCACGTTGGGCAGCCTCTCGTGCCAACGTGAGACATGTGAGTTCTTTTGGAGGCTCGGATCTTGGAATATGTGGATCTTCTAGCATTGACGACTTAGGCGGTTTCTTCTCCCACGCTAGTCCGAAAGTACTGTTACCTTGATGACTTTCCGTCCACGACCAACGACGACATCCTGGCTCCAACGATGGAGGGCAGCAGCGGTAGTGTGCCATCAGCCAGTTCAGGAGGAAGAAAACGTCTGCCGCCCCCCCGCCCCGCCCAATGGGTTTGATCATTTGATTTGGGTCTTTTTTGGCAACAAAAAAATAATGCCTCCATATGGACTTTCTAACAAAATTTGGTAACAGTTCAACCATGTATTTTGGTGTAATATGATCTTTTATAACATAAAATAACTAGTATTTTGAAAATCAGACCCATTAGAAAAAAATTCAGAGATAAATGGCCCCTAATCAGAATTAAATCTAGGATTGGCGTCAAAGAGTGTGGCGCTGAACTTGTGCAGTTCGGCTTAACTCACTTTGTACTTCTGTCTTAATCCGCACAAGTTTTTCTAATCACTTCGACAGGGCAAGTTCCGGTCCCAACCCACACATTTTTCCTAAAAACTTCTAGCTGTTGAGTCCAGAGTTCGGCACCAAAGAGAGCGGAACCGACGTGCACAAGTTGGGAGACCTTGGAGGCCATATTTTGAAATCGTTTTGAAGAAGAGCTAAATGTATTTATTCTTAAGGACGATAACCCTTGGCCTCAGTATCGATTCATGGATACAACAATGCCAAATACATGTGAGACATGTAACTATTCACCAAAGGAATGTCCATCTAGCTTTATTTGGATCAGGAATTTCACCACAAACAACACGCCAATTTTTTGCGAGGAAAAAAACATAAGAGTTGTCTTCTATTGAGTCACTTGTTGGATATGGAATTTGAATATCTTTCTTATGAATTGGGGTTTTGACATATAGTATTATGTGATTTTTATTTTGTCAACATACACTACATAATTTCTTTGTGTAACTTGGAGATTATAGTACAACATGCCTTCGAATGTCCGATAGAACTGGTGTGATTATCTACTAGATGGTATAAAGTGGTCTCACAATCGTCTGTGGTGCACGCGAAGGAATCCTGCCTTTGAATTAATAGAGAACGATGTGTGCATAGTTTTCTACATAAAGGGAAAGAACATATTTTTTCCGATAAAGGTGTTAGCATTACACCCAGCTCTTCATCATAATAAGGATGCACACAACTGAGAAAGTAAGAAGTAGCAATTACTTTTGTGACGGACAATGTTATACATAGCAGGGTATTGTTACCCAACCACTTATCCTCACAGAATCTGATTTCCGAGCCATTTTTAATTATGAATAATCCAAAGCGGAAGAACGTGTATGAAATGCAGAGTCGATTCCGATTCCTTCTTACTGACTGAATATTCTCCTCGGATATTCTCTGTCATCTGGGAAGATAGTTTCAGATTTTTTTCTGCAACATATTGTCGAACCTGCACTTTCATGATCCTTTTGCATCTTGACATATATCTCATTTACTCTACTCTCTTCTTTAAAGCCCATTTGAAATGTGTGATCAATTCTTGCAAAATTCTATCAAATTATTTTGAGAGATTCAATGTTTCAAAAGATAAACTTGCGTAATACCGTCTTATTGATGTCACCATCACGTTGGAAGAAAAGAATGTCATCATAATGTAACAAAAGTTTCGTCTTTACCTCAAGCGATTTCGTCGAATCAAGAGCGTGATGTAAGTTTCACACAATATTCCACCACTTTGCTGCCAAGTAAACAAGCTATTGTTGCGAATTGCATGAGGTGAAGTAGGAGTAAGTATTAGAGTTATTTTGCAAGACAACTCCTACTTCACCTCATGCAATTCGCAATAATAGCTTGCTTACTTGGCAGCAAAGTGGTGGAATATTGTGTGAAACTTACATCACGCTCTTGATTCGACGAAATCGCTTGAGGCAAAGAAGAAAACTTTTGTTTTTCGTGTTGTTACATTATGATGACATTCTTTTCTTCCAACGTGATGGTGACATCAATAAGACGGTATTACGCAAGTTTATCTTTTGAAACATGGAATCTCTCAAAACTAGATAATGTGAACCATAAGATCGGCCATGAAGTTAACCTAATTGTGTTGTTTTGCATGGAGTCAGTGGCAAAGGTGATGTGGATTCATCCTCCAATCCAGCAGAAAGATCAACTTCGTCGTTCCCCGCTCAAAAGATTTTTACTCCTCTCATTTTCCCCTTTCCGAAGGGAGCAAGATCTCTGGATTGGTTTGATGAGGTTTGTCACTACTAAAAAGTATCTAGTGAACAATTAGGTTGCTGCCTCGCCTAATCATCAAAGCTTATCACCTCTAGAAAACCATTTTCTTCCTTGACTTGGCCATGGCCAAGTGTGATTTTATTAAACTTGACTATTGACTCCATATGCCTCGTATAATCCCTTGATCCTAACACTTTCCTAGCTTGGTGACACTACACGGATTTGTTCTTAAGAAAATCTTCATGGGATTAGTCACTTTACTTGCTAGTGGTACCGCCTTTTGTTTTGTGCTAGTCCAAACAAGTTATTAACTGCTGATTTATCCTGGGTTAATCGATCAACCATGTAAGAGATAATATTCATTTGCTGTCTGTATTATAGGATTGTTGGTTTGCTCATATTTTTAGGCAGCAACTTCGATTTTTTGGCTGATTTTCGAGCCTCGTCGTCTGTCTTGGCACCGAACCGTTGTTCTGATTACACAAATACACAGTGACAAAAAGTAAGCATCAGCATAACTTTAGTTGCACATAAGTTAAAAGTAACTATGTTTACTGTACTTTACCGTTTTCGATTAGTCAAAGATCTTCTCCCTAACCTTCCCTGCCAAAATCTCATTGATTGGTCAAATAAATGTAAATAAAGGTTGAGTACGTCAGGTAAAACAAATTTTCTCTAATGTGATCTCAGTTTCTTGGACGAGAACGCGATAGCTTACGCTATCTGTATGTGATTGCAACCCTGAATTAATTAACCTCATTTGTGATCTACGTGCAGTTGACCTTAACCTAAATAGTATTATCAAAGGATGATCGGACGAATATGTGCAATGTGATAATCTTTGTTTGCATGGACTTAGAACTTGGATAAAAACCGCGAATCATGAGTTTGATTAGCATGATCATGCATGGTGAACTGGTGATTAGGATGAACTTTGTTCCATAGTTTCTTAATCTCATGCATGCTACATGTACTTTGTTTAGGATTTCTCTCGAGAGATTTTGGACTGCTATTTCGACACGATGCTAATGCATGTAAAATGCATACATGAACTTTGCACTATATTACTTGTATTCCAATCATATTTGCATCATATAAGGGTTATATCACTGTTATATAATGATTTTTGGGAATATTTTATTTATTTCCTATTTTTATGGAATTAACCCTGCGCAGGCAGAAAACCCTATTTCTTTCCTTTAATGTTTCAGGGACCCAAACGACGTCCAAATCACCTGCAAATTTACGAGCGTCAATATTTGGAAGGAACAAGACTTGGGGGCGAAGGAAGCGAACAAACGGAGCCCCGAGGGCCAAAAGAGGTGGGCCCACGCGGCCCCTGTACCTGGCCACGTGGGACCCCTCAACTTGGGCCTCGACGCTCCGTTGCCGTCGATCTTTCCTCCACCGACTCCGTTTTGACCTAAAAACGCCTATAAAAATAGTCCCCCGACGTTCTCTGGAAGGAGCGCCGCCGAAACACCGAAACCACGAAACAGAAACTTGGAGCTGCAGATTGGAGGGGGAAAACTCCGACGGGGCGCTGCCGGGGTGGTCTCCATCTTCTCCGACGACTTCTCCACCGTCTCCATGATGAAGGGGGAGTAGTCTACCCCCTGGACTTTGGGTTTGTGGTGGTAACTTGATCTAATCTCTCTATGTATGATCATTGTTGGAGTCCATATGATGTGCCTTGCATAAATATGGATCTATCTATGTAATTCTTATGGTGGATATTGTGGTATGAGATGATTTGTTATACATTTACCGTTGTGTTGGAGCTTTTATGATTTGTCATGCTTTGGAGATATTCTATGATGCATGTGATGGTTTGATTTATGCATAATGCCTTGTTTATCCTTGTCATGAGGTGATTGACACCACCAAGTGTGGATAGATGAGAGAGATGTGGTCACACACACAAAATATAAATCATTGCACTAGTGTTTAGAATATTTTCCATTAAGAAGTATGATGTATGTAGGTACGGGATGGCAACATCCTTTATCTGGGGGTAAAAAGGGAGAAGTATGATGTGGGAGTGACAGCAACCATGCTAGCCATACGAGGGTGACATAGCACACAAATGAGTATTTCTTTCAACTATGTGTTTTAGGACATATAGCCGTCATAAAAACTACCATTAAAACATGACAATTGTGTGTACTTTATCTATAACATGATAATCACCGTAAATGAGAGAGAGAGGATTAAGTGAACCCATGAACCCATGTCCATTGTTCCTATAAGAGAAAATATTTGTCTTGTCCTCTTGCATTCAAGAGGATTGGGACACTTTCACATTCTTGTTTTGTTACGTTAAACTTCCATCCATTAAATCAACCACCTTGTTCTTTAAACTTGTTTAGTGCATAATCAACTAAAATTTGTGACACTTTAATTGTAGGGAATAGATAACTTTCTCCCTCTTGCTAGCCCAAAAATTCCAACAAGCAAAAACTTGTTTCCAACACCTTCAACCAAAGTTTTTCCACTGAGTCCACCATATCTACCTATTAGGTTTATGCTATTCCGAGTATGTTTATCATGATATTTGTGTTCTCTATACCTCTGAATGAAAATGCTTATGTTGTTAATTGTTGTGGGAAAAGTTGGTTATAGAGCTCTCTCGAAATTGATGCACACTTTACTTTTATTGCATAAATAAAATATGACCCATTGTGATTAAAATTATGAAGTTGTGGACTTGACAAATGTCTTTGGTTGAGAGTTAGCTCATATGTGCTGTCACATGGCAAGCTTTCAACATTGCACATCATCTCATTTAGTTGATATCATGTACTTTTGTTTATGGATGCTTACCATGGGTGAAATAAATGAGAAAATGAAGTGAGTTTAAATGAGTTTGTATAAATGGTTAGAGAGACGTCTGGGCCGCTAATCTAAGCCATGCATCATTCATGGTGGAAATTTACTTACATGCTATGGTGAACCTTCTGTGATACACCTAACAATAAAAAGCTATCTAATGGTAAATAAAAAGGGTGTTGATATTGTTCATTATGTTTGTTTGTCTTGTCATTTTGATATGGGCTTGTTCCATATCCTGGGACAAGAGGTACCCCAGTTGACGCTCTTAATGATACTATTATTACTTACAATGATATTTAACTTGAACTTGCTTTGTTTTCCAAGTTGAGTAGCACATGGAGTAGGTACTTGTATTCAAGGGGCATGAGACTTTCAACCTGTACTTTGTCAAGCACACTACTCATATTGCTTTCACTTTAAACTTAATCATTCAAGATGCTATGATAGGGGAATGAGAGCTTGACACCAAGGATTACCATGTTACAATCATTAACTTAAGTAGAGAAGTTCAGAAGTTAGGTGAAATTTATTCATGCTTTACCTCTTCTCATATATATATATATATATATATATATATATCTTTCCAAAGTGTCCACCTTTTATATTCAGATTTTCACCAATATTCTATGACCATTGTAGGATGTTCTTTCTTTTTATTATGCATAATTGTGGTCCATAGTACTTCTTCTCTTATGTTACACTTTGTGAATTATCATTGAACATCCTTGCATTGAATACTTGATATCACTTCATAATCTATTTTGCATATTGCTACTCCTTTTAAGAATGAACCATTTGACCCTATGTAGCAATAGTAATCATCTTTGATATCCATTGTTAGTATTAAATTGCAAAGTCCATGTTAGTTTTATCACCTTCATACTCGAGGACGAGTATAGCTTAAGCTTGGGGATGTTGATGCATGTAAAATGCATACATGAACTTTGCACTATATTACTTGTATTCCCATCATATTTGCATCATATAAGGGTTATATCACTGTTATATAATGATTTTTGGGAATATTTTATTTATTTCCTATTTTTATGGAATTAACCCTGCGCAGGCAGAAAACCCTATTTCTTTCCTTTAATGTTTCAGGGACCCAAACGACGTCCAAATCACCTGCAAATTTACGAGCGTCAATATTTGAAAGGAACAAGACTTGGGGCGAAGGAAGCGAACAAACGGAGCCCCGAGGGCCAAAAGAGGTGGGCCCACGCGGCCCCTGTACCTGGCCGCGTGGGACCCCTCAACTTGGGCCTCGACGCTCCGTTGCCGTCGATCTTTCCTCCACCGACTCCGTTTTGACCTAAAAACGCCTATAAAAATAGTCCCCCGACGTTCTCTGGAAGGAGCGCCGCCGAAACACCGAAACCACGAAACAGAGACCTGGAGCTGCAGATTGGAGGGGAAAACTCCGGCGGGGCGCTGCCGGGGTGGTCTCCATCTTCTCCGACGACTTCTCCACCGTCTCCATGATGAAGGGGGAGTAGTCTACCCCCTGGACTTTGGGTTTGTGGTGGTAACTTGATCTAATCTCTCTATGTATGATCATTGTTGGAGTCCATATGATGTGCCTTGCATAAGTATGGATCTATCTATGTAATTCTTGTGGTGGATATTGTGGTATGAGATGATTTGTTATGCATTTACCGTTGTGTTGGAGCTTTTATGATTTGTCATGCTTTGGAGATATTCTATGATGCATGTGATGGTTTGATTTATGCATAATGCCTTGTTTATCCTTGTCATGAGGTGATTGACACCACCAAGTGTGGATAGATGAGAGAGATGTGGTCACACACACAAAATATGAATCATTGCACTAGTGTTTAGAATATTTTCCATTAAGAAGTATGATGTATGTAGGTACGGGATGGCAACATCCTTTATCTGGGGGTAAAAAGGGAGAAGTATGATGTGGGAGTGACAGCAACCATGCTAGCCTTACGAGGGTGACATAGCACACAAATGAGTATTTCTTTCAACTATGTGTTTTAGGAGATATAGCCGTCATAAAAACTACCATTAAAACATGACAATTGTGTGTACTTTATCTATAACATGATAATCACCGTAAATGAGAGAGAGAGGATTAAGTGAACCCATGAACCCATGTCCATTATTCCTATAAGAGAAAACCTTTGTCTTGTCCTCTTGCATTGAAGAGGATTGGGACACTTTCACATTCTTGTTTTGTTATGTTAAACTTCCATCCATTAAATCAACCACCTTGTTCTTTAAACTTGTTTAGTGCATAATTAACTAAAATTTGTGACACTTTAGTTGTAGGGAATAGATAACTTTTCCTTCTTGCTCCTGCGGATCGATACCTTACTTCCACATTGAGAGGTGTTACAGTGATCCCCTGCTCTTGGGGGTTATCAGATGCCAAACCTTGTTTGGAGACATTGGGCGCCACCAAAATGCAAGCTCTTCACTTGGTTGGTCACTCAAAATAAGATTTGGACGGTGGATAGATTGGAGCGGAGAGGTTGGGACAATTGTGGGAGGTGCAATCTTTGCAACCAAGTTCAAGAAACGGCGGCCGACCTCTTCTTCAAATGTAGATTCACTACTCGACTTTGGAGCGCTATCAAGGTTTGGCTTGGCATTCATGACATTCACCCGGTGGATTGGCAAGCCATGGTCGAACATAATCAATGGAAGAAGCCACAACTCCAAAGCCCTCGCGTCTTTGGCAATGCTCATCTCATGGAAAATTTGGACGGAGAGGAACGCCTGTGTTTTTCGCAACCATGCCTCCACCTTCGATTTGGTGGTGGGTAGAATTAAGGAGGAGGCGAAATTGTGGTCCTTTGCAGGGACAAAGGCGTTGAGTATTTTGATGTCGCGAGAGTAACTTTTATGTTTTTGGACCGGGTTCCACCGGCCCATGCCTTGTAAGACCTGTAAAACCTTTTCTTATTTAACGGTTTTGCTAACGCTCGGTTGCCTGAGATCAATGTTAGCGCTCGGTCGATGTCTTCGACCGTCTGATTGTTACTCACTCCGTTACGATAGCAAGGCGTACACTCGCAGCCTGTTAGTTCCGCAAGTGGGCCGGCCTAGGTAGCTACGTTTTTGGTAAACTTCTGGCAGGTTTGCTGTTTTATTTTTTTCGTTTCGTTTTGCTTCAGCGCTTGGTTTTACTCTTTTTCTTGTTTATTTTTGTTCTCTTTCTTCCGGTTCGTTTTGTTTAACTTTTTTCCTTTTCCTTTTTCTATTATACCATGCACCCCTTATATTGTATTGTTTATTTTATATTTTTTTTCTTCAATGCTTGGTTCTTTCTATTTTTTCTTGTTTCTGAAAAAAATCATATGTATTTTTCTTATATGATAGGTGATTTTTTATTGAATCTCGTGAATTTTCTTGTAACTCGCGAATGATTTTTTTGTTTTCCTGCTCGTTTTTATAACAAAGTGAACATTATTTGCAGCTGAACTTTCCATATGGAATTGCACATTAAGTAGTATGTAATTGGACGGTATTATGCAATTTGCAGATGAACTCTCTATGTTTAATTTAAATATAAGGCACTAGGTGCCCAGCTTTAAATTAATAAAGCCAGAATCGGCTGATACACGATTTTTTTCACATGGACGCGCAACTTTTCATATTTGTTTTTCTTATTAGTGTGCAATTGCACATTTTTTCGCATTAGTGCGCAATTGCACATGTTTTTTTGTTTAGCGTGCAATAGCAAATGTATTTTAAAGTCATTAGTGCGTAATTGCAAATAATTCTCATTAGTGTGCAATTACACATTTTTTTTGTTTAGCTTGCAATCACACATGTTTTTGTAAGTCATTAGTGGGTAATTGCAAATAATTTTCATTAGTGCGCAATTGCACATTTTTTTGTTCAACATATAATCGCACATTTTTTGTAAGCAATTAGTGCGTAATTGCAAATAATTCTCATTAGTGTGCAATTGCACAATTTTTTTGTTTAGCATGCAATCGCACATGTTTTGTAAGTTGGTAATGCGAAATTGCAAATAATTTTCAATAGGGTGCAATTGCACATATTTTTCTGTGATTTTTCATAATTTTCACTTAGCGCGCAATTGCACATTTTTTTCTTTTCTCATTAGTGTGCAATTACATATATTTTTCACTTAGTGTGCAATTGCTCATGATTTTTTGTCGTTATCACGCATTCACATATTTTTTTTGGTCGTTCTCAATTCCACATTTTTCTCATTACTGTGCAATTGCACATGACTTTCACATAACTCTCATTAGTGTGCAATTGCATATGAATTTTTTGTTGTTACCGCCCAATTGCACATTTTTTCTCATTAGTGTGCATTTTGCACATAATTCTCATTTAGTGTGCAATTGCACATGTTTTTTTGTCGTTGGCGCGCAATTGCACATGATTATTTTTTGTCGTTAGTATGTAATTGCATAGTGCGCAATTTCACATGTTATTTTGCAATTAGTGTGAAATTGCAAACAAATTCTCATCATCGTGCAATTGCACACATTTTTCTCTCATTATTGTGCAATTGCAGACAATTCTCATTTAGTGCGCAATTGCACATGTTTTTCTTTGTCGTTAATGCACACATGATTTTTTCTTGCTAGCACGCAATTGCACATATTTTATCCTCAATAGCGTGTAATTGCACTCAATTCTCATTTCTTTGTAGTGTGCAATTACACATGATTTTTTTGTTGTTAGCGTGCAATTGCACACTAATTCTCATCACCATGCAATTGCACATGTTTTTTATTCTCTTTTTAGCGCGTAATTGCACATAATTCTAGTTAGTGCGCAATTGCACATATTTTTTTGTCTTTAGCGCGCAATCGCACATGTTTTTTGTTTAGCGTGCAATTGCACATTTTTTTTCTCTCATTAGTGTGCATTTGCACATAATTTCTCATTTTTAGTGTGAAATTGCACATGATTTTTACAAATCATTAGGGTGATTCCTATTTTGTTGTTAGGCTAATTTTTTGTTTCGAGAGGATAATAGTTTAGAAATGTTGCGAGGGAATGGAACTTTTTTTTTAAAAATCTCATTTTTTGTGCAATGCACATTTTGCGCATGATTTTTGTCGTAAGGGCATAATCGCAATTACAGTGCAATTGCACAGTTTTATTTTTTTACAGTGCAATTGGACATGATTAATAGAAACCTCATTTTTTTTTTCTAATTTTGTTACTACCCCCACACTTTACTAGATTGTTTTAATTTTTTTTGTCAATCTACTTCTGTAGCAACTACTGTTGTGTCGTTTTGATCAGCAAAAACCCCCTCTTATTTTTTCTACTTTGAGGACAAATTATTGGGCCCTTTTTTCCCGTTACACAGCATGTTAAAGTATTTTTGCGAGCGAGTAGGTATTTTTTTTATCATTTTGCACTGAAATACCTGCAAATTAATAAATGACTGTTATGCAAACTCTCGGGGATTTCAAATCAAAAGGGGGAAAGCGTGTCCTCCTTTTTGTCATTTTGCCTTTTTTCAGCCTTTTATTAGTTCAGAAACGTTAGTCTTTGCACATGAAAAGCCCAGTTTCAACAACGCAGCAAAAAGTAATAAGCCCATTTTAACAACGACAAAAAAACAAAAAAAGCCCATATAAGAAACGTACAACTAATACGAAGGGAAACAGGCTCTAACCAGCGATTGCGTCACTGCCTGACGTAGCTCGACCGAGATTTAACGTAAATCTCGGTCACCCGAGCGCTAGACGCTCCCCTTATTTAATTAAAATGGCAAATCTTTTGCGTCGTTCCAAAAAAAAGTTGTCAGGCATACACACTGTGAACATGTTAGAGGCATGGACCAGTCCATTTCCTACTAGAACATGACAAAAAATGACTGTACTACCCAGTCCAAGAAATTAACAGCCGAGGGGTAACAAACAAGCTAGAGATCGTTGGAAGGAGGTTAGAAATCTCTCGACAAAGCCACTGAGGCATATAAATCTGCCGATCGATCCTGCGGCGAGACATATGGATGCTGAGTAGCTAGCTAGTGATCTTTGTCAGGCGGACATGCAGGCATGGGGTAGCTTCCAAGAAGCTAGCTCCAAATTTTTCTATGTGCACCAGGGCAGGAAACTAAGTCCAACGACAACTTATATGTTACTCACACTGAGATTTAGTGACATGGTTTACACAATTGCACATCAGCACATTACTAGATATAAATTAATTAATGTGGGCGGATGTAGAGATAAATCAAAGGTATGTGTGCATCATGCACACACCGATATATTAGCTGACACTTGATGACCATTACAATGTGGTTTACAAGCCCTAAATTAACTTTCAACTACTTCCACTTATGGCAGTACAAACGGCTGGAGGTGCATGGTCAGCTTAACTTGCAACGAGTATTTCTACTCCAGTCCAGTACAATACTAGTACCACTGTACCAGTCGTACTCTAGAACAAAAAAATATATCGTTCGTCAGCAGAGTGGCGTCACCGTTGTGTGCGCACATCTGATCGCTCCACCAAGTTTCGATCGAACG
This sequence comes from Poa pratensis, assembly GCA_947311845.1. Lineage (NCBI taxonomy): Eukaryota > Viridiplantae > Streptophyta > Magnoliopsida > Poales > Poaceae > Poa > Poa pratensis. Next base: position 6,246,464 of record CAMZMU010000038.1, read on the forward strand.
GCCTTGGTTTGTTGGTTGTAGTTTCGCTCGGACTAGTCTGGCACGCGGACGCAGGAGTCAAACCTGCAATTGCTTGGTGCCTAGCCTCCTGGCTCCTGCCCTTGATTTGACTCACATGCTTTCGATGGTACTACGCTACGATCGAACGGCATCTTAAATCCTAACTGCTCCAGATGGAGAGGACTTTATAGTCGTCCACTGTCTCATTCTGTCGATAGTAAAGCCAAGCTTGAAAGCTCGTTTGAGTCAATTGTCGCAGGATGTTTATCCATATTCCTAAAATTTGAAAACGTAATTTGCTCCTTTTTTTTCTTCCCGTAATCAATGCGATATTCAGTTGTGCAAGACTCTAGAAGGCTTGCTTTTCCTAGTACTATTTCACACTAGTGGTTCGGCTCGAGTCCTAGATGGAGGGCTCTGGCGACGCGCCGGGCGACAGCGACACGCCCGTGGCGCGACTGACAGGCCGCTTTTGGGACGGTGCTGATGCCTCGCCGCCGGCTGCTACGCGCGGAGGACGCCGTCGAAAGACCCTTGCGCCGCCGGCGTGGGAGGAGGGCTGCATGGGATCTCGCTTCTCTTGCCTAGGCAATTTGACAGCCGATCCATCAGGTCTTGACGACGGCAAGGTCGATGTGGAGGCGGCGGACGAGGTACTGGCGGAGGACTGGCCGGTGACTCGCGACGACATTCTTTTAGTGTGTAGATACATGCAAATTTAGAAAAGATTGAGACATCTTTTTATGAACGGAGGGAGTAGAAGGTTTAAAGTGGTTTCGTAATCGGCTGTGGTGCACGCGAAGGAATCCTTCCTTTGAATACCAAACGATGAGTACATAGTTTTCTACATAATGGGAAAGAACAGATATGAAACGCAGAGTCGATTCCGATTCCACTTGCCATACTGACTGAATACTCTCCTCGAATATTTTGAGTCATCTGTGAAGGTAGTGTCGGATATTTTTTCTACAAAATATTGTTGACGGGGTTATACCCTTCGGGTCCCCTATTATTGGTATACCTGGTGCAGTCCAGACGAAGGCCCACCTGGCGGCCCAGCGATTACTTCAGGCACAAGTCAAGGACTACAAGACGTAGTCTACTAGGACTCTTGTAAAACCTACCTGGCTCCCTTTATAAAGCCAGGCAGGGGCACCCGCATAGGCAGATCAAGACTAGATCCACAACTCGCATAGGCATAACGAAACCACGTCTCACCATATCGCCATTACGGCCACCATGTAACCTCATATATCATCATAATCAGACAAACAGGAGTAGGTCTTTACCTCACGATGAGGGGCCGAACCTGGATAAAACCTTGTTTGTCAGCCGTCCGATACTACCAGCGCGCACATCTTCTCCCTCAAAATCTATCTGGGATACTCGACCCTGGGATTGCCGTGGGCGTACCACGTCAATTGGCGCCGTCTGTGGGAAGAACGCGTGCTGGATTTAACGTTTCGGCGGCTCCAATCTCAATCGACAACGGCAACTAGATCGCATCTGGCCGTCTCATCTACTTCGACGGATTCGACGGCGGCGTTCCGCATGCAGCTCCTGCGATCCAATCTGGCGGCGTGACGTCCGTTCCGGGCGAGTGGCGGCAGCCGTGACCCGAGAGCACTCGCGGGACAGCTAGCCGGCCGAGGCTCCCGACGAGATCAGATCGATCTACACACTTACGCCTTGCGGGTGGATACAAGCATAGAAGAATCAAAACTAGCCTTCACCGTGTGGATCAAGTTCCAAGAAGATACCAGCAGCCATAGACTGATTCGATTCATGCATGTTCGAGACCAATTGAAGAAAAACAAAGAAAAGTGGGAGCAGCAATCTAGCTTGCTAGCTTGCTTTTGGCGTTTTGCATGAACACCCTCTTCAAGGTCTTCAATCAATACGCTACAAACGAAAGACTATCAGGTGCTATTTTTCTATTAAACTGCTATGTACAGATTGATTGTTTCAGAGAACTTTTTACTGCCCGGCAGATTTTTCTGAAATCGAGATCGCAACAAGTCTCAGACAATCATGTCTATACACGGCATCTTACAATGGCCGGATCGAAAAAACCTCAGGGCAGCAAGGAGAACCATCGCGCCCAGCGCCTCATCAGCCACCGACACCGCCTGCCAGAACCAGCACCAGGTGTGTGCCATCACCGTCCGCGTCCGCCGCCCGGGTGACCTCCTCATCGAGCCGCCGGAACTTGACGCCTGCACAGCGGCCTCGCCGACCATCTGCCGGTCACACAGAACCGCGGCACTCGACGTAAAAGTGTGTCCTGGCCGCACGCCACGAAACTACGACAAGTCAGCTGATCAATCAGGGCCAGGATCCTCTCCAAGTCCAGCTATGGCAATCACATCAAATTGCTATGCGGTCTTCAAATTTCATACGGAGATCCACTATCATTGATTGATTTTGTCTTATTATCTCAGCTACTATATTATTTATCTGCTAACAATTACACTATATCTCTAAAACGTGTGTCTGCATGTACAAGGAGAATCAAATCGCCGTACCCAACCGCGGAACAGCACATCGACTACATCGACAACCACGACCATCGCGGTCAGCATCGTCCGCGAGCACATCGGCCTCAATCATCGCCGACCTGACAAACATCTTCAACAACTCGACGTCATCGACCCACTGCAACATCTTCAACGACTCGACGGCCGCGTCATCTACAACCCGACCGCGACTCGACAATCTCGGCGTACACGGCTCTGACAGCCTCCACGGCGACTCGCTGGCGTCACCGCCCGCGACTCGGCAACAACTTCATCGACCACAGCGACAACGATCAGCGTCGGCGATACCGGCACAGAAAGCCCGCTCCCTATAAGGGCACATGTACCCTCGGGGGCTGGCACTCGACATCAACAACGACATCAGCTTCAACTGCACGCACCCGACAGACTGGCGACTCGGGGTAACGGCAGCGCTGCACAACTTCATCGACTCCGCCTCCGACACTCGGGGGCTGGCGGCCTTGCTTCCATCGACTCCGCCTCCGACACTCGGGGGCTGGCGGCCTGGCCTTCATCGACCACCACGACAGCGATCAGAGCCGGCAGCCCGCTCCCTGGAAGGGCACCACATACGCTCAGGGGCTGGCGCTTCAGCATCAACCACGACATCAATTTCATCGCTGCACTCAACAAGGCGACACCCGTGACTTCTTCGACTCTGCATCGTCGGCTCCGCCTCGCCGATACGACAAGATAGACTCGGGGGCTGAGCGATTGCAGCCGCCGCGTCGACTCCCTCTACAACAAGAATCGCCATCTTCGGCAACGTTCAGCGTCGGGGGAACGCCGCATGGGTCGCCGGACCATGTGGACCCGACAAATCGTCGACTCGGGAAGATGGCGGCGTATGCACACGCACCCGAGGCTCGGGGTCGGGCGCTTCGTCATCAACAACAAGTTCTTCGCTGCACTCGACTCGCGACTCGAGTGCCTTCATCACTTCTGCGACATCGACTCCGTCCACTACGACGTCCATAACTCGACAAATTTCTACAACCACTTTGACGACACTCGGGGGCTGGCGCTTTTCGACTCTACCACGTCGACTCCCTATACTGCACAACTCCGCCGCGTCGAATCCGGTCCGCCGCGTCGAGTCCCTCAGTCGCAAAATTCCGCCGCGTCGACGCTGGTCCGCCGCGTCGAGTCCCTCAGTCGCAAAACTCCGCCGCGTCGACTCTGGTCCGCCGCGTCGAGTCCCTTCGCCGCACAACTCCGCCGCGTCGACGCTGGTCCGCCGCGTCGATCCCTTCGTCGCACAACTCCGCCGGGTCGACTCCGGTCCGCCGCGTCGATTCCCCGCGTAGCACCACTCCGCCGTGTCGACTCTGGTCCGCCGCGTCGATTTCTTCCGACTAAACACTGCAAGACGTGGCCACACCCGATGCTCGGGGGCTGCGATGCAAAGGATGTAGCAAATTCACCTTGGCCGCACTTGATACTTTATCGGGTGTCACGCCGCACAAGCCCAAACTTCGCAAAACCTTGGCAGCACTCGAACACTCGGGGGCTGCGCCGCACAGGTCCCAACTCGCAAAGCCTTGGCCGCACTCGAACACTCGGGGGCTGCGCCGCACAGGTCCCAACTCGCAAAGCCTTGGCCGCACCCGAAGACTCGGGGGCTGCGCCGTGCAGGTTAGCTACCTGAAAAAGCCTCAGCCGCACTCGACAATCAGGAGGGCACTCGCCATTGGCTCGAGTGCTGCGCACCCGGCAAATATCTACGCCAGCAGACGCAAAGATTGAAGCACTCACAAAATAACCGACAACAACAAAATGAAGGCAAATTGAGCCTACGCCCAACTACAAATAGTTGCACCTAGCCTCGGGGGCTACTCCCATTGGGAGCGCTGTCGCGCACCCGATAGACATTACGAGCAAAATCAATCAATCGCTACATACAAGAGCAGTCGAACGACCATTCGACTGAGCTACTTAGCCTCATACATATTTCATCCACAAATCCCCGAGATTGCGTCCGCCGCATGTATAACTCGGATGTTGCACGCACGGTGCAAAGGTAAGACCCGCCGATCCGTCGAGCTGGGCCGCGGCCCGCTCCTACAGCGTTTGACCTGGAACTTTCCGTGTCAACATACATGAAGAAAATCCTGACGGACGCGTTAGGTCGCAAAGTTATGTTGCAGGTCGGCTCAGTAAGACCTCCGCGGCCTGAGTCGAACCTGACCAGCTTGTTCCGGGTTCGAGTCCGGGGACTCGAGCTTGATGTAGGCTAGTAAGGTTTTGCCCAAAAGTGCAGTTAACTGGTCCCGATCTGTCGAGCGTACCAGGCCTACTATGCCATAATCTCTAGGCAAAATAAACAAAGCATTGGTCGACGTGTTTTTCGACTGAGCATGCACAATCGAGACAATCTCGAATCAAAAATACATAGCAAAGTTCATGCAAAACATCAGTCGACGTATTACCGACTCCGCAAGCACAATCGAGACAATCTCGACTCAAAATTAAATAGCAAAATGATCAAAGAATCTGATGGTAACATACACCTGCAGATGAGTCCCTGCCCGATTCTTCGAATCGACCAGACACTCGGGGGCTACTCCCATCGGGAGCGCTGCCGCGCACCCGATGAATTACCAAGTCAAAAGTACCAGAAAACGCAGCAACGGCGTGAAGACTAAGCCCAAGTTGAGAACATCCTTGGACAGCTCAAATTTCATTGATTACTCCCATCGGGAGCGCATTCGCCATCGGCTCGAGTGCTACGCAATTTTTAAAGTCGGGTTCTCTATAGCCCGCACGGATTTATCAAAAGTCGGGTTCTCTATAGCCCGCACGGATTTATCAAACTCGGGTTCTCTATAGCCCGCACGGATTTATCAAAAGTCGGGTTCTCTACAGCCTGCACTGGATTTTTCAAAGTCGGGTTCTCTATAGCCCGCGTCGGATTTCTCAAAGTTGGGTTCTCTACAGCCCGCACTGGATTTCTCAAAGTCGGTCTCTCTATAGATCGCATCGAATTTATTATTATTGGATTTCTTACACTGGATTTCTCAAAATCGGTCTCTCTATAGATCACATCGGATTCATTGGATTTCTTACACTTAAACTGGATTTCTCAGGAATAATTCAACTCACAAAGCATGGATAATACAGTCATCATATGTTCATCAATGCACTCGACGCATCAACTACGCCTACTCGACATACTGATTTGAGTCTCTGCCCGATACTTCGAATCGACCAGACACTCGGGGGCTACTGACGGGGTTATACCCTTCGGGTCCCCTATTATTGTTATACCTGGTGCAGCCCGGACGAAGGCCCACCTGGTGGCCCAGCGATTACTTCAGGCACAAGTCAAGGACTCCAAGACGTAGTCTACTAGGACTCTTGTAAAACCTACCTGGCACCCTTTATAAAGCCAGGCAGGGGCACCCGCATAGGCAGATCAAGACTAGATCCACAACTCGCAAAGGCATAACGAGACCACGTCTCACCATATCGCCATTACGGCCACCATGTAACCTCATATATCATCATAATCAGACAAGCAGGAGTAGGTCTTTACCTCACGATGAGGGGCCGAACCTGGGTAAAACCTTGCTTGTCAGCCGTCCGATACTACCAGCGCGCACATCTTCTCCCTCAAAATCTACCTGGGGTACTCGACCCTGGGATTGCCGTGGGCGTACCACGTCAATTGTCGAACCTGCACTTTCATGATCCTTCTACATCTCAACATATATTTCATGCATTTACTCTGCTCTTGTCTTTAAAGCCCATTCAAAACGCGTGAAGTTTACCGATTCTTGTAAAATTCTATCAAATTATTTTGGGAGATTCCGTGTTTCAAAAGATGAACTTGCGTATACAATCTTATTGATGTCACTATCACGTTGGAAGAAAAGAATGTCATCATAATGTAACAACATGGAAAAAAAGGAGTTTTCTTCTTTACCTCAAGCGATTTCGTCGAATAAAGAGCGCGATGTAAGTTTCACACGATATTTCACTACTTTGCTGCCAAGTAAGCAAGATATCGTTACAAATTGCACGATGTGAAGTAGGAGCAAGTTTTACTGTTATTATGGACTAGTGTGAACCATAAGATCGGCCATTAAGTTAACCTAATTGTGTTGTTTTTCATGGACTCAGAGACAAAAGGTGATGTGGATTCATCCTCCAATCCAGCAGAAAGATCAACTTCGTCGTTCCCGGCCAAAGATTTTTACTCCTCTCATTTTCCCCTTTCCGAAGGGAGCAAGATCTTTGGATTGGTTTGTTGAGGTTTGTCACTAGCAAAAAGTATCTAGTGACAATTAGGTTGCTGCTTCGCCTAATCATCAAGGCTTATCACCTCTAGAGAACCATTATCTTCCTTGACTTGGCCATGGCCAAGTGTGATTTTTTTAACTTGACTATTGACTCCATATGCCTCGTATAATCCCTTGCTCCTAACACTTTCCTAGCTTGGTGTCACTACACGGATTTGTTCTTAAGAAAATCTTCATGGGATTGGTCACTTTACTAGTGGTGCCGCCTTTTGTTTTGTGCTGGTCCAGGCAAGTAATTAACTGCTGATTTATCCTAGGTTAATAGAGCAACCATGTAAGACATAAAATTCCTCTGTTGTCTGTATTATTGGATTGTTTGGGACCTCCCTCCTGATAGGAAACTTGCATACACCGGGCCTGATTGGGTTCTGGTCCTGCTTAACCAATGCAGCGAAAATATGAGAGCAAACCTGATGATGCTCTGGTGGAGATGCTGGCACTTGCGAAACAACTCCATCTTTGGAGATGGGAAATGTGGAATCAACCAATCTGCAATCTTCCTGCAGTCTTACCTTGCCTCTTTCCAGCAAAGGGAGCTCTTAACAGTTGATGTCAACAACAAAGGAAAGAAAGCTTTGATTCAGGAGGTCGTTGGAGATCCAAAATGGAAGAAGGAAGTTAAAGAACTTTGGAGGACTCCTACCGATGGCTGGACAAAACTAAATGTCGACGCCAGTTTCCTCTCTGATGACAACAGTGCGACGTGGGTGCCATACTTCGAGACTGTTCAGGCGCTGTTCTTCTCTCGGCTTGGGGAAGAATTGGAAAATGTTCTTCGTCTATGATTGCCGAAGCATTGGCGGTTCTGAAGGGCACGAAGGCCATCATTGCTGATGCAACGATGCCTGTACTGATCGAATCTGACTGCGCCAGTGTGGTGCAGGAAATGAAGGTTGATGACATTTCAAGTTCTGAAATATCTCACATTGTTTCTCATACGAAACAGTTGCTCAAGTCTCTATCAAGCTGGCGTTTTAACAAAGTTCACAGATCGGCTAACCAAGCAGCTCACGACCTTGCCAAATTCAGTAGAACCTCTAACTCTGATGGTGTTTTGTTAGGTTCAGTTCCAGTTGGTGTTGATTTTTCTGTTTCTTCTGATTGTAATGAACCTTGTACTCGGTCTCCCTTTTATGAGTAATATAGAGTAGTAAAAATTCAAAAAAAAACAAAAAAAGAACTCCCCGTGAAGACTATAGTCCAAGAAATTAACAGCCGAGGAGTAACAAACAAGCTAGAGATCTAGAAATCTCTCGACAAAGCCCGTGAGACATATGGATGCTGACTAGCTATATATCTAGTGATCTTTGACAGGCGGATATGCAGGCATGGGGTATCTTCCAAGAAGCTCCAAAATTTTCTACGTGCAACTGGGCAGGAAACTAATCCAACAACTTATATGTTGGTCATACTGAGATCTTAGTGACTTGGTTCTACACATCAGTGTATTACTCCCTCCGTTCGAAAATAGATGTCTTAGCTATCTTAAAATTTTGATGTATGTACACACTGTACATGTCTAGATACATCCAAATTTTAAGATAGGTAAGACATCTATTTCCAAACGGAGGGTGTACTAGATAAAACAGTCAATGTGGGCGGATGTAGAGATAAATCAAAAGTACCTAGTGTGCAGCATGCAGCGATATATTAGCTGACACTTGATGACCATCACAACGTGGTTTACAAGCGCTAAATAAACTTGCAACTAGTCGGCTGGGGGTGCATGGTCAGCTTAACTTAGAAAGGAGGCCTGACGGCCCAGCTTTTATTAAAAAGCTCGAACACGGATCCCACTGGGGTTTTACACCCAGTTTTACAAGAAAGAACACAACACTCACAACACCAGAAGACAGGCCCCCAAACTAAAACAGCTCACTACAGAGCAACCACCAGCTAGTTCTTACATATATAACAGCAAGAAGAACAAACTACTAGAACCAAGTATATTACAAAGCATAACATCAACTGCTCAGGGACCAAACGCCAAGAACCACGCCTGCATCAACCCACTCCTTGCCTACAGGTGAGTTGGAGTTGTCGAGCTTTGTCCCGAATCTTGTCTCGCCTTGCGGTAGCCTCATCCTTGAGCTTCTCCGGCGCCAGCAATAGCCACTACGACATGAAGGAAATCATTTTATGAATTACCTGCAAGGGAGAGGATAAAATTCTTCCTTCGAAGACAAAATCGTTTCGAGAAGTCCAAATCGACCACCCAAAAGCCCCAAAAACCACCCAATCAAGCAAATTATTTTTTGACCCCGACACACCAATAACCTCGTTTGCGAAGTCAGCCACACTCTCAGGTGTTTTCCTCCACCCTAAAGCTTCCCTAATTACCCACCAACCAAAATGCGCCAAAGGGCAGCCAAACAATAGATGCTTCATCGTTTCAGCCTCCCCACACAATTTACATCCGATGTTGCCAGGCCACCTTTTCTTAGCCAACTCCACCGTCACCTGAATGCGCCCCCGAACACACATCCAGCAGAAAATCTTAATCTTTAAAGGCATACACGATTTCCACAACTCCATTATCTCTATATCTTTCACGCCCGTAAAAAGAATCATGTTATAAACTGATTTCGAGCTAAAGACACCCTTGGGAGACAACGCCCAGCTCACACTATCTTCTCTATCTTCCAACCTCACATCATTCACAATTCCCCGCAGCTCTCCCCATTCCCTATCCTCCATAGGTCCAAAGGATCTTCTAAAAGTTAAAAAACACTCCCCGCCTCCCGAAACTTGTCCAACTGTCCAAGCTTGTTGCTCATTACTCATGTAAAGATTTGGAAAACGAAATTTCAAAGGAACCTCACCTACCCATACATCATTCCAAAACTCCGCTTTCCCACCGTCACCCAAAATATAAATGATACCTTTTTTCACCCATTTTCTGATCGCACGAAGACCCTTCCAAAATTGTGAAGCCCCACTAGTCTCCGAATTGAAAAAACTACCATTCCCCCCACAATATTTGTTCCTCAGAAGTCGACAACTCATATCCATGGTCAGCTTAACTTGCAACGAGTACTCCAGTACAATACTAGTACCAGTCGTACTCTAGAACAAAAAAAAAATCGTTCATCAGCAGAGTGGCGTCACCGTCGTGTGCGCACATCTGATCGCTTCATCAAGTTTCGATCGAACGGCCTTGGTTTGCTGGTTGTTTTCGCTCGGACTAGTCTTTGGCACGTGGACGCAGGAGTCAAACCTGCAATTGCTTGGTGCCTAGCCTCCTGCCCTTGACTTGACTCAGATGGTTTTGATGGTACTACGCTACGATCGATTGGCATCTTAAATCCTAACTGCTCCAGATAGAGAGGACTTTATAGTCGTCCACTGTCTCATTCTGTCGATAGTAAAGCCAAGCTTGAAAGCTCGTTTGAGTCAAGTGTCGCAAGATGTTTATCCATATTCCTAAAATTTGAAAACGTAATTTGCTCCTTTTTTTTCTTCCCGTAATCAATGCGATGTTCAGTTGTGCAAGACTAGCTACTATATGCAACGCAGGAGTGACGGGGAAACGGATGACGTACTACGTACACATTGCACTCAGTGTCGGCTCAGCAGCAAACATGGACAAATTGAATACCATATCGGTCGACCAGGTCGGCAATTCCGATGCACTGCCTCTCAAATCATTCAGTCTTTTAAATGATAGCCCACGATTTTAAGTACGTAGTCTCTTTCTGGAAATTGCCCAGACTAGCTGGGAGATGTGTGACCGAATGACCTATAACAGTTTTTTTTTATCAGAGAAAGTGGGGCAGTGCAGGGCTGCTTAAATCGTTCTTATAAATCTTAAGTTCTCTGCTCGAAAGAGATAGGTGTTGCACAAGTTGAGAAGCTAGCTAGATGCATGGATTGCGTATTTGTCTTTAGGGCAGCCCTTGATTGATATCCTAAACAAAGAATTAACTAGCTTCCAACAAGTCCTAGAATCTCTGAATATCTTGGAACGGGGTACTTTGGATACTCCAACCGTGACATGATTGGCATCGGGTCAGGCCAATAGGATTGTCGAGTCTGTAAGTCCTACACCACGATATTAGTGTTGTTGGAAACGCACAAGCATAATGAGCCGAGCATGAGCTCGAAATACACCTCGAGCTCATAATTAGGCTCGAGGCCATAACTCATGCGTAAGGAGAATGTATCCAGGTGAAAAAAACTATAACATCATGTAATGGGAGTAAGAAGTACAAAAGAATACAAGATTTGAAGCAAGAAAAAAGAATACAAGATTACTTTTTTTCAGAATATGGATACATAATTACTTCCATGGCTCGGGGCGGGAAGCGGCCCAATATCTTGGGGTGGCCTTACTAGGTCTTAACGTCAGATCTTTTTCTAGGGGAAGCGGCCCAATCTTTATGGGCCTCCGTGAGGATTTCATCAGATCTCTACTGGTAGGCCCATGTAGACCTATATGTCGCAGATAGTTTGTTCTGACCGAAATGAACAGAGGCACAAGTCAGTGCATTACTCCCCTAAAAAAAAGTCAGTGCAGTACACAGTAACAGACAAGCAAAGAAAATCAGGATAGGGCTCGTTTGATTCATAGGATAGGAGAAGTGTAGGAATAGGAAATCCATAGGATTGGAATGTCATGTCTAGTGGAATCTTATAGGAAGAGTACTTTGGTGTTTAATGGTAAAGGAATTGTAAAAAGAGTTTGGGGTGGATGCTAGAATTACTATAGGAAGTAGTACAAAGATTCCTATGAAAAAAATTCCTATAGGAACTAATCCTATGAATCAAACGACTAACATAGGGAAATTTCCTATATGATAAAATCCTCCAAGAATCCTATAGATTTCCTTTGAATCAAACGAGCCCAGTGTCTACTGTTAACGATACCAATCTGCTGCAAGCTGCTAACGGTACTTTTTTTTTTTTTGAACAAGGTCAGGCGCCCGTGGCGCCATGGGCGCCATGCTAACGGTACTTGCTTGCTGCCTGCTGGTATAAGTGTAGCCAGACACACACATGAAGACAACCGCTTCACTGTTTCACACGTACACGCCCTGACTTTGCCCAATTATTTGCCTTGGCACGTTCTTCTAATATCTGAAAAGTCTCCTTGATCCTGAAACGACAGCTCCAAGGTATAGGTATATTACCAGCGGCGAAGCGAGAACGGAAGGTGCAGAGAGTTTATGGCTGCGTTGCCTATTTTCCGAAGATCAGTTCATGCAGATTTCTTCTTCTTTGCAAGTTCATAATTCCACACGGCCATTATCAGGTATATGCATCTCATCTCTGCAACATCTCGAGACTGTTTTTGCGCTTGAATTGCTAGTAGTATGCCGCATGTAACGTTGCTAGTTTATCCAATCCATCACCAATGTCGGAATGCAGATTCAAAGCATTTCGCGTGAGAAGGAAATATATGATCGACTCATCTTTAACTAGAAAATGTTTGATTGGCTTTAATTTGTTTTTTAACTGAAATTGTAGTGTATTATTTTACGGGCACGCATGACGCATGGTCGATCTTCTCTGGGATGCACCATCTCGCGGTATAATATTCCTCTTATGCATTAGAAATTTACCGGCTTTGCACTGCTAATAACACCCGGCGCTCTCACAATGAAAAAGTGGCACGGGTTGATTGATTAGGTTGGACTAATCTGTTCGCTTCGCTGATGCAGTTGATTACAATGGACGTACTACGCGCGGGCAGGCAGGGGGAGGCGTTCAGGTTCAGTGCAGCGAGGCATGTGCCCATGCCGCAAGGCCAGCAGCCACATGTACTAGAGCTGTTCAGATTCAGAGACGGCCGGCGGCTCAATGGTTGCACAAATTGGTCGTAATTAACTGAACTTGAGTGGTAGCGGTGTGTTGCTCGTTCACAAAATTTCAGAGGGAGCGATCGATGTGGACGATGGCAGCTTGCCTTGCGGTTCAGTTCTCGCCAGCAGTTTCTGGCAGAGATTCGAAGTCCCCGTCACGAACAAAAGGGGGAAAGATCCAACACCTTCGACTTCAGCTTTTGCAAAACTGAAATGCGATCTGAAGGGAAACCGTGTCTGGAGGTTAATGAAAAACATGGAGATGCGGGGTATCGATCCCCGTGCCTCTCGCATGCTAAGCGAGCGCTCTACCATCTGAGCTACATCCCCTCCGATGCTTAACGCTGAACTGGATATTATCTAAACAGAAGATCTACTCCTCACCACCTTTGTCTATTTCGTCACACTGCCGCATTTTCGTACCAGCTGCATTTGTGCATGTACCAAGCATGGCACCGCGCGGCTGTCCAATATGTTGATCAAGGGCAGTGGTAATAAAATCCGTCTGTCTACTGGAGTGTAGTACTGTACGTACTTGAAGCTAGCTTGAGGCGACGACCTGCTCCGGACAGATGGACTATATATGGTCCAAAACAACATGTAAGAAGCATGTACGTATGCTGTTTGGAGTAATATAAGCTTTGTAATCGACTGATATAGCTTTCATCTGGTTTCCTTAATGCAATTTCGATTTCTATGAAAAAGACTGCCATAATCAGTGTGTATAGTTGTTAATCGACGACGGCAGCCCGTGGAGGAGTGCAGCAATGCATCGATCGGTTCATTAAACTCCACACAGCAAGCATGCCCACCTCTGCGTTTCGCTGTTCCAACTAGAACATGGGCAGGAGCAGGACCAGACCGATCGAGAGGCGGCCGATCGACGCAGACTACTCAACCAAATTCATGTAGCTAGAGATCGATCGATCGATCTAGATTCGAGGTCCATCTCGGGCTAGCGCCTAGCGAGTTCCGTGCATGGAAATATGCATGCATGGATCGGTAGATCTGGAAGGGGACCGAGGTGGAACATGACAGATGAAAGGGCTCTCTTGTTTTCGGAGGGGAAATTCTAATGGAGTATCTATATCTCTATCTGCTGCATGTTTTCAGTGGGGAAAAGATGAAGGAGTAGTACTGTCAACTTCAGCTGCAGTCCTGCTCTTTTACGTTTCGTGGGGGCCCAGGACCGTCCTACGGATCTACAGAAATGGGTCCTCGTGTCCGGATCACCGGTCGGGGCCCAGATGTTCGGAGATGCGCCCAACGGCGCATGTGCTCCGTTGCGTTTTGGCGGTCACTCCCGAAGGTGGACGTTTGTTTTTTTTTTTTTTTTTGAATTTTCAACCACCATATATTAGGTCAGCGAGCCGCCTCATTAAAACCCTGCCAGTTCCTTTCGGTACCCTGGTTAGGGAAAGAGTGCGTCTGAAACTCGCCGCCTCAACCTAACAAAGATACATCGTTCATTACATCCGACATAATAAAGCTAGGGGGATCATCGTCCCAAAAAACAGAACTATCATTATCATAAGCATATCTAGCTAAATTATGTGCCACCTTATTTGCTTCACGGGGGCAATATTGTATCTTTACCCGACCAATTCTTCTTGCAATGTCAACACACTCTAATATAATAGTCGTGTGAGGACTCCATAACTCTGCGACTCCGTTCATAGCATCCGCAAGCTCGGCCGAATCAGTTTCAACAGTGATAGGAATACACCCAAATTTTCAACCAAAAGAGACCATTCTTCAGAGCCATTGCCTCCGCTACTGCTGCATCCTGGAGGCGGGTAAGAACAGCACCAGAACCAGCAATCGTCTCACCCTTGCTGTTTCTAATTACAGCACCCATGCTCCTGTACCATTTGGGAAAAAACAAGCGTCAACATTTAATTTATATGTACCTGGGCTTGGTTTAGCCCACGTTATTGCATGTGCTTCCGATCCTTTAGTAGCTCCTTTAAAGTTTAACGTCAGTGCTTGGATAGCGAAACTCGTACGCTTAGGAGGAGCAATCTGTTCCCCTTGACTGCTTGTCGACGCTGCCACCAAATATACCAGGACCCAACAGCCAGGACTTCTTTTATGCCCACATGTTCGAGATGTTGAGGAGTAGATAGGTTGCTTCGTAAAATCTCCTCTAGAATAACCGAACCAGATCTCTCTACTTGGAGAAAGTTTTCAATGACTTGAAGAATTCCCAACTCATTCCACACTTGCTTTGCACGGGGACATATGTGAACATGAGATGTTTAATGTCTTCAGCATCAATGGAACAAACCGGACACTGCCCAGATACTGGAACTGTCTATTTGCCAGAATAGCCATTCCTGGAACCGTGCCATGTAGAGCCTTCCACAAGAAAATCTTGACTTTGCTCGGCACATTCAGCTTCCACATAATATCCCAAACCGGATTATGAATTGACGTACCTTGTCCGTCAGCACGGGAAAGTTTGTGTCCATTTTGGTGATCCCACTCCGCGTAATACGCTGACCGAACTGAGAACACATATGACCTCGTCAGATGCCAAGCCACAAAATCCTCTTGCATATGATCACTGAGAGGAATTTTTAGAATTCTTTGTACATCGAGTGGGTGAAAATTATCTGTAATCACATCTTCCTTCCATTGGCCCGATTCTTGATCAATAATCTCATCCACTGTTTTAAGTAGGATATTACCTCTTCTAGTCTCTATCTTTCGTGATGGACTTGTTGGAACCCAAGAGTCTTCCCAGATATTGATCTTACTCCCCGAACCAACTCGCCAAATCAGACCTCTCTTGAGGGTACTTAGGCCAGCAATAATACTTTGCCACGTGAATGAAGACCCGCTCTTCGGTCCTGCTTTCAAAAGGTCGCGTGTGGATAATATTTAGCTCTTAAAACCTGCGCACATAACGAATCAGGATTTGTAATTAGCCTCCAACACTGTTTTGCCAGCATTGCCATGTTAAAGGCGTGTAGATCGCGAAAACCCATTCCTCCATTTTTCTTGGGGACACACATCTTCCACCAAGCCATCCAGTGCATCTTTTTCTGAACTTCCGAGTCACCCCACCAGAAACCCGCCATAGCATCCATCATATCCTTACAAAGCTTCTTTGGGATTTTGAAAACCGCCATTGCATATACAGGAATGGCTTGAATTACAGCTTTCAACAGAATTTCTTTACCACCCATACTAAGAAATTTTTCCTTCCAACCTTCAATTCTCTTTGATGATCCGTTCTAAAAGGTGAATAAAGCTATCACTTCGGTCTACTCCAACCATCGCTGGTAGCCCAAGGTATTTATCTGAGAGAGCCTCAGTCATAATATTCAATTCGGAACACACTTCTGCCCTTAAATCCGGATCAACATTTGGACTAAAAAAGATACTACATTTTGCTTCACTAACCAATTGCCCAGAACTAGCACAGTATTGATCAAGCACTTGTCTCAATGAGGTTGCATTTAACATATTAGCTTTCATGAGGATAAGGGAATCATCAGCAAATAGTAAATGTGAAACTGATGGTGCATTTCTGCAGACCCTAACACCTTCCATGCCACGAACCTCCTCTCTATGAGCCAAAAGACTTGACAAACCTTCAGCACAGAGCAAAAATAAGTAAGGGGACAGAGGGTCCCCTTGTCGAAGCCCTCTTGTAGGTAAAAATTCATTTGTCTCCTGATTATTAAACCTGACCTTGTATGTAACTGACCTAACACAGGTCATAAGAAGCTCCACAAAATTTGTATCAAAACCGAGCTTCAACATCATGCTTTCCAGGAATCGCCATTCGACCCTGTCATAGGCTTTATGCATATCTAATTTAACAGCACAATATCCCCATTTACCTTTCTTTTTATTCTTTATAGTGTGAATGCTCTCATAGGCCAACAAAATATTGTCCGTTATCAGTCTACCTGGCACAAAAGCACTTTGAACTGGAGATATAATCTCATCAAGTACCTGTTTAAGACGTAGCGCAATCATCTTCGAAATCACCTTATATAGCACATTGCATAAGCTAATTGGACGGTATTGTGTAATCAACTCCGGAGCTTCAACCTTCGGTATCAAGACAATAACCGTTTCATTCCAACCAGGAGGAATAATTTTATTGTTAATTGCATCAAGAACTTCCTTAGTTAGAGCATCTCCCAAAATATGCCAACATTTTTTGAAGAAGATAGCGTGCAAACCATCTGGCCCGGGAGCCTTCATATCACCAATTGAAAAGAGAGCTTTTTTAACATCTTCATCAGAATAAGGCCTGAGCAATTGTTCATTCATTGGTGTTGAAACCTTTGGAGCGACTTTAGAGAGCAAATCCGGATCAGGTTCTTCAATCTCAGTAGAAAAAAGACCTGCGAAATAATCAGAAACTAAGGGTTAAGTGAAGCTATATCCTCCAGCCAAGCTCCATTATCATCCTTTAACCTCTTAATTGAATTTCTTTTCCTCCGTTCATTTGCGAAATTATGAAAGTAGGAGGTATTTTTATCTCCCTGTAATAGCCAGTTGATGCGGCTACGCTGCGCCCAATGTATTTCCTCTTGTTCCAAAAGATCCTCAATTTCTATTGCAAGTTCTCGTTGAAGGTCGACTGCCTCATCACTTAGAAACCAGAGGCAACTTTCTCCATCAAGATCTGCTTGTTCCGAATTTTCTTTTTCCTTTTCTGTAAGATTGATCGATCCCACTTGTGCAAGTGCTCATGCACTGTGGCAAGTTTTCCCGCCAGCGAGCCATTTTGATTTCTAGAGCCGGCCTGCTCCCAAGCCTCTTCTACAACTTGACGGAACCGGGCTTCTTTCAGCCATTTAGCCTCGAAACGCAGGACATTCGGCCCACTAGCAAATTCATCATTTTCAGACTCTAAAGTCATCAACAAAGGTCGATGGTCAGAACCACTATACTCCATATTCTGTAAAACTGCACCTCCGAATCTCTGATTCCAGGCTTCATTTGTTAAGGCTCGATCAAGCCTCTCTCGTATTCGCCCTCTATGCCATGTAAATTTATCTCCCACGTAGCCAAAATCCGACAAGTTGCAATCATCTAGAGCGTCCCTAAACGACTGCATAAAATGATGGGGTCTTGGGTTTCCCCCTCTTTCTCAAACGGATATAGTATTTCATTTATGTCTCCCATTATAAGCCACGGTAGTCTCACCGCAGCATTCAAGTCTCTCATGCATTGCCAAGTTGATGCTTATCTTGCCACCTTGGTTCACCGTAAAAACCCGTGAACCGCCACACATCCTGTTGATTATTGCCTACGAACACATCAATGAAGTTGTGTGTTTTGTGCCGCAAAGTAATCACCACCTCCTTCTTCCAAAGTAGTAACAAACCGCCACTTCTACCATCACTGCGAACAACCTCCTTGAAATCCATCTTCAACTGACGACGTAACCCCTCCGCCGAATACTCATCTAAATGAGTCTCCGACAGAAACACCACCTCCGGCCTACTCCGCTTTAACAAGTTCAGCATAGACCGGATCGCCGCAGCCCTCTGAAGGCCACGGCTGTTGTATCCTAAGATTTTCATTGCGCCCGGGCAGCTTCCTCATTGGAAGCCGCCGATATCAATTGTGTTGTGTTCTCTTCACTTCTTTTTGATTTTTCAGAGCTTGGACCTTCTCGGGGTACCCAAGTCTTTACCATCCGAATCATCTGCATCCATCAAAGCTAGTCCATCCACTGGACTCTTATCATGTGATGTATCCGCATCCAATTGATCCTCAAAATTTAGCCTTTTTCTGCCGAGAGATCATTGTCATACACCTCGAGCTCAGTACCATTAAGGTTTTTATTCTCATGAACTCCCATTGAAAGATCCTCAGTAAAAGCTGGGTTAGAGTATTCATGATTCCACCTTCCCCTTCCTGCAAAACCCCTACCCCTCAGAGGATTGGGGTCTCTTCCACGAGTGCCTCCTCCATCAGCATCATTGCTTCCACGTCCAGTACCAAAGCTTCGTCCATTCCCTCTCCCCCTCCGAGGAGCCAGAATAAAGGAGCCCCACTCAAGCATTGATTCTTCATGTTCTCCTGACCCACACTCCTCATGCCAATGTCCCAACATACCACAGAAGTGACAAAACGTTGGAAGTTTCTCGTACTTCACTTGGAAAAACTCCGGCTTTCCTCCTTTAGAGAAGCTCACAAAGCGTGTGAGCTTTTTATTCACATCCAGCTTAACACGAACCCTAATGTATTGTCCTACGTAGCCGTTCTGTAAGGTGATTTATACCTCTTGCACATCCCCAATCCTTCTCGCTAAATTTTCAACAAAACCTTTCTTCTTCAGTACACCATCAGGCAATTTGTAAATCTGACACCAAGTTTCAATTCTGTCCAACTTAACACTATCTGGATTCGAAAACCCATCATATTCTTGGATGATCAAGGCGGAACCTCTAAAATCCCATGGTCCCTGATGGATCGCCTTATTCCAATCCGCTAAGCAATTGAATTGTACCGAAAATAAATTAGGGTTAAGCCTTCTCCATACCACATCACGCGCTGGGTTCCATGCAGCACGCATATCGCCGATTAGGGCTCCCTGACTGAAGTTCTTCTCCGTCAAAACCCTAGCCAGGGCAAGCCACTTCGGTTTCTCTTCCCCATCATCTACTTCATCCTCCCAGACGAGGTTGTCGAGTTCATCTTCTTCCAGATGTAACTTCTCCAGCAGTTGACTTGGATCCAGCTTCTCGTTCCGCCGAGAACTCCCCGCTGCCGACGACTCCGCCATGAGCCTAGATGGCAGGGATAACGCAAAGAACAGATCTCACCGTGCGAGCGGCAAGGAGGAATCAACAGCAGCAGAGGCTGCAGATACATGTCCACCACCTTTTTATCTACTACCATAAGCGGGAGCAGTTGCAGGTAAAGAGTGTTGTGCGGCAAGGAGGAATCAAAACTCGTGGCGGATCGCCGCCCGAGGACTGTAAAACCCTAGGTCGAGACCGTAGGGGAAAAAGACTATAGGACGTTTGTTTTGTTGGTTGCACTTGCATGGATGGATCGGATCATGGGAGCTCTTCTTTAGACGATGGATCGGAGCTGAGGGCGCTTTAGTGCTTTACGAGGAGAAGACGAGGAAAGCCGAGCGATGGAGTACATGCATCACGCATGACATGTTCACGAGTCCAAGATGGCCGGCGGGTCCTGCACTTTTATGGACACACATGGTCATAATAAAGCAAGCGCCACCACACGAATCATCACGCCACACAATTATGTATGCGTCTCCGGCCTGATCAACCCGATCCTTCATCTTGATATCTGTACTAGTATCCCTCTGCTAACAGACATGTGTTCACAACACACACCAAAATTAAGCTCTACTAGTATCTTCATCTTGATCTTGATATCTGTACTAGTATCTCTCTGCTAACAGACATGTGTTTACAATTCTTTTGCCCCCGCTTCAAAAAAAAAATTAAGCTCAACCTGACACAATTTGACACCATTTGCCTGTGTAAACTGTTCGCCTATCAAAACTGTTCTATGATGAAACTGCTACATTAACCCCTCTGAAATATACTACTCTCTCCGATCCATATTAATGGTCTCAACATTGTCTAGATACGGATGCATCTAGTCTAAACACTTAACTAGATACATCCGTATCTAGATAAAGTTGAGTCCATTAATATGGATCGGAGGTTGTATATGTTTTAGAACCATGCAGCAGCACTGCATGTATTATCATAGATAGAAAGAGAGAAACCCAGCGGACTGGCTGTAGGTCTTACAGAACTGGCCAAAGCCAAAGGAGGAAACTAAGAAACATAAACAAAATATTTACAAACGGCCTTACAAGCTCAAACGACCAAGGGAAAGTAAACCGGCCAGTCTAAAGTTTCAGTCAAGATTCAGGCGACCTCTGAAATATCATCCTTCACTAATCGAATTATTTAAAGTAAGTAGCAAGCTCACCAAGTTTGGAGCCAATCCAAACACGTTTGAGCCGCCAAACACTAGTTTGAAGATAGACCGGTCAGCAGTTTCAATATGGACAGAAATTACCTCTCCTTTTTCTTACTCTCTTGTCGCTTGGTTGTGATGTTCTTGGTGCTCTCTCACCCTCTCTCACAGTAGACATGATCTAGCCACTCTCACTTACTTACACAGCAACCAAGTGTAGCTAGAGATTTTCTTCTTCTTACCTCTTTAGGAGGCAGCTCAACCAGTGGCGGTGCCAGGATTGGAAGTCTGTGATGTCATTTTAATTATGTGATGTCAAACGCACATATTTTTTTACCAATTTTATATTTTTTTCTTCATAATTTATGCTTACATATAAAGGATTTGTAAAAATTCTGTGTGGTCAATTGACCACACAGAACCGTGGATACGAACTTCGATATGCGTTTGATTTCTTGGGCTAGAGTTAGGATTCCAACACACCTCCATGAGGAGAAACATGACCCAACAACATGTTGGTCCGTAGAGGTTTTGGTTCCGGCATTAGTAGCTTGCTTTTGCTGGAGTGTTATATTTCTTTGTATTCGACGTGTTAGGTCTTGTTAACAGACACTCAAGGTTGGGGAGTGTGTGCTCTTTGCTTTTCTTGTACCGTGATCATAGACCTAATGATCTTGATCCTTTAAAACCCTCATTACATTATTGGGAATTGAGTTGATACAAACAAAAAGGGGATAAGGGTATATACTCCTTTCATCGAGAGAGAGAGAAAACTATGAGCCAAACATTCATCAACACACTTTTTATAAATCATGTAAGATTACCTACCCATCGCCAACCCTGCACTGACGGTGACAAAGCCCGTGCAATGGACGATTTTAGATGTGTGTGAAGTCTTGATCTATACTAGCGTCTCCCAAGTCTTCACCTTGATCTGGCGCACCCGCTTGTTGAATGTGTCCTTGCTCAAGAGGAGGGGAAGACTACATGCATGATTCAAACCATATCGGCAGGTAAACCCACAAAGGAACCACAAAAGGGTGTGACGCTTACCGTCGAAATTCAGATTGGCAACAGTCCTGCCGATCCCAATAGAGGAGTCAGGATAATAACCCTGTGGGGGTCAAACTAGGTTTTGGAACTTTTTATGAAAATATACATGTATATGAAGGTTTTCCTACTAAGTTGCGGGGTTAGCTGATCCTAACGCCATCACATGGATCCGCCACTAACAATCGGGAGCCAGCAAAGACAAAGGCGGCGGTGGAAGAAATCGGATAGCCTTTACAGCTGCCTCAGTCACTAGTACAGAACGACACATCGGATACCCCTCTATGGCAACGGCAGGAGTTAGGCGACGGTAAATCGCGACATCCCCCGCGTGCCCGCACTGGGCCGTAAAGCAGGCCCACAACATCGGCAACGGGTGAATAGTGGAATATATGTTGGCAACGGAGGTTAGTTTACCTCCGTTACCGATGTGTGCTCCTCGCACACGGACAGTTTCGTAATCTCCGTTGCCATTAGAAGCAGCCCGACAGCCGGCCTATAAGAACCTACTATGCCCTTCACTCTCACTCACTTCCAACCCTAGCCGCCGCACAGTCTCCTCTCTCTCCACTCTCTCGCATGGCTTCCACCGTCGGCGCTGGTAGATCCGGCCATCGCGGCCGTGGCCGCCCCACCCTCCGGGCCTTCAGGCAGCAGCAGCGTCAGCTGGTGTTGCGGGACGAGCTTGCGGAACAGGCCGCCGCCGATCCGTCCCCCGCGGGCCGGTCCCGCAGCCTTGGCGCTCATCCGCACGGCGAAGGCTCCGGCCGCACCCGCTCATTTGGCCACCATTGTAGCTACCGCGAGATCCGCCAGGCGATGTACCCGGCCGCCATCCGTCTTCCTCCTCCTCCTCGTCCTCGTCCTCCGACGAGGAGGAAGAGGAAGAGGAAGAGGAGGAGGATCGTGATCTGGAGATCGCTTACCAACTCTCCCGCGCCGATTTCGAGCGCGAGGACGCCAAGCGTCGTCAGGGCGAGGCCGATCTGGAGGCGGCGGTCCTCCTCTCCGAGGCGTCGACCCAGGTCGAACGCGCCGAGGAGGCGGTCTACCAGTCTGACCTCCGGGCCTCCATAGCCCTCTCTTTGGTCCACGGCGAGGGCAAGGCGCCGCCAGGGGAGGCCGGCGCTAGCTCCGTCGCCGGCGGCGACGCTAAGCGAGCCCGCCTCGCCTAATGTAAGACCCCAGTTCAGTAGGATAGCTGTTTTCTAGTTGTAAGTAGCTACTTGTTTATCCATAGATTTGCTCTGTTTTTAGTAGGCATTGTTTACACATATATTTTAGCTGTTTTCTAGTTGTAAGTAGCTAATTGTTTATCCATAGATTTGCTCTGTTTTAGTAGGCATTGTTTACACATAGATTTTAGCTGTTTTCTAGTTCTAAGTAGCTAATTGTTTATCCATAGATTTGCTCTGTTTTTAGTAGGCATTGTTTACACATAGATTTTAGCTGTTTTCTAGTTGTAAGTAGCTAATTGTTTATCCATAGATTTGCTCTGTTTTTAGTAGGCATTGTTTACACATAGATTTTAGCTGTTTTCTAGTTGTAAGTAGCTAATTGTTTATCCATAGATTTGCTCTGTTTTTAGTAGGCATTGTTTACACATAGATTTTAGCTGTTTTCTAGTTGTAAGTAGCTAATTGTTTATCCATGGATATGCTCTGTTTTTAGTAGGCATTTGCTCTGATTTTAGCTTTGTTTCTGTTATGCCGATGATTAAAATTAGGTGACACCGTGTGATCCGGGGGTGGCGCTAGTGATCCTTGTGATATGCACAAATACACATCGATCTTGTGCATCCTACTTGGCTCGCTTGCTCCATCCCTGGAATTTGTGTGTCCAATCTACCTATATATGAGGCATTGTTTAGGCTATGTTCTAGTTGTAATTAGTTCTATATTTTCTGTAATGCCGATGAAGAAGCATATGTCTTGTGTATAGAGATGAAGGAGTTTACATTTTGATTTTTTTCATCTCCTTTAGGGCGAGGAGGAAACCTGGAGACTATGCGGCGGCCGTGAAGACGTAGGAGCGGGGCTCCGTCCACACGGTCCACTGAAGCCGGCGCCTCCAGGAGCAAGACTTTTGTGCAGTACTAAATAGGTAGAAGAAGACCACGCAATGAAGCTGGGCGAAGAGGAAGGTGAAGAACCGGCGGTCGTCAAGCAGGAACCACAGGGCTCCGTCGACGGTGCAGCAAGCGTCACCGGCTTTTTTTTTTGTTTCCTTTAGCCCTCATTACAAACGGTCAAAAACTAATCTCCGTATCTGATGTAAAGACTAAAGGCAACGGTTATATATTATGCCCGTTGCTAAACTTATTGCAAACGATAAAAATCTCCGTTGCAATTGTGAGGCTTCACATCAGTGACAGAGGCGGGGACACATACCCTTTCTCCGTTGCCGAAGGGGTTTTTGGCCCGTTTCCGATGTGTCGTTCTGTACTAGTGAGTGGAGTCATCGAAAGACAGAAGAACATTCTATCATGTCTATCCTTACTTGTTTGTGTGAGCCACGAGACAATAAAAATAAACATATTCTCACGATCTTGTGACTTTGTTAGTATGGTTCCGAGGGAACTAGTTTCAACTCTTCGACATGCAGGCACATGCATAATGAAGATTCATCGTGTAGATTTTTTTCAAGATTGGTAAAGCTTCACTATATGAATTTTGAGCCTTTGCATATTTGGACTCATCAGAGCCCAAGATTCAATAGTCTGCACTCATGGGGATAACGAAAAGTGTATTTGGCTCCCAAGTTCGAGTGCTCCTGCTAAAAAAATTCGAAAAGCGTATTTACGAGTTTCAAATAGTCTGGAAAAAACCCGGAGGTAACTTACGGTATATCCCATAATCGTGCAAAACATCAATTTCAATTACTTTGCATTATGAGCTACATAAAAATAACAAAATCTGATAAAATTTAGAGATTTAAAAAAATGCATACTCAGATCCACACATTTGTCATTTTGTTTAGCTCAAAATACAAAGTATTTGAAATTAAATTTTTTCACGTTTGTGGAATACACCATCTGCTACATCCAGACATTTTTAAAGAAATTTTTGAAACGCGTAAATATAATTTTCAGTTTTTTATTTTAAATAACATGTCATTGGAACTCGGTAACCAAAAATCTCCACTTTAGAGAGACGCCTTTTTCTCTTCGCTAAAAAAAATAACCATCTCATAAAACATAAAACTAACAAAAGCCTCGACCCCATCAATGGTGAGCTCGTGAGAAAAGCTCCTAACGTACATAGGCACATGCCTGAGGACGTACCAACAAGTACATCGAGAGCACGAGGTTGATTAATTAACCAGCGACTTTGCCGTGAGTAGAAAGAAAAAAAGGCCACGGACCTGGTATTAGTTAAGCTTATCACGGTACTGAAAAGGCAGGGGTCAATGTGACAAATATTCCCCTGTTGCCTGCACCGAATGATCCGTCTCTCGATCGTGATCTTGATCTCATTCTAAAAGGAGATTACTCTACGGATCGATCATGTGTCCCTAATCATGTGCAGATGAAGCGGTATCTATTGTGAGTTGCGAGTGTGGGTGCCGTGTAGGCGGATCGTGTGTTGTTCTTGTACTCTAACAAGAATTTTTTTTAGTAATATTATTGTACTAGTAGCTTTCCCAAATTGTTTGGATGGCCCTTAATTCAATTACTTTGTCTTGCAAGTTGGACCTTATCCTCTCCCGTAACAGTACTGAGAGGCGATTTCTGAGCACACCCGTGCGTCCACCTCGCCGGCGGAGATTCGGCGGCTCTCCCATCCCTCCGGCGGCCGCTTCGGCGGCGGGAGGGTGGGGGAACCCCGGATCCCGCCGTGTACATAGTGTAGGGCGGCGTGGTTTCTCCAGCCGGCGACGTCGGGAAGAAGGCGGCGTGGTTGGAGTGGATTTTGCTGGCGGAGATCTTCCTCTTCGACGTCGGAGTTCTTGGTGGCTCCGTCGTGGATCTCCTGTCTAGGACTTGCTCGCAGTTCCTTGGAGCTGCTGTGCGAGGCCACCCCTCGCCGGAGTTCGAGTTGCGGCGACTCCGGTTGTTGCTAATCTGGAAGATTCTTCTGTTTTGCTGCAAGGTGGTGACGATGGCGGCGCAGGATGGAGGCTCCAGTGGAGCTGAGCTTCGTCGACTTCCCGGCCATGGAGGGGCTCCTTCTGATCCAAGGCGTTCGCGTGGAAGAAGTGGTGGCGGCGCGCCGGCGATACGTGCTGCAGTTCCTCTTCAACACCGGGATCCTCAGGGCCTCGTTTGTAATTTCGTTTCTTTGCTGGATCTCTCTATAAGAGCTTTGTAGCTTTATCAGTGTATCTTCCCCGCAAAAAAAAAGTTACGATCCATATCTCTTTTTTTGGTGCTTGTAATTTTCTACACCTTTATTTCACATTGATGTGGACAGATTTGATACATGTAAACAATTTAAGGACACGGTGTTTCGGGTCACGGATGTGGATACACACGTTATGTAAATTTTCTTTTTGTAAAATGTAAAAAAAAATCAAATAAATTTTCGGATATACATCATGACATTTTATATTAGCATAAAAAGTTTCACCGAAGAAAAGATATTTTTTTGACCTGTGCAAAAAAGATTAAAAACAATCGCGTACAAAATCATTTTGAAAACCCAGATTTGTCTTTTTTGCATAGCTCACACAAAATGTCTTTTCTTTGCGAAACTTTTTGTGTTAACAAAAAATGTCATCTAGTATATCCGAAAATTTTATTTGGAATTTTTTGACATTTTGAAAAATATTTTTTGAGTAGTGGGTGTATCTAGACCTATGAGCCGATATGGATTTCCGACATTTTAATGTTTTTCTACCGAATATCCAACAACTTTGGACGTAAATAGATATATCTCCTCTATGTTCGAATATTGTTTTTTTTTTTCGGCTACAAGCGACACAAACAATCACAAAGCATGCACCTCCATTGTCTTGACCACTTCCGTTATGTTGCGCGTTAGGAAAAGATTACATTTCCTCTAGAAAACGACGCAATCAGAGACCATATTTGGACGGCGCTTACCTACACACAATTTTGAATGGATCGAATCGAGCGGAGACAAAACGGGCTGCCGTCATGTGGCGCACGGAGACCCGTTCTTCCGAGCCGCAACTTAACGACCCGCTCCTCACACGACGAGACGTTGGCGCCGGACGTCATCCATCCTCGCTGCCGCTGCTGTGAGAGGTCGGTGTTTGTTTACCAGCTGCTGTCGTATTATCCGGACACGTTAGGTGTGCATTTCCGGGCCTACGGATTATCTTTCGTACCCGTAGTGTAACTGCTGAAGAGTAGGGGCTCACACGTCATTTCGCAGTGGCCGTTAGCAGTTTACGGAATGTTCAATGTTGGCATGGAAGAAGGCAGCTCTATCCCTGACGTGGTCGATGGGAGGATCGACTGTCCCTGAGAGATGTGTGATCGCTTTTCCTCTGACGCGTGGTGCCACCTGTAAAGCGACATAAAGATGCTGAACCAGTCCTTCTAGGAGCAGCAAAATTATACTTATTCACCTACTCGTATAAGGCGAACGCACCAACCCATCTATCGTCCAAAATATGGTTTTGACTTTTGACGATTGGTATTTCAAAAGCGACCGCAAACATCATCGAGTTTAGCGAATATGATCATGAAAAACCAGAGCCTCTTTGAATCCCAGGGTTAAAAAACACAAGAATAGGAAAACACATAGGAATCTCATATGTTTGCCCGTGCAAAACACAGAATTGTAAAACATAGAAAAACTAAAGGAAAACTCTTTGGATGAAACGTCGGGAAAACACAGGAAACGTGTCGATCTCGATCCTACGCACTTGAGTCGAGGTTGGAGTGGATTGTCATATTCCTATGGAACTAAGGCATAAGGATCTAATCCATATAATTTGGGTAGCATCATTCATTTTGATCCAAAGACAATCCATAGAAAAGGATTAGAATCCTACAGAAACCATGTGAAATCGTACAATCCAAAGAGGCCCTTAGATCGACGCGACGGTGTTCGTTGTGCACTTGGTAGCGGCGGGATGGTCGAGTGCTCCTTGTGTCTGTCGTGTGTTCTGACTTATGGAGTCTTGTATGTCTTGTGGTGCTTTTGATGTGGCCTGACGTTGTTCAGGTTTTTGTCCGGTTTTTCCTATCTAACCTAGAAATGTATATCTCTTTACTGTTTTCTTTCTTATCGGTCGATTTGGCAGTTCTACTGCTAACATTTCAAAATAAAGCGACAACAAATCAATGCTTGTAGGATGAAGAGTGCTACCTTGTTGTAAGTTAAAATATTACCCCACTAGTGAGCGGATTCCGAAATAAAAAATGTGTGTGATTTTGTAAGAACACTTATTCCAACATGATTGTGAAAACGCGGGAGAACCAAAAACACATAATATAATATAAAAACATGCAAAATAGAAAAGGAACAATGAATTTTGTAAGCTTTGGTTTCTAGGAATAAGATGATTTCTAATAAATAAACCCAAATTAATGTGAGCCCACGTGTTAAACGTTATATTTTTGGTATGTTCTTATGTCCTTAAGTACCTTCGTCTTGTGCTTCGCTCGTGGGAATTCTATCGAGTAGATTGTAGAATCTTGCGGGATCAAAATATTTATTTTCACTCTTTTCCATCCTTTTAAACAACTTGGTGAATAATTCCACCAAACGGGAAAATTATATTGCTTTATTTTTTCCTCTACTTTTATGTGAACCAAAGAGCCTCCTAGCTTTACTTTCCCGAGTGGCTGAATGTGTGGAAGGCTGGAAGCTAAAAAAATCTAGAATCGCCCTTGAGAATGTGTATGTCCCCAAGAGCATATTTGTCGCCTTCGATGTCTCCATCCTCATTGAATCTTATAGGCTTATTACATAACAAAAAAATTACTTAAAAAAATCCAGAGCAGTAAATATGCTCAATCTCTCGATTGGATTGAAACATGTGATAGCAGTGTCCAGTAAGAAAAGTCAAGAGATACCTTTTCTTTTGCAACGGTGTGTGTGTGGATATACCTCCCACCCATTTTTTCTCTTCTACCCTCATAAAAAGAAAACAATTTTTTTCACGACTCACCCTTGTTCCTGGAAACATTTCGCCATCTCGAGTAGTACAGCGGCCGTAGCCGTTATCTTGCCGTTACCACCACACCACCCACATCGGGCCACTCGTTCCTGACTCCTATACACAGCCACACTCTTTTTTTTCTGGATCTGACGAATCCAGCTGAGCGCATGCCGAATAATTGTGTGCGCGAGTAGGGCGAGCAGCGCCATGTGGCTGGCGGATTCAAAACCTTCCCGATAACAACCCACCCGGCCACGCCATTTAAATTCCAAAACTTTTTCAAACCACCCCCACGTAATTCCCGATACTAAAAGCGACCCACCTTAATTCCATTAAAATATTTCCTCCCCCTACCACCACTCTCTCTCCCTCCTGACTCTGTCTCTGTCGCTGCTGCCTCTCGGGAAGAGAGAGAGAGAGACGCGTACGCGAGCTGCAGCCGCGGAGGAGGAGCCACGGCCACGCATCCGGAGTCCGGGAGCGGGGCCCGTGCCGCCATTCCCGAGGCCTCGGCGGGCCAGATCGGCTGGTTTCTGTGGTGATTTTCTGCCGTTTTTTTGGACTTCTGCGAGCTGTTTGGCCGTGGATTGGCGCCGGAGGAGGGGCTTGCGCGGATTTGAGGTGGTCTGGGCGGAGATCCCGCGGGAGGCCGGGAGTTTTGGGTTCCCGCGGCGTGATTCCGTGCCGCGCGCCGGCCGGCCATGGCGTCGGTGGAGGTGCGGTCCGTGCGGAAGTCGTCGGCGCTGCGCGCGCGCGGGCCGGCGAAGCTGCAGCCCGCCCGGTCCATGCCGCTCGACTACAGGTACTCGGCCAAGCCTGCTGCTGGCGTCGGCCCGGCCCGGCGGCGAACGGCGTGGGGCGCCGGGCTGCGGCGCGGACGAGGAAGGGGAGGCGGTGGCGGCCGAGGGGACGCGGACTCGCCCTACAGCTCCGTGGCGACGACAGCGGAGGAGGAGGAGGAGGGTGGTGGAGGTGGCGCGGAGGCTGATTCGGCGTCCTCTGAAGCTGCGGCGCCAAGGAGGGCGTCGCCGACGGCGCCTGCCGGCCCCTCGCAACGCGACACCAGATGGGGTGACACCAGCTCCTACGGTGCTAAAAAGGTGGCTTTCTCCTGCTTCTTCTTTTTCTTCCCTTTTTGTTCTCGCGCACTTCTGAAATGCCAGAATTCTTACGGATAATGCTTGAAATCTGGTCAGTTTGTTTAGTGTGCTGAGTAATATTTTGTGATTCTTGAATTACTGAACAACTGTAATTCGGAGTTTTTTTTTGTACTGTAACTGTAATTTCTGCAACTGTTATGTCAACCAGCTGTAGAGGTTATTTCCAACAACCAGTAAACACAACTATAAAGTGCTAGGCTGAGAGCCAAGTGAAGTTTTGCCTAGAGTTCTGGGAACGTGTTCTTCTGTAGCGCTAGCCTTCTAGATTGTCATCGAGATATGATCCGTCATCTACATTGCCCTCGCTAGCAACAAGAATTTCATTCCACCTCTGGAGTAGATTTCTGCGTTTAATATTAGGGATTTATTAAACCAGTGAATTGAGCTTCATCATTACAAAAATTGACCCGCCAATGGTGTTTCAGTGGTTCACACTTTTTGGGTAGTTCACCTGTTCTGTTTACCCATTATTACATATAATACTATTGTGTCACATATAAGATGCATTAGCTAGTTATTAAATAGGCCATTTCAAATTGACCAACTCATAGAATTATGCAATTTATATGCTTGTATCTGTTGTTCAACTTGGTGTAAAATGCTAATCTACCTTCTACCCTACACTTCTTGCAGAAGCATAGAGTTTTTTGTCAGCTTCCAAATGGTGATTGGGCCTTATGCACTGTGATTACAACCTCTGGTGACGAGTCTGTATTGAAGGTTTCTGAAGGGAAAGTAAGCTACCTGAAATCTGCACGGAAGATCTTAATATCACTTTGAAATTATGCTAATTTTACTTCCATTCTTCCGATTTTAGGTACTAAGATTGAAAACGGAGAGCCTTCAACCTGCAAATCCTGAAATTCTTGATGGAGTGGATGATCTTATGCAGCTGAGTTATCTAAGTGAACCATCCGTGCTGTACAATTTGCAGTACAGATATTCTCAAGACATGATTTATGTGAGGATATATTCAGTACTTTGTCTTTTCTTATGGACTTTGATGGCTTTCTTAGTGATATGTTATTGCATTGTAGACTAAAGCAGGTCCAGTTTTGGTGGCCGTCAACCCTTTTAAGAAGGTTGCACTGTATGGTAATGAGTATATTAATGCATATAGAAATAAAACAATGGACAGTCCACATGTGTATGCAATAGCAGATTCAGCCCTTCGTGAAATGAAAAGAGGTCAGTCTGCTGCTGTTGTTGTCACATCTTTCTTGCTGGTATCGTATCATCTACATTTTTTGAGGAAAATCCTAGACATTCATGCCTAACTAATTGTCATGTTCATTTTCAGATGAAGTTAACCAGTCCATTATTATAAGGTTGGTATGTTTTTCTTTTCAGTAAGAAGCATCCAGTGTGATTCTTGTTATAATAGCCTTTGCACCATAATCGATGTAGAATAGCTAATGGCGTCAAGCCAGATGAAATGTGTTTTTGGGATTGGTTCGGTTTCATTTGCTGCCACGTTTTCTGTCAGCTGAACAGAATATATAATGACTTAACCAGCCAAATGTACCCATATTAGTTGCTTCATTCATAGATAAGTACATGCATTGTCAATCATTTCAGTTCACGCCCACACCATAAGGATCCATCAGGGATATTAAAATAGTTTCTGCTGTTTGCCTTACAAAAATTGGGACTTGAGTAGTCCGCTTCCAACAGATGCAACAGTAACGCCAAACCCTATAATCTCATTTACCTGTTCCATTACTCGGTTAACTTGAAGTAAGTAATAAATGTTTTAGATATCTTTTGACACCAAAATTTCTAGTTATTTGTATCTCCTTAGATTGGAATAGACAGTGGATTAGTACACCCTGCAAAAATCTAAGAAGAAAACAATGCTGGTTAGTTCACTTCATAGGGTAACTAACAGTTAAGCTTGCAGTTTCAAACTTTTTGTTCCATTGACATCATTTAAGCAATTGTCTTCCTTACTTAAACATGATATGGTTAACAAATGAATGATGATGCCATTTTTGTATGTAGTGGTGAGAGTGGAGCAGGAAAAACAGAAACCGCAAAGATTGCCATGCAGTATTTGGCTTCTCTTGGAGGTGGAAGTGGCATAGAATATGAGATCCTACAGACAAACCCAATACTCGAGGCCTTTGGCAATGCAAAGACATTAAGAAATGATAATTCAAGTCGCTTTGTAAGTTTTTTCTGGGTATAACAATACTATACTGCAGAACAAAGTTTGGCTAATATTCTTATTCGTTATTACAGGGAAAGCTCATTGAAATTCATTTCAGTGTGACTGGAAGAATATGTGGTGCCATGATTCAAACATGTACGCATATTCTACCGAGTGTACTTGCTTTATGTCGTTAGCATTTTCTGGTTTAAAATTATTTTATGACTACTATTGACGAAATTTTCTATTGATCTTGCTGCATGCACAATTGGACAGTTCTACTTGAGAAGGTAACTTAGTTCTGCGGTTTATTTCCTTGTCTAAATGCATTTTTATGATAGGTAATCTAATCCGACCTTTTTTCCACTATGGTAGTCAAGGGTTGTACAGTCTGCAGTCGGCGAACGTTCCTACCATATATTTTATCAGCTATGTGCTGGTGCTCCACCAACTCTCAGAGGTACATAATCTATTCATCCACTCTGAATTGGTTAGTTCGCTGGCTTCTTTGGTTGATACATGAGTACTTATGATGGCATCTTAGTATTTCCTCTCAAACTTCTTTTGAATATGGTTCTTGTTCTTCTGTGTATTACAAGAACCTATTTGTGCTGCTCAGTTTCCAACAGAGATTATATCTTTTATTGACAATTGATGTTGCCCCACTCTTTCACATTGCACAATCCTTAATTATTCGACATGGTGTCTTACAATGTTTCAATACAGAGAAATTAAATTTGAAGAAGGTGGATGAATACAAATATCTGAAACAAAGTTGCTGCTATTCAATTGCTGGTGTGGATGATGCTGAAATGTTCCGTACTGTAACGGTATAATATTTATTTGCTTTCTCATTCTACAGATAATACTTTTTTTACATTACCTGGGGCAAAAAAGTAAATACTCGCCCTATAATGCTAATTCCATGGAAGCATCTTCTTATTTGTATTTGTTCTTCTCTACTGTCATGTTTGTTGACTTCTCTTTTTTCTAGGAAGCTATGAACATCGTCCATATCAGCAAGGAAGACCAAGATAATGTTTTTGCAATGGTTTCTGCTGTGCTATGGCTGGGAGACGTCTCTTTCACAATTATTGATAATGAGAATCATGTTGAGATCATTGTAGAAGAAGGTAAAAAGAACGTGCATGCTTTCAGTCAATAATATGGTCGTATGAACCATAACTTCCATAATAGTGTGGCCTTCGCTGATGTTTTTTAACATACTGTTACATATCTTAATTTTACATACTGACGATACAATGTTGCATTTTTCGACCAATTTGGTTCACTGTTGTATAACATACTGCAATTTAAAGAATTGAAAACAAATTAGCATTTGCATCGCTGGTTGGTTTTACTTTATATATTAACAAAATAGGTCCTATTTCAGCTGCTGAAACGGTTTCAAGACTTCTTGGCTGCAGTATTGAAGATCTCAACTTAGTTCTGTCAAAGCGGCACATGAAAGTTAATAATGAAAATATTGTCCAGAAGCTTACCCTTACACAGGTTAGTATGGTTTCTCAACTATAGGCTAGGGAAAACAGTAGCCACGAAGTGCTATTTGGTTTTGATCTCTTATGCACCCACTTCTCTTTGGATATTGCAGGCAACTGACACAAGAGATGCGCTGGCCAAAGCCCTATATGCCAGTTTGTTTGAGTGGCTTGTAGAACAAATTAACAAATCTCTTTCAGTTGGCAAGCGGCGAACTGGGAGATCAATCAGTATTCTTGACATCTACGGTTTTGAATCATTTGATGTAATGTACTTGCTTTTGACCTGCTGGCATCACATTTTCGTTGTCAAATGTATTCTCATGGCATGCTATCAATATGCAGAAGAACAGCTTTGAACAGTTCTGCATTAATTACGCCAATGAGAGGCTACAACAACATTTCAATCGCCATTTGTTTAAGCTCGAGCAAGAGGTGAGCTATTGTTATGGTTTAACTTTCAGGTGTATGTTGCAGCATTGCAATTTTTTTTTAGTGTTATTCCGTGAAGTCTTCATACTGATTATGGTTTAAAATCCTGTCACAACTGTACTGTTGAATACTAGCCGTTAAGCAAACTCTATTGTTCTTCCTTATCTGTTCAGATGAAAATGTATTGCACGTGCTTCTTGAAAATGCTATCTCTGATACATGGTATTAGCTAAATTCAGAAAGGCAGATTGCAGATTGTTATTGTCACTCCAGTTTTATCGACTTTCCTGTAGAAATTGTTTAAAAGATATATGGTTTCTGTGAACAGGAATATGTTGAGGATGGCATTG
This sequence comes from Poa pratensis, assembly GCA_947311845.1. Lineage (NCBI taxonomy): Eukaryota > Viridiplantae > Streptophyta > Magnoliopsida > Poales > Poaceae > Poa > Poa pratensis. The sequence continues at coordinate 6,280,758 of CAMZMU010000038.1, forward strand.
ACTGGGCTAAGGTTGAGTTTGAAGATAACCAGGACTGTTTGAATCTATTCGAGAAAGTACGGGACACTACACTGTCTTCAGTTTTGGCATCATTATAATTATACTTTTTTAGCGAAAACGCAAAGGACCTTTGCGTTTTATTTCATTGGAAAGGTAGAGTTGTTTACAAACCTCCAAAGAGGCGCATTTTCGCTAAAAATTACAATGCTTAGTGCACGTCCCAGGTGGACGGCAAGATAACTCTCAGCCCTAAGGCTCCTGCTTGTGCCCACATCCTGGCTTCCTCCTTGATCTTGACTAGCAGGTCGTGTATGAGGGGTTGTGCTCCTTCGAATACACAGTCATTGCGCATCTTCCAAACCATCCAAGGCGTGAGGAGGGTGATGGAGGCTAACCCCTTGCGCATTGGCTTGGGCGTGTTCGTCTTGGTATTGGTCCACCATTCATTGAGGGAGCTCTCATGTCGTGGCGCCGCAATTGGAACACGCAACCATGCAAGAACCTCATGCCAGACCTGCCTGGTGAATGGGCACTCCAGGAGGAGATGTCTCATTGTCTCAGGAGACTGATCGCAGAGGAGGCAGCAGGGATGGTGAGGGAGTCCACGTCGTGCCAACCTATCAGCCGTCCAACAACGGTCAAGATTGGCCAGCCAATGGAAAAACTTGACCTTCGGCGGCGCCCATGTCTTCCATGTGAGCTTCCACGCTGGGCAGGTGATCGACCCCTGGAATGTGGCCTGGTAGGCGGAGCTTGCTGTGTAGGTTCCGCTGGACGTCCACCTCCAAATCATCTGGTCTGGTCTGTCCGTGAGAATAAAATTCTCGATCGCCAGCCAAATTTGGATGTACTGGCCAATTTCCATGATGCCTATGGTTCCCTGGATGTCCCGAACCCAGGAATTGTCTTGTAGGCCTTCAGCAACAGTTCTTGTCTTGCGGCGACGCTTGGGAATGCAGGCGTATAGGGCGGGAGCCAGCTCGGAGATGGCTTTGCCATTGATCCAGCGGTCCTGCCAGAATCGTGCCGTCAAGCCGTTCCCCACCTCCATAGTGGTCGATGCGAAGAACAAAGCACGTTCATGGGCCGAGAACTGCAGGTCTAGGCCACTCCACGCGCGGTTGCTGTCGGTGTGCGAGAACCAGAGCCAGCGTAGGCGGAGAGAAAGTCCCGCGCGCTCCATGTCTTGGACGCCAAGGCGCCGAGCTCCTTGGGGCAGCAGACCCGACGCCAATTGACATGGCAATGTCCCCCATTGGCAGCAGCGCGTCCTGCCCATAGGAACCCTCTCTCTATCTTCTCAATCTGCTTGAGGGTTTTCTTCGAGGGCGCAAAGGCAAGCAGCTGGTGTACCGATATGGCGCACACACTGACTTAACCATTTCGAGCCGCCCAGCCTTGTCCATCAATCCGGCCTTCCAAGTTGGAAGCTTCCCGGCGATCTTGTCGACGAGCGGCTGCATTTGCGCCGCTGTGGGCCGGCGAAGCGTCAATGGGATGCCGAGGTAAGTTATCGGCAGCTCGACAATGGGGCATCCCAAGTTCGCGATGATTGGCGTCACATCGTCGGTATCGCAATGCAGCAGCGACGCCGAGCTCTTGCCATAGGTGTAGGGGTACTAGTCTGTGGGGGAAATTCTTTAAATTCTTCATGTGCTAATACTTCATTAGAAAGCATGTGCCTGTTTCATTTGACATAGGTGTAGGGGTAGGGGGGAATGCCTTTGTTTTGCTTTGCTGACTTAGAAAATTATAAATTTGTTATAAGGTGCCTGTTTTATTTGACATAGGTGTAGGGTAGGGGGGAATGCCTTTGGTTTGCTGGAAAGTTGCTGACTTAGAAAATTATAGATTTGTTATAATTGCTATTTTTCCATTATCAGGTAATCATTTCTTAGCTCAAAATACACTACTAAACAATCAAAATGTTTCGATAAAAAGTCTCCATATCGTTCAAAGTAAAGCCTCCGGATTTCAGATTGTACCAATACGCATATACTTCCATTTTTAGGAATACATGGGTCCTACAAACTTGGTAAATACTCCTTGGTTGACTCATTCATACCTTGTAGAAGTAAATGCAGTTACTGGTTTCTCAAACCATGATGATAACTAGCATTGGGAAAACAAGGGTGGAACTTATAACTGGCTTATCACAAAGGATTCTGGCTTCCCAAGAAAGGACTATATTGGGTGAATCCACTATGTTGGCCGCAAAAAGTTGCCCTTGTGGATAACCATATACATAGTGGAGGTTGACCTTAAGGGATACTCCCTCCGTTTTTTAATATAAGATGTTTTAGCTAGCTCACATGTTGGCTAGGTGCAAACACAAATAAGTGTACATACACACTAAAATATGTCCACATACATCTAGATACATGTGAATGTTGACAAAAGCTAAAACATCTTATATTTATAAACGGAGGGAGTATTTGTTAAGGGTGACCCATAAGCTTATGGGTTATGCATAAGCAATTTAAAATTATTTTACTCTCTCCTCTCTCTCTCTCTTTCTTGCACGTTGTGTACTTTGAACGGACATGTGGGTCCCAGCTTATGGCAAAGCTAATCTTATAAACATTTTAGCTGTTTCCACAAGCTATGTGGGTCCCACCTTATGGCAAAACTTAACCTTATACATATGTGATGCCTAACCTTGTTGGAGTTTTAATGACTTCTGTAGATATCCTGTAGCAAAATAAAAATACAAATCAAGCACATCCATATTTTTAATTGTTGTTTGAGAACTTGGTAAAAAGTACATTCTCCTGGTTTCTGTGCATCTTGTTAACTGACATGCAATCTATTTACTAGTCAGTAATAACTGTACAGCTCATTCATTCTTTGTATTGCTTCTCTTGCTGGATGCAGAAGCCACTGGGGTTGTTGTCTCTGCTCGATGAGGAATCAACATTTCCTAATGCCACAGACCTTACTTTTGCGAACAAGCTCAAGCAACATCTTGACACTAATTCTTGCTTCAGAGGAGAAAGGGGCAAGGCTTTTACTGTTCGTCACTATGCAGGAGAGGTTGGAAGTTGTTACATATGCACTGCTATGTTCACATTGATCTTTCTTTTACCACTTGTCAACTTTATTTCCATTTCTTTGATGATCAGGTGGCGTATGAGACATCAGGTTTTCTAGAGAAGAACAGAGATTTGTTGCACATGGACTCGATTCAGTTCCTTGCCAAATGCAAATTGTCTATACCACAAATGTTTGCATCCAAGATGCTTGCTCAATCTGATAATCTAGAATCTGTTCCATATAGGCCTAGTGTTGCTGATTCGCAGAAATTAAGTGTAGCAATGAAGTTTAAGGTAAAATATTTTACGCACACAAATAACAATTTTACGTGATCTTGAATGAATCTGATCAACTGTTTTATTATTTCGCAGGGACAATTGTTCCAACTTATGCAAAGACTTGAAAGTACAACACCACACTTCATACGGTGTATTAAACCAAATAATTTGCAACTCCCTGCCATCTACGGACAAGAGCTTGTGCTTCAACAACTCAAATGCTGTGGTGTTCTGGAGGTTGTACGAATTTCGAGATCTGGGTACCCAACAAGAATGACACATCAGAAGTTTGCTAGGCGGTAAATCAAATATAAATATGTATTACGCTTCTGGTTTTTTGTTATGTGCATAAGTTAACAATTCAAGTTATCAGGTATGGTTTTCTTCTTCTTGAGGATGTCGCATCTCAAGATCCACTTAGTGTTTCGGTTGCAATTCTTCATCAGTTCAACATTTTGCCTGAGATGTATCAAGTTGGCTACACAAAATTGTTCTTCCGAACTGGTCAGGTCGGTTAAGCAGTCTTTGCTTCATTTATTAACGCCCTTGTGTTGTATTCCATATATTATCCCAATACCTTGTTTACGCTCTGTATACTTATCCAATACTTCCTGATGATTGGGTTTGACTTTCAATATGAATGAATAATAATTAAATAAATATTCATTATACTCACTGTTTCTTCACAGTAGATCCGCTTATTGATTTGCTATTCTACTGATATGCTAATGATATGCTCGTCCACTGATTTTCTATCCTACTTAGTAAGGACATTACTAAGTACATTCAGAGATTTGCTAGTAGAGGTAGTAAGGCATCAAGTACAGTTTTAGTAGAGAATGATCCTACTAAGCATACACTATATGAGGAGTAAAAGGTTACACAGAAATTGGGATCACAAGATCCATGTAGTACAGCAGCACTGATATACACACAACAGGGGTCCGTAAAAATAATGCAACAAGATAACAACATCAAATACGTGAGAAGGAAACATATTGTTTGTCTCTGAATGTTTGTCTATACATTTTTCTACTACTATTATTTGAGCTTTTAATGACAAGTATCTTCTGTTGCTTCTGCCTGTTGATATTTGGGAATTGAAGATTGGCAAACTTGAGAATACCCGAAATCGTACCCTACATGGTGTTTTAAGGGTTCAAAGCTGTTTCCGAGGGTATCAAGCGCGGCGACATGCAATGGAACGGATTAGAGGAGTTTTGGCTCTTCAATCATGTAAGACGTCCAGCCCACTGCCTTTATGCACTTCTTTCTATTTCTCGTTGCTGTATATTTTCCTAGACATCTTACTGTATGGGCTGGTTGCTCTTCTCATCTTGCAGTCATTCGTGGTGAGAATGCAAGACAAAGTTATTCATCTCTGGCAAGGAAACATAGGGCAGCTACTGTGCTGCAGAGAAATCTAAGAGGTTGGCTTTCAAGAAGATATTTCGTTAAGATACGGAAGGCTTCAGCGGTAATACAATCTGGTAAGATTATTTTTTTCTAATTTTTATAAGACTTTGCAAAGATAGTGGTAAACTGGTAATATGACACACCATTTCTGGTTCCCTGTTGTCTTCGATAAATGTGAAGGCATCCGTGGTTGTCTTGTTAGAAGATGCGCCGGCAATGTTGATCTACTGAATGTGTTAAGGGAACTTGAATCGAAAAAGGTACACTATATCTGTTTCTTTGCTCTTTTACTGTTTTTTCCCCTTCATACGTATGTAAAACATGAATTAAATTCTTCCAGGAGGCAGAGGGTGACCAAATTTTGATCAAGGCATCTTTCCTGGCTGAGCTACAAAGACGAATCCTGAGGGCGGAGGCCACAGTCCGGGAAAAGGATGAAGAGAACGAGATGTTGCATCAGCGGCTCCAGCAATATGAAAACCGATGGCTAGAATACGAGCAGAAAATGAAATCGATGGAGGAGATGTGGCAGAAGCAAATGAGATCGCTGCAGTCAAGCCTGTCCGTAGCAAAGAAGAGCCTTGCCCTGGATGACACGCCTAGGATGTCAGACTCGTCTGTGGAGCAGAGCTGGGAGAGCAATGGGAACCACGTCGGCGGGGGCTCCCAGCTTGTCCCGCGGATCACTGGGCGTGAGATGAATGCCAGCATCAGTGTCATCGGCCGCCTAGCGGAGGAATTCGAGCAGCGGAGCCAGGTCTTTGCTGACGACGCCAAGTTCTTGGTGGAGGTGAAGTCTGGGCAGGCAGACGCCAGCCTGAACCCAGACATGGAGCTCCGCAGGCTGAAGCAGAACTTCGACTCGTGGAAGAAGGATTTTAGTTACCGCATACGGGAGACGAAGGTGATCTTGAACAAGCTCGCGACTGGGAGCAGCGGGGGCAACGATTCTTCCCCAACTCCGCCAAGCGAAAGTGGTGGGGCAGGTTGAACACCACCAAGTTTTCGTGAGTTTCTGTGCAATGATGTAGTAGACGCTCCGGCATTTTACACGTCGGTGCTAGTCCTAGAGCTTTGTGAGTGCCGCGAAGTCCAGTGTTTTGTGGACTGGATATGTGATTCGTGGAGGGCGAGTTGTATAGTTCTTCCACGCGGGGGCTTATTTGCAGAGCCCAAGAACCACTGAGTTGTGATGTAATTACTTGCTATAAGGTGTATACTTTTCTCTTTGTCATTTTTTCTACTGCATATGTATATTTCTACGATGTTAAGTTTAACTTGTGTAAATGCACCGTTGTGCTGCACTTCTGCTACAAACCTGGCTAGATGTCCTAAAGCAACCTTTGGCTGACTTGTCAGTTTACTTGTGCTAACCGGCAGGTTGCAACATGGGTCCATTTGTTCGGTCAGAAACCGGTAGATCACCGTTAGGTTAATCAAGAAAGGCATAATTAAAGTGAGCACATTCTCTATCATTGACATAATCACAAAATAAAGGTTTATTTCATTACCAATTTTATTCTTGTAAATTGTTGTAGGTTCAAGGAAGTATTACTGGGATTAAAGGCAAAACAATTGAATTCCAAGGTAGGAATGTAGGCTTCTTCGCGGAAAGTGCTAATGAAGCTCGAGCCGCATATAGCTCGTTTTTTTCAAAATTCAAAACCCGGTATTTTTTAGTGTCAAAAAATTCTAAACAAAAATCATACATATAGATAATATCAAGATCTATCAGTGTGCAAATTTTCAATCCAAAAATCGTATTATTCCTGGCTGCACAAAAAAGACAAAACTGGCAAAATTTCAGATTTCTGAAACTGTGTACTGTTCACAACCCTGATTCACTTATTTGTCATTTTTGTCCGGCCTAAAATACAACGACTTTCGAGTTGAAAATTTGCACACTTGTAGATAAGATTAGTATCTACATCTGTGATTTTGTGCTGAATTTTATAAACTTAAAAATGCAATGATTGAATTTAAAAAAAAACGAGCTACATGTATCTCAGGCTATAAAACAACACTCGGCTTTTTCGACGCTATTGTGTTTACAACTGGATACAAAAGCACGGCAAACATGTGCCTAAAGGTAGTAGCATTATCGAATTTACGGGTTTTCCTATTTCCCAAATTTAACCATTGTTCTATTTCCCAAATTTCTCATATGGACCAAATATCTGAGGGGGCAAATATGCTTAGAGCATCTCCAACAGCAGCGCTAAAAACGCCGTGCGCCCAAGAAACCGCCGATATCGCGCGCGCGCACCCGTTTCGGCGTCTCCAGCAGCCGCGCTAAAACTCCGCGCGCGGTAAAAAGGTGCCAGCGCGCTGGCCCAAGCGGTACTCGCTGCGCTGAATATGGGGCGGCCGCTCCAGCGCGCGGTCGAATAGAAACTTGCGCGCGAATTGACCAACCACCAGATCTGAATCCTCCACCCGCGCGCGCCTCCGTCCGCATCTTTTCCCCATCTTCGCCGGCGACCATGGCGCGCGAATAGACCAGCCGTCGGCGCTTCCGCCGCTCGTCCCCTGCGCGCCGCCGTGTGTACCGCTGGGCAGGTCGCCGCCGCGTCGATTTTGCCCCGCCGTCACCGACGCCACCTCCGTTTCCGCCGCTTCCGCCTCTACTCCGCAGCGCGCAGTTCCTCCGGCGAGCCGCGCTTCGTCGCCACTCCTTGCTCCAGCTCCTTCCTCGCCGCCAGCCAGCGCGCAGTTCCTCCGACGAACATCACTTGGCGGTCGTCGAACCTCCGCGCGCGCAAGGTGTTTGACAAAATACTTGTAAGGTATGTTTGTTCTCTAGTTTTTTAGTTTGTAGATAAGTTCACATAGGTAAAATAATTAGTTTGTAGGTAAAATAACTAGTACAAATTCATGTTTGTAGATGAGTTCGTCTAGTGACGATTCCTCCTCCGATGAAGAATTTGATATCCAAGAGGAGGAAGACATGGCTATGATCCTTGCTATCCGTGCTAGGAAACGACCAAAGCACGGTGGTTCAGTGATGGGTCGCCTAAAATTGTGGAGGGAAATGATGGGTGCTCATGAAAGATTGATGAGGCACTATTTTGTCGAGCATCCCATATACCCCGAGTCTTATTTCCGGCGTCGGTTTCGGATAAGCATTGCGTTGTTTAAGAAAATTACAGAGGAACTGAGTAAACATGATCGGTTTTTCCAGCAAAGGAGGAATGCCGCCGGTGAACTTGGGCATAGCACCTTTCAAAAGGTGACCGCCGCCTTGCGTATGTTGGCATACGGTATTCCGGCGGATCTAGTGGATGATCACTTGGCGATGGGCGAGAGTCAAGCCATCATGTGTGTCAAGCGCTTTGCAGTTGGCATTGTGCAAGTGTTTGGTTCAGAATACTTGAGAGGTCCCAACGCAGCGGACACGGCTAGGCTTTTGGAGTTCAATGCTGCTCGAGGGTTTCCAGGTATGCTTGGATCAATTGATTGCATGCATTGGAGTTGGAAGAATTGTCCTGCAGCATGGCATGGACAATTTCAGGGCAAGATTTGGACTATACTCATTATGAGTTAATGGGTGTTCCCGTGCAACCGCGGAGGAGGGCTGAGAGGGTGGCACGCTTTGTTGCATCCTACCATGCCATTCGACGTAATGAAACACATGATGAGCTTCAAAAGGATCTTATCGAGGTGTGGTGGACATGGAATGAGCAACATTGAGTTGAATTTGTGTGTTTGTTTCATTTGTTGTGTTGTGTAATGAACTATTTGTTCTATTGTTCCGGAACAACTATTTATTTGTGTTGTAATAAATAATTAAACTATTTATTGTTGATTTATTTCGTGTCTGTTTGATTTGGTTTGTTTGCATGTTTGATCTGAATGTTGTTTGCGCTGGGCGCGCGCGGTGGAATTTTTAGCGCCTCTGCTGGAGCTAAAAATGTACAGCCGCGCCGCGCTAACTATAGCGCTTCTGCTAAAGCAAAACAGGCGCTCCGCGCGCAGAATCGCAATTCTGGCACCGCAAAAAAAATTTAGCGCGCCGGCTCCTAGCGCTGCTGTTGGAGATGCTCTTAGAAGGCAGACATGGCATAACTGACGCTCTCGCTGGGCGGAGACCCAGGGGTCACCTTTTGCCTAGATTGCTTAATGACATTTTCCTTGGAAGACGTTTCAATTTGCGATTTTAGGCGTGTGTAGACTGCATCATCGTTTAGCGAAAACAACGGATGGGGCGGTGGCTCCCCTCAGCTACACTAAGCTCCACCAGTGCCCTCGGCCGCTAAATATAATACGTTCAAATAATGCACATCATCAAACAAATAACTCAAATTCAGATAAATTAGGTCGTGTGTAGAACTACCATCCTTTCTCTCCATTAACCTTCGCCGCCACAAGAGAACGTAGCTCGAGCTTTGCCTCCACCTCCATTCGGTTCCCCCTCCTACGACCGGCCTCACCAGCGCCGGGATGGGTGGGGAACCCGATCTATGATTGGAGTTTTTATTAAAAGTAGTGTCTTCAATAGATTAGGTTAGAGTTTTGGTAGCATTCTTTTTCATCAATGGAGATTGCTCAACCACATTTTCCTTCAAAGATGTTTCAATTTGCGATTTTTGGAGTGTGTAGACTGCATCAGCGTTTAGCAAAAACAACGGATGGGGAGCGGTGCCCCCTCACCTACACTAAGCTCCACCCGTGCCTTCGGCCGCTAAATATAATACGTTCAAATAATGCATATCATCAAACAAATAACTTATATTCAGATAAATTAGGTCGTGTGTAGAACTACCAGTTTTTCTCTCAATTAACCTTCGCCGCCACAAGAGAACGTAGCTCGAGATTCGCGTCCACCTCCATACGGTTCCTCCTCCTACAACCGGCCTCGCCAGCGTCTGGAGGGGTGGGGAACCCGATCTATGATTGTAGTTCTTATTAAAAGTAGTGTCTTCAATAGATTAGGTTAGGGTTTTGGTAGCTTTCTTTTTTATCAATGGAGATGGCATCATCTATAATAAGTAGCTTCGGCCCTTTATTCGGTGATGAGATCTCCTTCTCGACGTCAATGGTGATGTTGGAAGATTAAATTCGTCTAGGTATGATCCTTCATATATATATTGTTTTGCCAAATCGATTTGGATATGTTCTCATGATTGCGGCGAGGAGGTTTGTCCCGGCTGCTATGTCCTTTACTATTATGATTCGTATGCAACGTCGACCAGACTGTTCGGTTGCTTTTCCATGTACTACTGGTGTTGGTTCTCTTGCCGATGTTGGTTTATTAGTTTAATGGTTGCATCGTGCGAGACTTGGCATTGCGGCTCAAAATTAAAATCCTGGGAGAACTCTCGTTGGTATTTACAGGTATGTGTTTTGATAGCCATGTCAGTTTTCTACGTCTGCCTTCAGAAATGTACAAAATTGTGTCATGAAAAAAGAAAGAATTTTAAAATCTTGAATTTTTTCTCGTTTCTTTCATAATTTATTTTGTAATAGCTGGAATCAACTCATATATATCTACAATGTACTAGTCGCTACTATAAATATGTCATGATATTGATTGTAAAAGAACAAAAAAATCAGGTCGTGTGTGTAGACATATCAAATCCAGCCAGTATGTGTGCTTATCTACCTTCTGTTTACAAAACTAATAAGTAAACAAGAGCAGACAAATGGCTCCCTGAGTTTCAGGGTACTAGTTGCTTAGAAATTTTTGAAAATGTCTTTTAAAGTGTGAAAAAACAGCAAACAAATTCTAGATATAGATAATGATGAACTCTACTAGTGCGCAAAAAATCAATCCGAAATTCATTTTAGGTTTAAAAATGATAAATGTGCAGATCTGGGTGCGGTGAACATTGCACATTTTCAAAACTTAAAAAAATTATCAGTATTTTTCATTTTTTGTGTAGGCTAGAGTATAACGATTTTTGAAATGAGGTTTTGCATGCTGGTAGGGTTCAACATTTTCTACAATTAATCTAATTTCTTTTCTACAATTGCTGATTTTGAAATTATCACAAAAGACGACGATATCGTTCTCCATTTGTGGTTTTTGATAAGTAAACTCAATACATAAATAAAGGAAAAACATCAAGTTTTACGTGCTAGTACAAATTGCAGCATAAGACAGACAGAAGAAAAGATCCAGGTACAACATTGATGGCCGGTGATTGATGACCGAAGATAAATACTTCAACACTGGAATATGTTACTGGACGCGACTACATTCAGACCGTCCTGAAAATAGCAAAAACCAGCGGACATTCGGATAGCAATTGTGTCCTAATCAGCGATGGTAGCATGTGCTCTTGAGCAACTGATCGCATGTCGGTTTTCTCTCGTATGCATGCAGCCTACCAAGACTAATAAAATTGCAAACAAACAAAATTGCTGACATCATCATCATTGAATGCAAAATTTGTAAATTTTAAAAGTTTTGTAGCTCAAACGGTTTATCCGATTTATGATCTGTTTTCACCGTTGGGCTAGTCGCGACGAGATATTCGAAACTAGATCTCATATTGATATGTTCCGACAACTTTTTTCGGACTCAAAAAAGTTACCCACCATTAACACATGAGTTATCCATACAATAGTATGTAACTTACCCACTCTATTAAGATTAGTTTCTCGTTTATGGTAACTATATCATTTGTTGTGCCAACTTTATAATGAACACGTGGGTAAGTCTACCTATAGTCCGTTGTTAACTATTGCCAATAGATGAGGATAACTATATTGATTTTGTGGTGTTAACTATCAAGAACATATATGTTACTCCATTAGTACTAGATGGGTAAGTTAATCTAGAGAGTAGGGTAACTAAATCGAGTTCATGGTGATAACTATATCTTTAAAACATGGGTAACTCCGTTACACATGTGCAACTCCGTAAGTATCAAGGTGATAACTATGTCAATTTATGAATTTATGATGACAATTACACTCTAAAACATATTGGTAACTCCATCAGTATTGGGTGGTAGTTATTACCAATAGAGTAGCGTAACTATATCGATTTCGTGTTGGATCATTATACAATGAACGCACATATAACTTCATTGGTATTGGGTGGGTAACTCCATCAGTACTGGGTGGGTGACTATTAGCGAGAGATTAGGGTAACTACATCAGCACTGTTTGGGTAACTATCAACTAGAGAGTAGGATGACTAAATCGATTTTGTGATGATGACTATACCATGACCACATGGGTAACTCCATCACTATTGGGTGCATGACTATTATCAGGATAGTAGGGTAACTATATATTGATCTCGTGGTGGTAACTATATCATGAACACATGAGTAATTCCATCAATACAGTGTGGATAACTATTATCTAGAGAACAGGGTAACTACATCGATTTCGTGGTGATAACTATGGCATTAACACGTGGGTAACTCAATCGATACTGAGTGGGTAAGTATTACTTAGAGAGTAGGGTAATTATCAGTACATCTGTACTATAGTGATAACTATTTCTTAAACTGCCTGGTAACTCTACCGATAGAACTGCAGTAACTTTATAGTGAAATTCATTCGTTCCACATTGTCGTGGATGAGTATGACAAGCTATATCAATGTGCTTTCTCCTTCAGCTCTCCATACCGATACTAATGACAATTTTGTGGTGATAATTATACCCTATTGCCGGACACCTTAATTTGTGGCAGTAATGGGGTGCCCCGAGTTAGGTTGTGACGCCCTTCGGTTAACATCTTTGATATGGGGTTGGGACCCTTCTTCACGACCTTGATCCTCGGCTCAATCTTCTCCGAGACTCGCGCGTGGAATAAGTCTGTGTCATATGTCTGTATTGTCGTTGTTGTGTCGCGCTTCCGAGAGGCAGCGAGGGGTGCGGCGGGGGTCGAGTTCGCTTGTCGAGGGAGACACTTCATATGGACATTACACTCAATGACTAGGTCGAGTTCGCTTATCAAGGGAGACACTTGATATGGACAGTGCACTCGACGACGGATGATGACTAGTGTTGATGTAGAAGCCGGCCGAAGGGCGTAATGGATGGCCTCTGTAGAGTGTCAAGGCGGTCTGACGAGGTTTGTCGTACTATGCAGAGGTACACCGAGGACCATAGATGGCTAGCGTAGTTCCAGGCAGCGCCTGCAAGGTCCCGAGAGGGCAACACCGCACTTCCAAGGGTCGGTGTGGAGGCGTGGTGAGGTGGTCGTAGAGTTCTTGATGTGGTCGGAGGGCTCAACAACGAACGACGAACCCCGACGAGAATGGCGACACTACCCACAGGCGAGTGCCCGCCGAGGGACTCAGCCGACTTGGGGTGGGCGCGGCCCTAGCGAGGGCCTGTCAGGCTACCCACCAGACTTAGGGTCGTCGCCTCCCAAGGGAGACAAGAGGTGGGTTTTGGCCCTCTGATAATGACAAGATGAGATCAATAGGGTGACACCTCGGCACGGCGACACGGATGGGTCGAGCCAGCGGCTGTCGACGATGCTGGCGAGCGAAATGCCGACGTATGGCCGGCCGGAACACAATCATACCGCTACATATGTTCCATGTACATCTATAATCATACTGGTACATGTATCGAGCTAGCTGCCAGCGTGAATCGTGATGGATGAATAGTGCCTACACTAGTGCCGATTGCTTCTATTACTTGACAATCCAAACGAAAGAATATGCAACATGTGGGGATCGATACATGCTGCTGGCGCTTCGGCGCCGGTCTACTGCTCAGCGAAGCTAGTAACGGCAGCAGTAAAACACGCGCAGGCACTTAGGTGGGGACCACACATGCAAAAAAGGTATGACACGCAAGGCGAGCGAGGCGCGTTTCCGATCGGAGCAGCCCGCCACGTAAGGATTTCTGCCGACCGTTCTAAACATACATTTACTGTTACTTTTTGGCGATTTGAGAAGTGGGCAAAGGGTGACGCTGAAACTGAACATGGGAAGAGAGGTGCAGCAGAGGCGCTGCAAATGAGGGAAAAACTCACCGTGGCAGCTACAGAAGCACCGGGGGCCACAAGCAGCTGACCCGAATGGGGAAATTCCCGAGCCAGCACTCGCGCCCACCGGACACCCTCACCTCGCTCCGCCTCGCCGCCCCGCTCCAGTCATGCGGCCGTGCCGGCGACCTCCGCCTCGGCCGCCGCCTCCACGCGCGCCTCGTGCTCTCGGCACTGCCGCCGCCTCGGCCTTCCTCACCAACCATCTCATCACCATGTACTCCCACTGCGCCGACGTCCCCTCCGCGCTCCGCCTCTTCCACGCCATGCCCCGCCCCAACCTCGTCTCCTGGACCACCCTCATCTCCGGTCTCGCCCACAACTCCTGGACCACCCTCATCTCCGGTCTCGCCCACAACTCCATGCATATCCTGATATCCAACAGATCCAATATCGACCCATAACTCCAGAGGGCAAATTACTGGTACGAAATCCACACTTTAACTTCACCATGGTCGATGTTGCAAATTGATTTCTCATACTCGTCACGGTCGAAGGTAAGATCACCTTGGAAGGAGATGTTGGTAAGGCCATCACGACCATCCTCAGGATTAGTTGCGACGTGAAGGCTAACCTTGATTATCAATAGCGGATCTAAGTATATTGGAACAGCTGCCCAGGGCCGCAACAGTGCAAGTTTGCCATCAGTAATCTCAGATTTGTCCTCTTCCTCACGAAAAAAGAGCACGACATGATTGTTGTCACCATAGAGTCGATGGTGTGCAGTGATTTCGCCATGGACATAGCATTTGGTAACACTGCGAGCTAGATCAAGTTCGACCAAGACATTTGCCTGTATAGCTTTGTAGAGTGACACAAAAGTCACATCTATTTCACGGTAACATGATGTCACGATGGTGTCACTTATAACTTGGTTGTCCCCATCCGGGTCCACTCTGAAGAAGTTGCCATTTTCAATTCTGTTATCGTCCTGTGGCATTTTAACTCTAATTTGAAAGGCATCCTCAAGGGCCAAGCCTTGTGCCCTAAGCATCAAATTTCCCTGTGTATTATAAATTGTCAATGAGACTTTAAAGGAGATATAGAAAAGTAAAAGTAGTAAAATATACTACCCTCGATTACTGGTTGTAATAACATACTCCCTCCGCTTCTAAATATAAAATGTTTTCCCTTTTCTCAGTTTCTTTAGATTCATATACATCCTCAAGGTCTAGATGGTTACCTGAGAATCCTGGTGTTGACCTTTCAGCGAGGAGTAGTAGTAGGCAGAACTATCGTTGAAGGCAACCAAGGTGCCCACGAAGGGAAAGCGGGGACGCACAGACAACAGCTCCATCAGGTACCGGGAAAAACCGTAAGCTGCATGTACATTAGAGCCGTCCCCATCGTAGCAGTCAATTGTGAAACATGGTGGAAGGCCCAGAGGAGGCCAATATTCCTCTTCCCCTTCATCTTCATCCTCCTCGTTACAGCGGTCATCATCATCATAGGGGTCATCGTCAGCCCATTGCTCGCTGTGATCATCATAATCGGCAGCAGGAGATTCTTTTTCTCCCCTTCTCCCGTCAGCTTCTCTTCCTGCCCACCTTGCATTTTCTTTCTCTCTTCCTCTATCACAGAAAAGCCGTCTAACAACGTAATGAATAATTCTAACGGGCTCAGAGACGCAGGCCTGTTTCAGTAGAGGATCGAGAATTGTAGATAATTGGTTATCAAAAATAAAATTTTAAAACAGTAATCAATAGATGCTTCTGTCCAGCTGCATCGATGCGGCGAAAAACTATTTGGTCTAGCTACCAGATTTATAATCAACAATATGTCTGTAATACTAATACCTGCAGATCGCATAAGATGGTCCAAGAAGATGCTCTTTCGGACCGCCCTCCGGCGGCAACTCCCCGCGGCATACTTCTGACGAATGTCGGCGGCGGCCCTTGGCAGGTTATAGATCGACCTTAATTACGGTGCTGGCTGTCCTGATTAATCTTGTGCATCGATGTGTTGTATACGTTAAGCCGGTTTGTCAACCCGAGAATCCTGGCCGTCCTGATTGAGTCCTCCGCGCTGCCTTCTTTTAGGTTTCAACGTAGCGGCCAGTATACAACATCTCATGCAGTGATGTCATGATGATGTATCATGACATAACTGTATACGTATTCATACACGGGAGTGCTGAGCGTCCCGGGGGATTTTGGGAGAAAAACCTATGAAAAAAAAAAGATTTGGGGAAAACCCCCCGGTCCAACAGCTCACACGTGTTCTTCCTGACCCCCAAACCCCCCCCCCCCCCCACTCCTGCAAATGGTTCTATGAAAAAAAATGCTTCGTTTGTAATAAGAATTGTGTGCTATTGTAGCAAATGTTTAATTCCCACCAAAATACCGCAAAATGCTTCTATGAAGCAAAAAGGTTCGTTTGTAATAGCACCGACCTCCTAGCTTCACAGCACCGCCGCGCCGCCACCTCCCCTCACTAGACATGGGTGACGAAGTGCTCCTTTCTCGCCAACCAAATGCAACACCGTCGCTCCCTTGCAGCATCTGTGGCAGTCCTTTGCAGCTCCGACACTGGACATTTGTAGCATCGGCGACAATCGTTTGCAGCTTCGGCGACAGGCTTTGAAGCATCAATGCGGTCCTTTGTAGCTCTGGCACTGGACATATGTAGCAACAACTACAATCGTTTGCAGCTTCAGCGATAGGTCTTTGTAGCATTGGTGGCGCTCGCTTGCATCTCCACTGCCCTTTCTTGGTAGCACCACCACCCTTCAATCATAGCACGGCGACCACCGCACGTAGCACCGCGTGACCAACACTCGTAGCACCACCGCCCTCCCATGGCAGCACCACCGCTATCCCTTGACGGCCACGCCTCCCAAGGCTAGCAGCATCGCCGATCGCCGATGGTAGCACCGCCTATCGCTACAGCCAGCACGACCACAAACCGCTCGCAGCACCGCCGTCCCCCGCCCACCCGGAGTATCTGACCGTGCCGCTCCTTGTGGCACGGTGCACGCCCATGGCGGCAGCTACGCCGGTCGCCAGAAGCAGCAGCGCCGACGCTACACCCATAGCAGAACCTCTGCATTGAGCAGGAGGGATGGGCCGCCGTTCGCCAGTGGTTGGTGCATCGTCCAACACCGGAACGACGGAGCCGGGGCTGGCAGATGAGGGGGCGCGCGGGATCAAAGCGACGTTGGGGCCGGATCAGGTGGGTGGGCCAGCGACGGTCGCGCAACGAGCGGCGGGGATAGTGGCGGCGCATCTCGAGTGTCCCAGCCCGCTCCGTGATACGTCCATTTTGCATCACCATTTTATATCATAATTTACTGCTATTCATTGATATATTTCATATTTGGATAATACTTATGTTATTTTATCTTGTTTTGCATGTTTGATGATTATTGGAGAATTAACTGCCGGAGTCAGGATTCAGCTGGAAAAGCATCGTCAAGACACCCTATTTCTGAAGATCGACAATTCACGGAAAATATACAGATGTTCCTATTTTATCAGATGCCGGAGCCAGCCAAAAGGGGAGGCTGAGATGGGCCACGAGGGGCCCACACCACCCCACGGCGTGGGGCCCACCTCTGCCGCGCCGGGGCATGGTGTGGCCGCCCTGGCCCACCTCTGACGCTCCCCCTTCGCGTACTTCTCCCGAGAAACCCTAAGATACGGGGGAGAGCAGAGAAATATTTCGCCTCCGCCACGGGCGGAAACCACAGAGAGAGAAAAAGCTCTCCGGCAGGGAGAAATCTGCCGGGGAAATTCCTTCCCGGAGGGGGAAATCATCGCCATCGTCACCGTCATCACGCTGGACTTCATCGGGATCATCATCATCATCATCTCCACCCCGTCACCATCATCTCCACCGCTCCACTTCGTTCCGCTGTAACATCTAGGGCTTACTTTGTCTAGTTCATAGGGGAAACTTTCCCGGTGTTAATTACTCCTTGTGGTTGATGCTATTAAGTTTTATCGGTGAATTAAGTTATGTCCAGATTGTTATTCATCATTATATCACCTCTGATCATGATCCATATGATGTCTTGTGAGTAGTTCGTTTAGTTCTTGAGGACATGGGAGAAGTCATGCTGTTAGTAGTGGAATTATGTTGAGTAATATTTAATGGTTTGATATTTAAGTTGTGGTGTTATTCTTCTAGTGGTGTCTGTGAACGTCGACTACATGACACTTCACCTTTATGGGCCTAGGGAATGCATTGTGTATTCGGCTACTAATTGTGGGGTTGCCGGAGTGACAGAAACCTAAACCCCGTTAGTAAACCGTGCACGAGGGAGTGTAGGATCTCAGAGTTTAAGGCTGTGGTTAGATTTATCTTAATTACTTTCTTGTAACGCGGATGCTTGCAAGGGGTTTAATCACAAGTATGTATTAGTCCAAGTTAGGGCAGTGCATTAGCATAGGTTCACCCACACAACACTTATCAAAACAATAAAGATTAATCATGTAGGAAGCGAAAGCACTTGACGAAATTCCCTGTGTCCTCAAGAACATTTTGCCATCATAAGTAAACCAACCGGCTTGTCCTTTGCTCTAAAAAGGATTGGGCCACTTGCTGCAATTATTATTACTGTCTTTTATTTACGTATTTTATTTATCTGCAATATCAAAAACCCCTAAAAACTTGTCTGCTAGTATTTACAGTGATTCCTTGATCAAAACTACTTGTCAACACCTTCTGCTCCTCGTTGGGTTCGACACTCTTATTTATCGAAAGTACTACGATACACCCCCTATACTTGTGGGTCATCAAGACTATTTTCTGGCGCCGTTGCCGGGGAGTGAAGTGCGTATTGGTAAGGGAAACCTTTACTGTAAGTGCTGTTTTTATTTCTGCTTGCTGCTTTATTTTATTATGGAGAGATCTCCATTCGAATCCCTATTTGGGAACTACTGCCACTGCTAAGGTAGTAGATGACCCCGCCTGCTGAATTAGATCCATTTAAAATACCTATGAAAATTGTTGAACGTGTTATGGATAACCGCTATGTTGGAGATGGAACCATCCATCCTGGTGATCATTTACTATTTATACATGAATTATGCGAGTTGTTCAAGTGTGCAGGTATTTCAATGGAAAAGTCAAGAGGAAGTTATTTTCTATATCACTGAAGGGCAGAGCTGCGGAATGGTATAAGATGCTGAAGAATGGCCGATCTATTGGCTGGGAGGAAATTGTACCTCTCTTTTATTCTAAATTCTATCCTCCTAGTGAGATTCATCAAGATCGAAATCATATATAATTTTTGGCCTCATGATGGAGAAAGTATTGCCCAAGCGTGGGGGAGATTGAAGTCACTAATGCTCAAATGTCCCATTCATGAGCTCCCAAGTAATATTGTTATCAATAATTTTTATGCAAGGCTTTCTCTTCATGATAAGGATTTATTGGATGCCTCTTGTTCTGGATCATTCACGTACAAGAAGAAGTTAAATGGGACCTTCTTGACCGTATTCAGGAAAATACTGAAGGATGGGAGAACGACAAAGGTAGAAAGTCAGGTATAAATTATGATTATGAATGCATTAAATCTTTTATGGAGACTGATGATTTTCGTAATGTTAGTGCTGTTTATGTCTTGATTCTCAAGTTGTTGCAAATTATTACAAAGCTTTTGCCTCTTATCTTGATGTGCCTAAGAAGGATTTGAATAAATATCATGAACCTTATAAAGATAAAACTAATTCGGCCATTGTTAAAAATATTGAAGTTCATACTGTTGATCACATTTTGCCAGAACCTTATATTGAAAAATACCTTTTCCTGTTAAAGTCAAGGAACATTCTGATAGCTAGTGTGGTTAAAAAGTACCAAGAAAGCTTAAAACCTGATGAACAAATAACTGTTGAACCTGAAGTAGCAATAGTAAAGGACCTTGTAACTGAGAAGAAGGAGAACATATTATCTTTGTGAAGATGCTTCTAATATTGTTTCGCATCCTGGTAAATCTAGGAAAACAAGTGTTCCTGTGCTTCAGTTAGATAGGAGAACATTGCTATTATGGTTTATGTGATATTGGTGCAAGTTCAGTGCTATTCCTTTGAACTTTATAAAGAAATCATGCATGAAATTAGTTCTGTGAACTTGAGAATTGATGTGGTTATTCAACTTGCTAATAGGAAACATTCTCCATTGGTATTGTTAGAGATGTGGAGGTTTTATGCGGTAAAACTAAATATCCTGCTGATTTTCTAGTACTTGGTTCAGCAGCTAGTAAAACTTGTCCTATTATTTTTGGTAGACCTTTCTTGAAACATGTGGAGCTGTTATAGATTGTAAGAAAGAGAAATTTACACTAAATTTGGAGAATCTTATGAGTTTAATTTTCTAAGTTTGGTAAAAACTTATGAAACTGAATTACCTAATGAGATTCTCGAGTTGAACAACTCGCTGCTATTGCTCTTGCTCCTAACAATGCTTTGCAGCAATACATGGAGGAACACGAAAGTGAGGTTTATGGAAGAGAGAAATGAGATTGACAATATCTTCTTCATCAACCAGTAATACTTAAGCATAATTTCCGGTGGAGGATTTGGGTACCTCTCACCTCCTAAAGAGATCCTGTTTTCGATTTAAAACCTTTACCTGCTAATCTTAAATATGCTCATATGATAAGAAAACATATCCTGTTATTATTAGTTCTAAACTTTCAGGTAATGAAGAGGCAAGGTTATAGAGTATTGAAAAACACGAGGAGCTATTGGATATACTGGATGATTTAAAGGGATTTCTCCTGCTATATGTCAACACGCCATCAACATGGAAGATGATGCAAAACCTGTTGTGAGCATCAGCGTCGTCTAATCCTAAATGAAGGAAGTGGTAAGAAATGAGGTATTAAAACTCCTTGATGCTGGTATAATTTATCCTATTGCTGATAGTAATGGGTAAGCCTGTGCATGTGTTCCTAAGAAAGGAGGAGTTACTGTTGTGCCAAATGAAAATGATGAACTTATTCCTCAAAGAGTAGTTGTTGGATATAGGATGTGCATTGATTTTCGAAAGGTTAATAAAGTTACTAAGAAAGATCACTATCCTTTACCTTTTATTGATCAAATGTTAGAAAGGTTGTCTAAGAAAACTCATTTTTGCTTTCTTGATGGTTATTCTGGATTTTCACAAATTGCTGTTAGAGAAAGATCAAGAGAAAACTACTTTTACTTGTCCTTATGGAACTTATGCTTATAGGCGTATGCCTTTTGGTTTGTGTAATGCTCCTGCTACATTTCAAAGATGCATGTCTGCTATTTTTCATGGTTTTTGTGAAAAAATTGTGGAAGTATTCATGGACGATTTTTCCGTCTATGGAACTTCTTTTGATAACTGCTTGCAAAACCTTGATAAAGTTTTGCAGAGATGTGAGGAAACTAATCTTGTTCTTAATTGGGAGAAATGTCACTTTATGGTTAATGAAGGGATTGTTCTTGGACATAAAATTTCTGAAAGAGGTATTGAAGTGGACAGAGCTAAAGTTGAAGCAATTGAGAAAATGCCCTGTCCCAGGGATGTTAAAGGTATTCGTAGTATTCTCGGTCATGCCGGTTTCTATAGAAGGTTTATTAAAGATTTCTCTAAAATTTCAAAACCTCTTACTAATCTTCTCCAAAAAGATGTACCTTTTGTTTTTGATGATGATTGTAAAGAAGCTTTTGAGATTCTAAAAAAGGCTTTAACCACTGCTCCTGTTGTTCAACCTCCTGATTGGACTTTACCTTTCGAAATTATGTGTGATGCTAGTGATTTTGCTGTAGGTGCTGTTCTTGGACAGCGAGTAGATAAGAAGTTGAATGTTATTCATTATGCTAGTAAGACTCTTGATGCTGCTCAAAAGAATTATGCCACTACTGAAAAGAGTTTTTAGCAGTAGTTTTTGCTTGTGATAAGTTTAGACCTATATTGTTGATTCGAAAGTTATTATCCATACCGATCATGCTGCTATTAGATACCTTATGGAAAAGAAAGATGCTAAGCCTAGACTTATAAGATGGGTGCTTTTATTACAAGAGTTTGATTTGCATATTGTAGATAGGAAAGGTGCTGAAAATCCTGTCGCTGATAATTTGTCTAGATTGGAAAACATTTCTTATGATCCTGTTCCTGTTAACGATAGTTTTCCAAATGAACAATTGGCTGTGATAAAGGTAAGCTCGCGAGAGTCCTTGGTATGCTGATTGCTAACTTTATTGTTGCCAAGTATTTGCCTCCAACCTTTACAGCTCAGCAAAGAAGGAAATTCTTTTATGACTTGAGGCATTATTTTTGGGATGACCCACACTTATATAAAGAAGGAGTGGATGGTATAATGCGAAGATGTGTTCCAGAATTTGAACAAAAAGAATATTGAGAAAATGCCATGGAAGTGCTTATGGAGGACATCATGCTGGAGATAGAACTGCACAAAAGGTTTTACAATCAGGTTTTTATTGGCCTACTCTTTTTAAAGATGCAAGAAAATTTATTTTATCATGTGATGAATGTCAAAGAGTTGGTAATATAACTAGACGCAATGAAATGCCTATGAATTATTCTCTTGTTATTGAACCTTTTGACTGTTGGGGATTTGACTTTATGGGTCCTTTTCCTCCTTCGATGGTTATACTCATATACTTGTTGCTGTTGATTATGTTACTAAATGGGTAGAAGCTATACCAACATCTAGTGCTGATGGAGACATCATTAAAAATGCTTAAAGATATTATTTTTCCAAGGTTTGGTGTGCCTAGATATCTCATGACTGATGGTGGTTCTCATTTTATCCATGGTGCTTTTAGAAAAACCCTTGCTAAATATGATGTTAATCATAGAATTTCTTCACCTTATCATCCTCAAACAAGTGGTCAAGTAGAATTATCAAATAGAGAGATTAAATCTATTTTGCAAAAGACTGTTAATAAATCTAGAAAAATTGGGCTAGGAAGCTTAATGATGCTTTTGGGCTTATAGAACTGCTTATAAAAATCCTATGGGTATGTCTCCTTATAAAATGGTTTACGGAAAAGCTTGTCATTTACCTTAGAATTAGAACATAAAGCTTATTGGGCCGTAAAGAACTTAATAGAGATTTTAAACTTGCCGGTAAAAAAGGTTACTACTTGAGTTCCTTAGATGAATGGAGAAGTGAAGCTTATGAAAATGCTAGACTTTTAAAGAGAAAGTGAAACAATGGCATGATAGGAGAATCCTAAAGAGAGAGTTTAATGTTGGTGAGAAAGTTCTATTGTATAGGTCTCGTCTCAGATTTTTTGCAGGAAATTACTTTCGAAATGGGAAGGACCTTATGTTGTTTCAGAGGTTTACCGTTCAGGTGCAATCAAAATTACTTCGCTTGATGGTGACAAACTCAAGTGGTTAATGGTCAAAGACTCAAGCATTATATTTCTGGGATTCTTATAACGAAGACGTTGATATTATTCAAGTAGTGACTCCGGAAGATTTTATTAAAAGTCAAATTCAGAAAACTGCAGAGTCTGTTTTCGAATAGGTAACAGTTTTGGTAAGAAAAAGTTCGCGTTTAACTTCCCAACTTATATTTTTTGTTTTTATTAAATATGGAAAATTACGAGCCGAAAAAGGGGAGGAAACGGTGCCCGAGGGCACCACACCACCCCACGGCGCGGGCCCACCTTGGCCGCGCCGGGGCATGGTGTGGGCGCCTCGGAGCCCGTCTCCAGCCCGGTTTCGACCTGGACTTTCCTTTTGTTGAAACTTTTCGCTATATAATCCCCGGATCCCCCGAGGTCCGTATATCGTTTTCTCGTCGTGTTTTGTTTTCGAGCTGTTTCTGCCAGGGTTAGCTCCAAGATTAGAACAATGTCTTCGTCCGAGGCTCCGAAGGATACCTTCTTCAAGAACGTCGTCAACCCGTACATCAACGAGTTGAAGCAGCACCCACAAGAGCTGCGGCTCGTGGATGGAGAGCTTGTTCAAGAAGATGTTAGGGGACCCAAGGCTGAAGGGGACGTGAAGGCCAGACTAGAAGTAGAGCATGAAGTTTTCCGATACCAGAAGATGATAGAGCGCGGAGTGGAGATCAACCACAAGATTATTAATGAGCTTATTGCTGAACACAAGAAGGAGACTAGCAAGCTATGGGATGATATCTTCATACTCAGTCAAACCACGTCCAAATTGCAAGCACAAATCTATGATCTCCAAAACCAAAACTGTGAGTATGAAGCTAGGTTCAAACGCATGAGTTCTGCTGCGAGTTTCAGGTTTATGGAGACCAATTCATCCTTCGCTGATGGGGAGCCTCTACCTTGGAAATTTGATGATGAAGAGTCTCGTCCACCTTCACCACCGAAGGAGTAATTCATCATTGGTATTGGCATCCCCTTGCTTGTTCCAAGCTTGGGGGAGTGCCGCGGTATCATCACCATTATCTTTTACCTTTTACTTTTCAGTCGAGTCATATCATGAGTAGAGAAGTTATCATATAGGATGGTTTGCATGTGGAAGTATCTCTCCTTTAGTTGGTTATCTATGTATCCCTTGGTGTGAGTTGCCGTTATTGGAATATTAATGAGAAGTTTTATCATTTACTTTCTGCACACTTTATTTTACTTTGCAAATTTCTGTCATATGAATGATCTTGTTGTTAGTATTGGCATCACTTTGGGAGCATCAAGTAAATCTATTTGGTTTTGGCAAACTTAGCATTGGTCAGTAGCAACAATACTTTGAGGCTTAAGTAGAAAAGAGGGATTGCATGTAGATACATTATCTCATTATCTTTCTTTCTTGTTGGCTCATGAGCTTAGTATTCTCAAGTTAAAATTATTTGTGTTTACAAGGAAGATTGCATGATTGTTTCTATTACATTTATATTTGTTTGTATCCCTCCACTCTTATGCTTGCTACCCAGCCTTGCTAGCCAAAAACCTGTACTGAGAGGGAATGCTTCTCGTGCATCCAAACCTTGAGCCAAAACCCATGCCATTTGTGTCCACCATAACTACCTATATGTGGTATTTCCTTGCCACTCCAAGTAAATACTTCATGTGCTACCTTTAAACTATTCAAAAACTATACTCCTTATTTGTGTCACTGTTACTAGCTCATGAGGAAGTATGTGGGTTATTCTTTATTTAGCTTGTCAACAGACTTTCACCACCAGACTAGCGGCATATACATCCGCTTATCTTAATTTTGCAAAAAGAGCTGGCAAATGGGGTGCCCAGTCCCAATTAATTACAACTTTAACCGCTTAATTCTCTTCACATTTTTGCCCTGATTTATCAGACAAGCAATGATACCAGTGAAATATCTGCATGTGTAAACAAAAGAGAAAAGAGGGATGATCTGCCTTGCTGGTAGAAATAACGTCCTTCATGGGAGCCGCTCTTGAAAGTCTGGTTGACAAGATAGATATTGTTTTCACCCACTGATTCGTTGACAATTCTCATACACCACTCAAAACTTATATTTTCTCTATATGATTTCAAAAACTTAAAAAGCTCTAGCACATGATTTAATCCCTGCTTCCCTCTGCGAAGGGCCTTTCTTTTACTTTTATGTTGAGTCAGTAAACCTATTCCTTCTTTCTTAAGCAAGCATTTGAGTTGTTGTGATTCAACCATCTATATATTAATATTATCAATCATGTCTTTTATCCTTCCTTGTTTTGCACAAGTCTTTTATCTGAAGGAATATAACTTTGAAAGTTATCAATGACTGTAAAGAAATTGTGATAATTGAGCATGTAAGTTCTGCAATATAGCTCCGATATAAGGACTCTACTCGAAAGATAAGTACAATCTGTTAATTGTTCTCTGACCAAGAACGAAGTTTGCCATCACCAAACTATGATTTTCTTTATGCACCTTTATTGTGATTTCCATTACTCGTTTCAAGATAAGTTATATGAGGGGAAGTTGCTGTCTAAAATGATTTGTGTATTAATAATGTTGATGCTTCTTGTCCGTATTCTTTATTATCGACGCTTCACTCCATAAACCTGTGGTCTTGTTTACTGAGTTCAGCTTTCGCTTGGGGACAAGCGAGGTCTAAGCTTGGGGGAGTTGATACGTCCATTTTGCATCACTATTTTATATCATAATTTACTGCTATTCATTGATATATTTCATATTTGGATATATACTTATGTTATTTTATCTTGTTTTGCATGTTTGATGATTATTGGAGAATTAACTGCCGGAGTCAGGATTCAGCTGGAAAAAGCATCGTCAAGACACCCTATTTCTGAAGATCGACAATTCACGGAAAATACAGATGTTCCTATTTTATCAGATGCCGGAGCCAGCCAAAAGGGGAGGCTGAGATGGGCCACGAGGGGCCCACACCACCCCACGGCGCGGGCCCACCTCTGCCGCGCCGGGGCATGGTGTGGCCGCCCTGGCCCACCTCTGACGCTCCCCCTTCGCGTACTTCTCCCCAGAAACCCTAAGACGGGGAGAGCAGAGAAATATTCCGCCGCCACGAGGCGGAAACCACAGAGAGAGAAAAAGCTCTCCGGCAGGGAGAAATCTGCCGGGGAAATTCCTTCCCGGAGGGGGGAAATCATCGCCATCGTCATCATCATCACGCTGGACTTCATCGGGATCATCATCATCATCATCTCCACCCGTCACCATCATCTCCACCGCTCCACTTCGTTCCGCTGTAACATCTAGGGTACTTTGTCTAGTTCATAGGGGAAACTTTCCCGGTGTTGATTACTACTTGTGGTTGATGCTATTAAGTTTTATCGGTGAATTAAGTATATGTCCAGATTGTTATTCATCATTACATCACCTCTGATCATGATCCATATGATGTCTTGTGAGTAGTTCGTTTAGTTCTTGAGGACATGGGAGAAGTCATGATGTTAGTAGTGAATATGTTGAGTAATATTTAATGGTTTGATATTTAAGTTGTGGTGTTATTCTTCTAGTGGTGTCATGTGAACGTCGACTACATGACACTTCACCTTTATGGGCCTAGGGAATGCATTGTGTATTCGGCTACTAATTGTGGGTTGCTGGAGTGACAGAAACCTAAACCCCTTAGTAAACCGATGCATGAGGGAGTGTAGGATCTCAGAGATTAAGGCTGTGGTTAGATTTATCTTAATTACTTTTTGTAACGCGGATGCTTGCAAGGGGTTTAATCACAAGTATGTATTAGTCCAAGTTAGGGGTGCATTAGCATAGGTTCACCCACACAACACTTATCAAAACAATAAAGATTAATCAACTGTATGAAGCGAAAGCACTTGACGAAATTCCCATGTGTCCTCAAGAACATTTTGCCATCATAAGTAAACAAACCGGCTTGTCCTTTGCTAAAAAGGATTGGGCCATTCGCTGCAATTATTATTACTGTCTTTTACTTACTCGTATTTTATTTATCTGCTATATCAAAAACCCCTAAAAACTTGTCTGCTAGTATTTACAGTGAATCCTTGATCGAAACTACTTGTCAACACCTTCTGCTCCTCGTTGGGTTTGACACTCTTATTTATCGAAAGTACTACGATACACCCCCTATACTTGTGGGTCATCACTCCGCATGAGGTAGGGGAGTCGTCCTGGCGGCGGTGGCGTGAAGGGGATCTGTCCCCAGCAGCGTTGGCACGATGGGGAGCCGTCCCAACGACGGCGGCGAGCAGGGAAGGGCGACAGTCGAGGGTGGCGGGCGGAGGCGGAGGGCGGAGAGGCTATGCTTTGTCGAACGGCGGCAGCGTGCAGGGGAGGGCGGCGACCGGATACGGCGGAAGGCGTGGTATGGCGGAGGCCATGGTGGGAGAGAGGCGGGGCGGGGGATGGGAGGAGGAGGCAGCTCCGTGGAGGGGCACCTTGCGTGCTCTGAAGCCTGAGGATGGGAGCGCGCGATCCCCCGGATGATGTTAAGTGTTTTACTTTGTACACTCGTGACAACATTAATGTTGCTCCTGCACAGGGTCGCCCGGGGGCAGCACACGTCTCGCCTCACCCTTGCAGATCGATTTTTTTGGAAATGGCGAGCGAAGCCCCAGCATCTGCATCGACACGATGCACACAGATTTTGATTAATAAAAGAAGAAAACTAGAAATTATCAAAACCTTACAAAAAAACACATTGATTAGCCAGAAATCACTGTCCAGGCGATAACTCGCTACACCTACAAGGGTTATGAAGAGGGTGGACCTGATCAGAGCCATGTGCCCGGACATCACACACCTACGCACATCATCAAAATCTCACCAGACCACCCAACGGCTAGCCGGGAGCACAAACCAGTCCAACAGACACTCAGCGCGCACCACATGCACACGCTGATAAGCCGCCGCCACCGCCTTTCACCAACCCCATCTTCAGGAGTGATCAACGCAATGACCTTGTACGTCCCGCCGTCGACGCCGCCAAGACACCAGACAGTGCCAAATTCCTACGCGCGTCCATCAACACCGAGACCCGGTGCGCCACGCCGCCGAGACCCTTGCAGATCGATGTAGCGCCACCTTCACCACCCTTGCCGTCGTGTAGATCGTGCACTCTACGTAGGCTCCACCGCCGCCGTCTCATCTTGCACGTTTGATCTCATCAATTTTTCATTGCGACGTATGCCTGAGCCTTGACCATGGCGTCATCATATGTATGCTCCGCGCCTTCACTATCGGCACTCTCCACCTCGGGCGCGACATCGGCGCCGTTGCACGACGAGCAATTCATTCGTTCCGATCTATGAAGGACGGGTTAGAACGGTTTCTACGGGTTCAAACCGTGCTAAACCAGTAGAGCTTTCTGCTTTTACGGGTTGAATCTGGAAATTGGGAAATAGACTAAGCCATTTTTTGCAAATAACTCTCGGTCTATATCAGGATATTGAGTGTATTCCCTTCGACAGCGAGGCGCCTGTGGTGACTTCGTCAATCTCAAGACCCGACCGCCGGCTCAGTCTTTCGGAGGTGCTCATAGGGGTAGGGTGTGCGTGCGTTCATGGGGTGAGTGTGTGCACGTGTATGTGAGCGTCTGCGTTGTACTGTGTTTCGCAAAAAAAAGGTGTATTATGCTTATTAATTTTCTTCGTGTGAGCCATTTTCCTGAGACGGGTATTAAAAATATCCAAATAAAGGGTTCTCACAATTGAAACTTATGGCTAATATATAGTCCATTTCTAGCATTTCCGCAAGTGGCGCAATAGGTTATCTAATTAGAGCACCTCCACTCGCGGCGCCAATAGCCCTATTGGGCGTGTCGGACGTAAAATCTAGCCCACTCGCGGCGCCAATCGTCAGATTTCTTCCGGCGCGCCATGCCCACGCCTCCCCCCCGTTGGGAGCCGCTTGGGCGCGTCGGACAAAGCACTAGTACAGAACGACACATCGGATACCCCTCTATGGAAACGGCAGGCGTTAGGCGACGGAGAATCGCGCTTTCCGCGCGGCCAGTGCGTACAAACCTGACCTGGGCCATGGCTGGCCCATCAACATAGGTAACGGAGAAAGTATTAACTCCGTTACCCATAGTATTGGCAACGGTCTTAATTCTGGCTCCGTTTCCGATATGTGCCTCTATAGCAACGGAGACTTTTGTGTGTCCGTGTGCAATGTGGACACGTTTCATCTTCTTGGAATTCGATGCGAGCGGAGTAACTGCTATGGCGTAGTGGCGTAGTGACGCCGCGGCACCGCCCACTACTCCTTAAAAACCCACGATCTCCCTGCTATCTCAGTACGCCACTTCGCCGCAGCCATGGATACTCCTAGCAACTCCTCGGGCGTTCGCCGCAGCAGTTTCCCGCTTTCGCTGAATTGGAACCGCGTCATCGTGCCGGAGGCCGTCGCGCAGAGGCACTGGCAATATAGGAGGCCAGTGCCCTAGTCAAATGTTAGCCTCCCCGCTGGCTGGCGCGTCAACCACAGGAGGGTGCCTATGCCGCCGGAAGAGGACGCGGGATCCTCGGGCGCCCGCGACCGCAGCCGCTCGCCGCGGCGGAGAGACGCTCGTCCGCGGTCGCCTGGATGGAACCGCGTCATCGTCGGGCAGGCCGTCGCGGAGCGGCACTGGCAATATAGGAGGCCAGTGCCATGGTCAAAGGTTCGGCTACTCGGTGGCTGGCACCTCAACCGCGCGTCGGTGCCTATGCCGCCGGAAAGAGTTGAGCTGCTTCAGAGCCGTCGGCTCCTCCTCCCGCCGGAGCTGCGCGACGATCCTGCCTACGACGACGACGAGATGTGGGAGGGGCGCACGGGCGGCGATGACATCGTCGGCGAGGAGCCGCGCGACGACACGGACGACTACGTGGCTCTCCTCGCATACGAGCAGGAGAAGGCGGAGGCCGAGGAGTAGTTATAGTTATTTATTTTTATGTTCTTCAACTTCAATACTAGTAGAGATCAGTATAAGCCCAGTGTGTCAGTGAAAAAATCAAAGGAAACGGTTGTTTATACCCTCCGTTTCCGATGTTCTACTTTGCTATAAATGCGGCCTTCACACAACCCTAAACTCTATCGCTCACTCTCAGCCTCACTCTCAAAGTGTGGCGGCGCCTCCACGCAGCACCAGATCTTAGCTCCACCGTGGCGGCGCGCATCTCCCTCCCTCCGACCGTGGCGGCGCGCATCTTCCTCTCCTCCGACCGTGGCGGCGCGCATCTCCCTCCCTCCGACCGTGGCGGCGCGCATCTTCTTCTCCTCCGACCGTGTCGGCGCGCATCTTCCTCTCCTCCGACCGTGGCAGCGCGTACCCGTTCTTTGCTCCACCCGGGCAGATCTCGTCGCCTGATCTGTAGCTGGAGGGCGCATGGCGTGTCGATCCGAGGACGACGAGGACGACTACGTACTCCCACCGCCAGATCCAAAGGTAATACATCTATTTGTGACCGGCCGTCATGCCGACGAACTAGGGTTGTTGTCATTGTTCTGCTTAGGTTTTCTTCCATAGGACACTCATGAACAGAACTAGAACTAGGGTTGTAATACATCCGAGGACGATGAGGACGACCACTGGCGGATCCACCTTGAGCCAGCCGGGTGCACAGGACACCGGGAGAAGGAATTTTTCTTTGTAAATTAGCAATTTTTCATCACATATGCACCCCTAAAAATTGTTTTAAATGTATTGTGGTAACATGTGTGCATCCTGGTTCAATATGTTCTAGCTCCGCCACTGAAGACGACTACGTAGTGTCGCTCGAAAAGAACATGGCTGACTTATCTCCTTTGCAAAATAGATGTACATTTCGGTGACACTGTATAAAAAGCCGGGTCCTTGGCCAAGGTGCGCTTGTCGTACGGCATAATTGTTGGTACACAACAACTATGCAATGGATTTGTAAGTTTGTTATTCTGTATTATGCATCCTTTTGTGTTGTATGTCCTTTATGCTAGATGTATAGTGAGCTAACATGGAGTCATATATTCTCTCTTTGCATTTCAGTGACCACTTTACAAAAGAGGCACCTTCAGTACATCAGCACTCGCTTATTGCACTATGTGCAGAGCATGGTGCTGATCCGTTTAGCTCATTTAAATGAGCTAAATACAAGGTCGGGGACAAAGCGGCGAGTTGATTACATTTTGGCGACACCGTCCAAGAAGAAGATTGAATTCATGAACTCTAACAGCAAGTCATGAAGATAAATTAAGTTGGAAATGACAAGGATAAGTTTAGAGAGGCATGACATAGATAGATTTAGCTAGACATGCCAATGATAGATTTAGAGAGGCATGACAATGAAGATAAGTAATTGGTTGTCTTGTGATGCAATGTATCGGTGACATTTGTTATACCTTATGAGTGAATTTGTTAGCATTTTTGTGCTTCTGCTGTGAAATTTTAAATGTCCAGTGCCAAATCTATTCCTGCTCTAGGCTTATGAAGAAACCTCAATGCAAACGAGCAGAAACAGAATCTCCGTTTCTGATGTCCAGATACATCGGCAACGGAGACTGGATGGCAACCGTAGCCAAAATCAAGCCTCATCGGTGACGGTTTTTCTTGTCCGTTGCCGATGAGAGCCTTCACATCAGTGACAGGGTCGGGGACACGGACCCTTTTTCCGTTTCCGATGGGCTTTTTGGCCCGTTTCCGATGTGTCGTTCTGTACTAGTGAAGCCGCGCGACGCCACGTTGGATCCCGACAGACGGGCCAGCGCTGTCATTGACGCAGCCAAAAACCCCATCTACTCTACCTCCTTTCTCTCCCACTTCATTTCTATCGCCACTTGTCCTCCTTTTGAACACCACCCCCACACCTCTCCCCTCGGATGAGGCGGTGCTCGTAGGTCGTCGGACACAGAAAACGTGTCGCCAACTCGCCCCCATCACACTTGGGCTTCCCGCACCGATGCCTCGACTCACCGGGCATAGACCTCCCGGCGACCTCGCGCGCCCACCCTGCAAGCAAGGTGTTTGGCCGATTGCCTGGTTGGTTAATAATTTTGAGAATTTTTGCCGGAGCCGGCGATCGGGTGCTTGATTGATTCACGTTTGATTCAAATAGATGGACAACGACGATGAGATGATGAACCACCTATTGATGGAAGAAGAACACAATATTGCCGCCGAGGAAGAGGAGAATTTGACGATTCTTGCTTGTCTTCTATAGATTCAAGCGGACGAGGCCGCCAATGGCACACCCAAACTTGGAGGCTCGGTGCCTGGCAGGATCAAGACCAAGTGTATTTTGATCTCCAATTATGTTCCAGCATTCACCCCAAAGGATTTTTGTCGGCACTTTCGGATGAATCGCGACTTGTTCACGCGGATCATGCATGTTGTGAGGGAGTACGATCCATGGTTCAAGTTGAAGGATGATGTGGGAATGGTTGGCTTCTCATAAATCCAGAAGTGCACTGCTGCTGTGAGGATGCATGCATATGGAGCGCCCGCAGATGGTCATGATGAATATCTACGCATATCGGAGTCTACAACAATCAAATCAATGTACAGATTCTGCAGGGCGGTGGTGGCTGTTTTTTGATTGTGCTATTTGAGAGGACCAAATGAAGAAGAAACAGATTGGATCATGGCACGCAACGCATCGAGGGGATTTCCTGGGATGCTTAGAAGCATCGAGTGCATGCATTGGATCTGGAAGAATTGTGCATAGGTTGGCAAGGATTTACAAAGAGGGGGCATAAAGGATATTGCAGTGTGATACTTGAAGTTGTGGCCGGTCATGAAATATTGATTTGGCACGCTTTGTTTGGCATGGCAGGATCTCACAATGACACTAGAAGAATTCGCCCATAGACCAAGGGTCAGCTTCGTGGTAGAAAGGCCGTTTTCGTGGCTAAAGGTTGGGGTACCATGGTGGATACTGCGTGTGACGTGGGGTTACCACGGCAAATCCCAAGGTGAGATGCCTAGGGTTTCGTATAGAGAGAGAAGTTGGTGCGCTGGTAGTTCCGGACGGCTGACAAGCAAGGATTTACCCAGGTTTAGCCCCTCATGCATTGTGAGGTAAAGACCTACTCCTGCATATCTGATCTGTATATATGTATGATAACATGGTGGCCGTAATGGCAATGGTGCGAGACGTGGTCTCGCTATGGCTATGCGTGTATGTGGTGTCTCCTCCTCTAAAGGGTGCCCCTGCCTGGCTTTATAAAGGGAGCCAGGTAAGGTTTACATGAGTTGTTGTCTTGGACTCCAAGTTGTAGCTTCTTGGGTGATGTAGCCCAACCTAGGACCATAACCATGTCAAGCACTCCAACATACCACAAGTCGTCACTGAGCTCAAAGGTGAACTCCTTCCTCTATGTGACCCTCGATATGGCACTTTGGAATGGTATACTACTTGACCATCGTCACTTTGTATTGCAAGTCATGACGGTTACGAGTCCACGGGAAGATGGCCAAGACGCAAGAGGAATGGAGTCCGACAAGACGGTGGCTTGGAAACGGTGAAGGAAGAAGAAACTGCATCAGGCGGTACTACCGGACTCGCCCCGGTACTACCGCCCGGACCAGCCGCCTGACGTGTCCCTGACGAAGGGGCAGCCCGCACCGGTACTACCGCGTCCTCCGCTCCGGTACTACCGCCACATGCCGGCGCGGTACTACCGCGTCCACTACCGCGTCTACTACCGGATCTCCCAGGAGCTACGGGTATCGCCAAGTTCTATCCAGAAAGTGACCCGGTACTGGCCCGGTACTACCGCACGCCCGGTACTACCGGACCCCAGCCGGTACTACCGCTGCGGGCGAGCCTGCGTGCTGAAAAGGTCCCTGTGCCTTGTAATCTTATCCACCCACCTACCCCTTAAGTCAACACTATAAATAGGACCCCTTTGCTCAGATCTAGGATAGACTATGTTTTGAGATTAGAGTAGAGCTGTGTTCCCCACCTCAAGACGTTCTCCTTCCTCCCCTTGCGGGGATGGTTCCTCCCTTGTGGAGAAGATCCCTCTTGTGGATTCAAGACCTCTACTTGTAGTTTGACTACTCGCCAATCTTTCATCTTCGGGTGACTTTATTGGAGCGGTTTGGTTGACCGTTGGAGAAACAACCATCCAAGATCCCTTCTTGTATCTACTTGTCGATCTCCCATCCTCGTGAGGATTATATTGGGCTGGTTGGACCGACCGGTAAGGGAAACGGTCCTTGTATCGTGTGTGTATTCTTGTGTTCGGGGTGTTCTTCTTGGTGTTCTTCGTGTTCCTCGTGTTCTTGCGTGCGTTCGTCCACTCCCGCCGTCAATCCGTGAAGATCGGGCCACCCTAGAAGTCCCGCACTTCACCATATCAGAGCATGGTTGCCACGGATTTAACTTGTGTTTCCACCCCCAAATCCACCAAATTTTTCTTTGATTTTGAGTAATTTCGAAAATTCCACCAAAAATAGCCCCAATTTGCTTTTGGATCGATCTGAGATTGAGTGCGTATTTGCAGGTTTTGATCCATAGATCTATTGCTATACTTATTGATCTACCTTTCTTTGCGTTCCCATAGCCTAATTCCATCGATTTCCCCTCCGATTTGGCCATTTTTGAGCCGTTTTCCGCCAAAATCGCGCATTTTCGCGTCTCGGGCACGAACAGCGACCCGACCCGGTACTACCGGACTTCATGCGGTACTACCGCCCTTACTAAAAACTGGAATATCTGGAATACGGTTTTGGCCATATCTTTTGCATTTGGACTCTGTTTTTGGTGTTCTTTGGCTCGTTTCGAAGCTACGATCAAGGCCTACATCACTATTGCGGTTGCTCCATCATCCACCACCACCAAAATCCGTGGGCAAGCACGAAGCTTCTACAACAAAGGGTGAAGA
Organism: Poa pratensis; assembly: GCA_947311845.1. Taxonomy (NCBI): domain Eukaryota; kingdom Viridiplantae; phylum Streptophyta; class Magnoliopsida; order Poales; family Poaceae; genus Poa; species Poa pratensis. The sequence goes on from CAMZMU010000038.1 coordinate 6,315,633, forward strand.
ACATCGACGAAAGGTATAACATCGCCAACCTTTACCCCTTGCCATTCCTTTGAAGGCCACACTATATCTTTGCGATTACCATGTCCTATTGAGGCTAGCTCTTGATGATTGCTTGGGCTTTGCACATTTGCACCGTGTAGTTTCCGAGCAAAAGTTGTATGCGCTAGTTGATATATCTTGTGTTGGCATCAAAAGAAGTGGGTGTGCAAACGAGAAAAGAGACAAGAAGCAAAAAGTGCCAAATCAAAAGAGAAAAGAAAAGAAGAAACACCTCTTGCCACATCTCTTGTAGGAAGCGCAAGCTCGATGACCATCTAGTAGGTGGTGCATTGTTGTGCAAATCTTGTAGCCCACCAAATAAACTGCAATCGAGCTAGTAGCTCTCCTTGTACTTGTGCAACACGAGCTTATAGTCTTCGCTAGGATCATTTGGCTCTTTAGCTCACTTCTTGGTTGCATGAGTCTCATTTATCTCTCTGCGCGTGTGTTTCCTTGAACTACATTCCTATCTTTTGAGATTGACTTGTATTTGCTTTGTGATCATTGTGGTTCTCTACTTGCCTTTACAATATCTTGGTTTTCGGTTGGTTCAATTTGCTTTCCACCTACCATACCTTCCTACCAACTTTTAAGCCGTGTGTGTTTTGGAGTTTGCTTTGGATACTTGAACACAATCATTTTACTTTGTGATCGTTTCCCTTGGTTGTCCACGACGTCCAATACTATCTACACGGTGAGAGGTTGTGTTCTAGTCCTTTCCACTCCACATGTATACACTTGTCTTGTGAGTTGACATGTCTAGGGAGAGCGAATGCAACTATGGAGCCTATGAGGAGGACTACACGATGAGTCACATGTACTATGATGCCCCAAGCATTGAGGACATGGGGGACTACTACTACGACTACACCGACAATGACCCCCATGACATGATGGAGCATCACCAAGACTTCCGCTACAACTACTCCGACTACGACTCCGACTATTCGAGCGTCCACGACATGGAGCGGTACCACGACTTCGAGCAACCTTCATCATATGGTATCGACTCCAAGTACACAAGAATCTACCACGACTCCGACTACACAAGCTCCAACGACAATGAGGCGCAAGTGTCGTCACATGCCTCATCACATGGTACCAACTTCAACTACAACAACATGGTGGACCGCCACGACTACAACTCCGATGACATGGTGGAGAACGTCTACAACTACTACTCTTGTAGCATGTGCGACGACATCGACTACACCTTCGACAACATGCAAGAGGAGAAGACCCCCATCACCACCATGTTCAAGAGCGGCACCACCAAGCGTTATGGCACCACCTTCTATGGGTCAAGCTCAAGACGGTGCTCCTACAAGACCACCATGCACTCATCCTTTGGAGCTCCATCTACTTCAAGAAGGCGCCATGAGACGGACATTGCAAAATGTGCCAAGTGTCCCAAATCTACATCAACTTCAAGAAGGCGCCATGACAAGGACATCGCCAAGAGCGCCAAGCTTCGACATTCTACATCGACAACAAGGCGGCGCCCCATGAAGTGCATCGACAAAGCCAAACCAAGCCAAGGCCCATCTAGCTCATCACGGCGCCACAAGAAAGATGCCACGGTGGACCACAACATGTCCAAGCTTCAAGACGACGTGGACACACTCGCCAAGCTTCGGAACATATCACCAAGTTCGAGTGGGAGCTCCAAGACAAGGTCACCAAAGCAACAAGCACGCCGACACCAACATGAGGAGAAGCATCCGAACGACTTTCGGCGACATCCCTCCACTCAAGAGCGTCAACGTCGACATGAGAAGAAGACGGCGACAAAGGCGCATCCTATGGTGTCACCTCGTGCTACCACTTCAAGTGTGCCCACAAGAGCTACAAAGTTCATCTTCGGCGATTGTATTGTTGACGAAATCATGGCCGACATCGACATGTTCTTCGAGCAACGATCACGCTCACGTCGACGCCACAAGAAGCATGGTCACACATGTGAGGCCACAACCAAGACGGCGCCCTTCTCAAGCACTTCTCATGATATGGTTTATACACCATGTGCCACCACCACATTGGCCCCCATATGGCAAGATGAAGACCTCCTATGCGACAATTGCCAAGGCCAAGACCATGATCCACGAGAATGTCCCAATCTCTTGTGCCCCCTATGCAATGCCCATGGTCACATGATTTGGGATTGCCAAGTTGGTGAACAAGAAGGTGACCAAGGCGATGACAAGACGGTCGAGCATGGGATTTTCCCTTCGACCAAGGAGGCGAGCATGGATGATGCTATCACTTTGGTTGATGCGCCAAGTGACGTTGCCGAGCATGGGATTTTCCCTTCGGCAAAGGAGTCGAGTGATGATGCCTACACTATGGCATTGACCTATGGAGGCGAGATGGTTGAGGAGGTTGAGCATGGGAGTTTCCCTTCAACCTTGGAGGCGTTTGGAGTTGAGAACATTGAGCCTACCCTCATGTGTTTGACTTATGAGATGGTACCAATCCCATGTGAGAATGAGAGCCACTTAGCCCACTTGAGTGAGAGTGAGTTGAGTGCCTCCACCATATGTGAATTTGAGTGCTTTCACTTTGAGGGAATGAGTGATACACCACTTGAGTTGAGAGAGGTAGTTGATAGGTCTTGTGAGGCCATTTCGATTTCTAACAACTTAACCTCTACCTCTAGTGTGTTTTCTCATTGTGTGTTAGGTTCCATGGATGATGAGACGCCACTCCTCGACTTGTGAGGTTCACATATGACTCGTTCTTATTCCCTTGTGATACATTGTTTGAAACCAATGTTGATCATGTGAAATTACCTATTTGTGATTATGTTGCCATGAGCATGCCTTGTTATGAATGTTTCTATTTTTCTTCCATTGTGGCTTGCAACATGTTGAACAACTTCTCTTTCACATGTGTTGCTTGCACTAATGTTGAAATGCTTGATAATGAGATTGCCCCCATAGCTTTCTCACATTTTGGAGATGTTTCATTTTTCTCTTATGGACCTTGTTCCATCCTTCACTTGGCATAGTGACCATCCACATATGTCATATTTTCCAATTGATTTTTGTGTGGTTGGTGATGTGCAAATGAAGAGACACTTCATGATGGATGATGTGTTCATATACCGTGCACATAACTTCTTCATATTGTGTCTTGTGTGTGCCGGTAAATGCATGATAATATCAACCTCAATTGAGCATGAGTTGACAATACAAGCTCTTGAGAGCATACATGTGAGTAGTGGATCGAATCCAACTCTCAAATCTTTCTCATGTTTTGCATCAAACAAGTTGAACAATTTCTCTTGCTTTTGATTTGTTTGCAAACATGTTTGTGATAATGCTTTCCCCTATGGCAAGACAAATTTCCCCATGTTTTATGTGAATGATTTATGTGTTGCAACAAATTTGATGAACAATTGTTCTTTTAAATGGCTTGTGTGCAACCATACTGACATTTTGAACATGTCTTGTCATGAGTGTGTTGGTTTCTACACATTTGGTGTTGCAACAAATATGTTGAAAACTTGCTCTTTCCTATGGTTTGTTTGCACCCATGTTGATAGTTTGGACATTTCTCATCGTGTGTTTTGGCCAACTTCTCCGCTTATTGAATCAATGATGTTGACCAATTTCTCTTTCCAATGCCTTGTGTGCAATGTTGATCATATGGTTCAAAATTTTCATGGAGTTTTTGTGTTCCCACATTTTGAGGATGTTCCAAGAAATTGCTTGCACATTGACCTTGCATATGCTTTGAATTTCACATATTTGTTCATTACACCATTAGCACAACACAAAATGTGAAATTCAAAGCATATGCAACGTCAATGTGCAAGCAATTTCTTGGAACATCCTCAAAATGTGGGAACACAAAAACTTCATGAAAATTTTGAACCATATGATCAACATTGCACACAAGGTATTGGAAAGAGAAATTGGTCAACATCCTTGATGCAATAAGAGGAGAATTTGGCAAAAACACAATATGAAGAATGTTCACGGATTGCTTCGTCTTGATGTGTTGGTCGTACCTTTGGATGAGACTCCACGAGTTGCTTAAACAACGCATTCCTACGACGGAAGATCTTGCAAGAAGAGCACATCGACATCTTGCTAAGGTGACTTCCTTCTACATAACCGTTCATGTGATGACCTTCAAGAATTGGCTACTCTTTGAGTGTTGTTTCGTCTTCCTTGTGAGTTTTGTAGGTTACTTGAAAGGCGAAAGGACATTGAAGAAGTGCCACAACATTTCCACCGACTACCACACGACAAGGTCTACACATCTACCTTCTTGCCATGATAATGAGCAAGAGTCGAGGACGACTCTTTTTAACGGGGGGGAGATGATGTAGCCCAACCTAGGACCATCACCATGTCAAGCACTCCAACATACCACAAGTCGTCACTGAGCTCAAAGGTGAACTCCTTCCTCTATGTGACCCTCGATATGACACTTTGGAATGGTATACTACTTGACCATCGTCACTTTGTATTGCAAGTCATGACGGTTACGAGTCCACGGGAAGATGGCCAAGACGCAAGAGGAATGGAGTCCGACAAGACGGTGGCTTGGAAATGGAGAAGGAAGAAGAAACTGCATCAGGCGGTACTACCGGACTCGCCCCGGTACTACCGCCCGGACCAGCCGCCTGACGTGTCCCTGACGAAGGGGCAGCCCGCACCGGTACTACCGCGTCCTCCGCTCCGGTACTACCGCCATATGCCAGCGCGGTACTACCGCGTCCACTACCGCGTCTACTACCGGATCTCCCAGGAGCTACGGGTATCGCCAAGTTCTATCCCGGAAGTGACCCGGTACTGGCCCGGTACTACCGCTGCGGGTGAGCCTGCGTGCTGAAAAGGTCCCTGTTCCTTGTAATCTTATCCACCCACCTACCCCTTTAGTCAACACTATAAATAGGACCCCCTTTACTCAGATCTAGGATAGACTATGTTTTGAGATTAGAGTAGAGCTGTGCTCCCCACCTCAAGACGGTCTCCTTCCTCCCCTTGCGGGGATGGTTCCTCCCCTTGTGGAGAAGATCCCTCTTATGGATTCAAGACCTCTACTTGTAGTTTGACTACTCGCCAATCTTTCATCTTCGGGTGACTTTATTGGAGCGGTTTGGTTGACCATTGGAGAAACAGCCATCCAAGATCCCTTCTTGTATCTACTTGCCGATCTCCCACCCTCGTGTGGATTCTATTGGGCCGGTTGGACCGACCGGTAAGGGAAACTGTCCTTGTATCGTGTGTGTGTTCTTGTGTTCGGGGTGTTCTTCTTGGTGTTCTTCGTGTTCCTCGTGTTCTTGCGTGCGTTCGTCCACTCCCGTCGTCAATCCGTGAAGATCGGGCCACCCTAGAAGTCCCGCACTTCACCATTGGGCTTCTTTGGACCGCCAGGTGGGCCTTCGGCTGGAACGCACCAGGTATACCAATAGTGGGGTGCCCGGAGGGTATGCCCACGTCAGTAGCCCCGAGTGTCTGGTCGATTCGAAGAATCGGGCAGAGACTAAGAGCAGCATGTCGAGTAGGCGTAGTCGATGCGTCGGGTGTGTTGATGACAATGTGACGAATGTATTAACCATGCCTTGAAAAATCCGGTGCGAGCTATAGAGAACCCGACTTTGAGAAATCCGTACGGGCTATAGAGAACCCGACTTTGAGAAATCCGTGCGGGCTATAGAGAACCCGACCTTGAAAAATCTTGTGCGGGCTATAGAGAAACGACTTTGAGAAATCCGTGCAGGCTATAGAGAACCCGACTTTGAGAAATCCGTGCGGGCTATAGACGGCCCGACTTTGAGAGTTACGTAGCACTCGAGCCGGCGGCGATCGAGTGCACTCCCGATGGGAGTAGTCGATGAAATTTGCGTTGTCCAAGGAGGTGCTCAACTTGGGCTCAGTTTTCACGTCCTTGCCACGTTGTCTAGTGCTTTTGACTCGGTAGTACGGGTGCGCGCCAAGCGCTCCCGATGGGAGTAGCCCCCGAGTGTCTGATTGATTCAAAGAATCGGGCAGAGACTCATCTGCGGGTGCACGTCATAATTTGCTTGTTTTATCATGAATCTTTGGGTTGGTAGCACGTCGACCAATATTTTGTATGTTGCCGTGAACATTTGGGTCGGTAGCACGTCGACTGATATTTTGCTTGTTTTGCTACGTATCTTTGAGTCGAGATTGTCTCGATTGTGCTTGCTGAGCCGGTAATACGTCGACTGATGCTTTGCATGAATTTTGCCTAGGGATGGTGGCATAGTAGGCCTGGTACACTCGACGGATCGGGACCAGTTAACTGCACTTCTGGGCAAAACCTTACTAGCCTACTTCAAGTTCGAGTCGCCGGACTCGAACCCGGAACGAGCTGGTCAGGTTCGACTCAGGCTGCGGACGTCTTACTGAGCCGACCTGCAGCATAACTTTGCGGGTACCTAACGCGTCCGTCAAAATTTTCTTCAGGTCTGTTGGCATGGAAAGTTTCAGGGCGAACGCTGTAAGAGCGGGCCTTAGCCCAGCTCGACGGATCGACGGGTCTTACCTTTACACCATGCGTGCAGCATCCGAGGTATATGCGGCGGACGCAACTCGGGGGAATTATGATCGAAATTTGCATAGGGCTAAGTAGCAGAGTCGAGTAAGTTTCGACTGCTTGTTTCGGATCCTGAAGGCCTTTTTGCATGTGTTTTATCGGGTGCGCGACAGCGCTCCCGGTGGGAGTAGACCCCGAGGCTATGTGCAACTATTTATAGTTGGGCATAGGCTCAATTTGCCTTTCTTTTGTTTTTGTCGAGTATCTTGCGAGTGCTCTAGTCTTTGCGCCTGCTGGCACAGATATTTGTCGGGTGCGTAACACTCGAGCCGGTGGCGAGTGCCCTCCCGAGTGTCGGGTGCGGCCGAGGTAAAACTGCGTAGCCTGTATGGCGCAGCCCCGAGTGTTTTGTTGAGAGGAACGCAGCGTTTAGCCGAAAGGAGTCGACGCGGCGGAGTAGTTTGGCAGAGGCGGACCAGAATCGTCACGGCGGAGTTGTGTGACGCGAGAGTCGACGTGGCGGAGTTGTGCGGCGCAGGAGTCGACGTGGCGGACCGGGTCGACGCGGCGGACCGGAGTCGACGCGGCTTAGTCGTCTGGCGAAGGAAATCGACGCGGTGGACCGGAGTCGACGCAGCGGAGTTGTGCGGCGAAGGGGGTCGACGCGGCCGACCGGGTCGACGCGACAAGTTGTGCGGCGAAGGGGGTCGATGCGGTGGACCAGAGTCGACGCGGCAGAGTCGTCTAGCGAAGGAAATCGACGTGGCGGAGTTGTGCGGCGAAGGGGGTCGACGCGGCGGACCGGAGTCGATGCGGCGGAGTCTTCTGGCGAAGGAAATCGACGCGGCAGATCAGAGTCGACGCGGCGGAGTTGTGCGGCGAAGGGGTCGACGTGGCGGACCGGAGTCGACGCGGCGGAGTCGTCTAGCGAAGGAAATCGACGCGGCGGATCGGAGTCGACGCAGCGGAGTTGTGCGGCGAAGGGGGTCGACGCGGCGGAGTTATGCGGCGAAGGGGGTCAACGCGGCGGACCGGAGTCGTCTGGCGAAGGAAATTGACGCGGCGGACCGAGTCGACACGTCGGAGTTGTGCGGCGAAGGGGGTCGACGCGACGGACCGGAGTCGACTCGGCGAGTAGTCTGACCATATGCGTTGATGGTGCTTTTGTTGTTGAAGACAAAACGCCAGCCCCCGAGCCTCGGGTCCGCGTGCATATGCCGTCATCTTCCTGAGTCGACGGTCTGTCGGGTCCGCGCAACCCGACGGCCGATGCTGATCGCTGCTGTATTAGTCGAGTCGTGGAAGACGTCCGAAGTGGGTCGATGTCAATAGCGATGCATCCTCCGCAAACCGTCGAGGGTGACCAAAGCGGAGTCGCCGTACGTGGAACTGGCGTAGCAAGCCAGCATCCTTAGATCTCCTCGTATATGCACATATACGTGTAGAACACAAAGCAATTATTAGGAAATAACCAATATAATAACTGGGAGAGTAAGTTGAGGGAATCAAATTTTGCCAGTAATGTGTCATAGTTAATGGCGATGTAGCCGCGACGAGGTTGGAGTTGACCACGGCACGCGAGTTGCGATGGTTGTGATTAACGAAGCCGGCGTCGACGGACGCGATGCTGCGGCGGAGCCGATGCAGAGACCACGAGTCAGCCTCCTGATGAATTGCGATTTGCATGCCTAGCACTCGAATTGCCTTCTTGATTTCTTTTTCTTCCCATGACCTGCCTTTGGCTTGTATGCATATGACCACGTAATCGAGGCAGCAACTTCCCATTTTTCTTTCTCTTCTCTCATCCTTGGAACTTGATTCGTGGTGGATTTCTGATTTTGCTCTTTATGAAGGAACGAGGCTTGCTTTGCTTGTTGATTTTTCTTTTCTTTCTTTCCCTCCAGCTAGCTAGCGGCCGATCGATCTGTGCTGATCCCCTGATTTGAGCCGAACACAGTAGCTAGAGCACGTATCTGGCCCGTATGGAGGTTGGTGTCGTGCACGCAGCAACTAGAACCTGCCTCAGAATCCGCCGCCTCCTGGATGTAGCGTCGCCGATTGCAGACCAGCCAGTAATCGCACCGGTTTATGACTTTTCCTCCTTGGGTATGATCGCGTGTGGGATATGGTGTACTCGAACGGCAGCATGGCAGCGCTACCGGATTGGATTTGGTCTCCTCGTGGCGTGATTAGCTGTCGATGATGGATTACGGTGCCGTGATCTCCCGCGCCGATTGACTGATCCTGCCGCCGTTTGTTGATGACTTGTAGATCCGATTGGATCGTAGAGGCTGCACACGGAACGTCGCCGCCGACGCGCGCAGTTGATGACTTGTAGATCCGATCGGCTGCGCGCGTGCGGGCGGTGGTGATGTCGAGCCCGTGAGCGCTGATCTGTGGCAGCGGGTCGCCGCTGTTGTTGGTGAAGATTGGAGCCGCCGGAACCGTGATTCTAACGCGCGTTCTTCCCACAGACGGCGTCAATTGGCGTGGGGTTACCACGGCAAATCACAAGGTGAGATGCCTAAGGTTTCGTATAGAGAGAGAAGTTGGCGCGCTGGTAGTTCCGGACGGCTGACACGCAAGGATTTACCCAGGTTTGGCCCCTCATTGTGAGGTAAAGACCTACTTCTGCTTGTCTGATCTGTATATATGTATGATTACATGGTGGCTGTAATGGTAATGGTGTGAGACGTGGTCTCGTTATGGCTATGCATGTATGTGGTGTCTCCTCCTCTAAAGGGTGCCCCTGCCTGGCTTTATAAAGGGAGTCAGGTAGGGTTTACATGAGTTGTTGTCTTGGACTCCAAGTTGTAGCTTCTTAGACTTCTTTGGACCGCCAGGTGGGCCTTCGGCTGGAACGCACCAGGTAATACCAATAGTTGGGTGCCCGGAGGGTATGCCCACGTCAGCGTGGTGATTTATTAACCACGACGGCAGGATTTCGTGGTAGATGGTTCCGTCATCAACCACGAACAGTTGACGTGGTAAAAGTGTCGTGTCTCGTTGCACGGACACCGGAGTATAGGATACCCCCTTTTTAGGTTCGGCACGAGGCGCGAAGGAGGCTGAGAATCGTCTTCTTGGGCGGAGTCTAGATCAAGCTCTCCTCTCCACGATCAAAGCATGCAACCAAAGGGACACAAGGAGCTACCCAGGTTCAGGCCGCCCGGAGGCTAAAAGCCCTACTCCTGCATGTCTGGATTGATGAGTTCTCATAGTGTGGCTTACAATGGAACCTCCCGGACAGGGTACCCGGAAGGGTTTTGGCCCGAGGTAGAAGAATGACAGATCCTGACCCGGAGGAGATCACCTTCCTCTCTACCTTCGCAGCCCTAGTCTAGTCCTGCTCTTGTCCTGTTCCCCTCTTCCGTCCCCTTTTGTCCTCCTCTCCTCCCGTGCCTTGGTCCTCCTTTTATAGGCTAAGGGTTGCCACAGGGGCACGTGAGGAGCATGAGGGGCCTTCGGGGTGAAGGACCTCCTCATCTAGTTAGGGGGGAGACGTGGCCTCTCCTCAGCCTAGCGTCTCCTCTGGGTTAGGTGGGAGCGTCCGCGCTTGGGGTGGACAGGCGTTGACACCACCTCCGGACGTGCTTCCCGCTCGCGCTGCCTTCATCTTGCTGCCCAAGTCTTCGTGGTGAGTGGAGTGCTTATCCACAGGAACGTAGGAAGTACCCGGGAGGGAGCCTGGCCTCCTGCCGGGAACTCAGGCTCTCGGGTCCTTCCTGGCCTTCTTGCTTGATTCGGGACCCGGAAGGTCCCCAGGACCGGGAGCCCTTAGTCGTAGTTGGCCATGCGTGTCCTGACGTGAACCCGCCAGTTGGCTTGAGTCTTGATCTTGTCCATCTTCATCTTGG